>OX451737.1:73137185-73737185 GCA_948472305.1 Vicia faba | reverse complement strand
AATAAATTGCGGAAATATAAATTCTACGCTATTACAAGGCGCGGGTCTATACATCGCCAAAAAACAAAGACCCGTTTTGATAAAGTGCGGAAAGTAAAGAAAGCAATAAACCTAATTACTATTACATTCTTGAAGCAGTTACATAATAATAAAAATAAAATAAATGCGCGCGAATAAAAATTAATCGGGAATGCCTTAAGGGTTTTGACCCTTTTAAGAAAAGAAATGAATTTTTTTTGTCTTTTTTGTGATTAAATGAAATTAAAACTAATAATTAAACTAATTAATTAATTTATTAAAAGAAAAATGTTTTTTGTATTTTTATGTTTTTAATGAAATAAAATGAAAGGAAATAAAATTAAAAGTTAATAAAAACCTAATTCTAAATTTATTTTAGTTATTTAAAAAAAGTTAAAGTTGCCTAATTAAAGCTAATTCAATTTATTAATATTTATTTACAAAAAATAAAATGAAATTAATAATAATAATATTAGTTCTTTTTTTTTTGATTTTTTATAAAAAATGTTAATTAAGTTAATAGTTACTAAAAGGGAAAAATAAAAATAAGACAAATAAAATATAAAAAATGAAAATTGCAAACCCAAAGGGGTTTTGGGCCAGATTGGAGGGTGTATATGGAATTATGAGGCCCATTCTGCACAAAGCCTGTTGACTCTGGGAATTGAGTGGAGCGCTGTTGACCAGGAGTATGGTGTGCTCCCCTTCTTGACCTTTGGATCTGCTTCTATGGACACATGGTGCGCTGATCTGTGAGGGCACATGGTACTCACCATTTGGAAACCTGCACAAGAATGTATTGAAAAAAATAACATGGAATTATGGGGGGACCTGGGAATCGAACCCAGGTCCCAAAGATCACCAAACACGTTGCCAACCACTACACCACTCATGCGCATCTGTTAATATAATGGCCACTAAATATATTATTCAAAAACAAAGGTATAGTCTAGAAACACAAAAAAGGCGCGTCATGTTTGAATGGCCCATTCCCATCATTCCACGTAATCATCTTCTTCGTTCCTGAAACAAAAAACACAGACAAATAACGGGGGTTTTAAACCCCCACAAAATTACAATGTCCAAAATAGCGATTAGGCCCCTGAGCCATATAAAAAGGGCGCGAGGTGTCCAATGGATTCGTCTTGTCCTGACGAGTTTGACCATATATGTCTTGAGGTTTAATTTTACGCTATGTAAAAAAACCCAATTCAAAAGCTTTGAAACCCTAGAACTCGTTAATGGTAGTTTCGATTCCAGGGCATTATAATCAAATTAAATTATATGGAAAGCTTCGTATGGATCCTGTGAGCACAATACAATCAATAAAAAATGTTAAAAACGCATGAATTGATGATTGTGATTTTGAAAAATAAGCCAAACCGTGGGACTTGTTGTGAATGATTTCTTGCGTGCTAGGGCTTGTTCTAGATTGTAAAAGGTTCCTGGAAGTGTTGGGAGTGTGTTTGGATCAAAGAAAATGTCTGAATTGCACTGGAAGATTGATTTCAGTTTGTAACTTTTCTTCCAAAATTTTGAATTTGGTTCTTTTGTTTCAGAGGTTTCTAGGTCGTGTTCTTGGTCTAGAGCATTTTCATATATGTCTATCGATGTAATCAAGTGCCTTTAGGAGCCTTAAAACCAGTGCAATGATGTTTGAGATTTTGCCATAACCACCATTGAAGAAACTTGCCTTTTTTGTCCAAAATTTGAATTTCATGCTCATAATAGGCTTGGCACGAATTTGGTATGTGATTCATGACATATAAAAGTCATTCAAAACTCAAAGATTCCATTTAACTCATTTTTTGATTTTTATTTGAATTATTATGGATTAAAGTGAATTAAATCCATAAAATTAAATAAAAATGTAAAAATAAATGTTTGGTCTTGTAATGGGTCATGGGACACGTGGGTGGCATGACAAGGCTGAACCAAGTGGAAAAAAGTGGACCCTTTTGTCAAAAATTGAAGTTTCAAGGATAGTTGACTTTTTCCATTTCACAAAAATTTCCCAACTTCTCCAATGCATATCTTGCTCAATTTTGATCATACGAACATGTTCATAGATATTTTGGAAAGGTCTTGAAGTCCTCTAACCAATGCCTTTGGTCCCATGTCATTTTGATTTACCAATCTCAAGTTATGGTCTTTGACTTAAAGTGCCTTTTTGTTGACTTTTGAAAATGACCTATAATGTTGAAATTGATAACTTTTTGTGAGAGCATTTCTTAGACTTGGAATGTGAAGATGAATTGTAGGAAATGTCATCCCCTTCAAAATGAGCATTGGATGGGATTTTTCTGATGAACCATGAAAAAGTTATGCCTTGGTCAAGTTACAGTTGACTTTTCAACTGTCCAAAAATAGAAACTTTTGCATCTTGATGATTTTTGAGCCATTCTTGTGGAATCATGGTCAAGACTTGACCAAATGATGATTGTGGCTTCAAAATGAGATGTTGACCAAAAATTTTGACTTTTGACTGCCAAATGACCATTTTGCCCCTATAGTTGATTGTGAAGCAATTAGGGTTTTTGACTGTGCAACTTGACCTTGTGAGCCTTGAAACTTGACATGTAGGTGCTTGACAATGTATATGAGCATATGGGACTTGATTGAGCCCTTGAAAACCTCAACTTCCTTGCAAGAACCAAAACCCTAATTTTGACTGGCTTAGGAGGATGGTTTGACTGTGCAACCCTTGAGTAGACTTGAGCAAATTTAGATGATGCTTGTCAAAACTTTGAAGAATATGGGAGGGCAAATTTTGGGGTACAACAGTTGCCCCTGTTCAATCTTCTTAGACCTGAGGATGTAGATTGGCTTGTGTGCCTTTCGTGATCCGAGGGTGGAAGATGATTGAACACTAGAGTGCCCAGAAATTTGCACTCACATAGTAGAGTATCAGCAGTGTGATGGCGGGAATGGGCTTACAGATGCCATTTGGAGAGATGGTGGATAGGGGGATGGGCTTATAGATGCCAACTGGAAGTGTGACAGAACCTTGTCGGGAATGGGCTTATAGATTCCATTTGGAACTGTAATGGATATTTGAATCTGAATAAGGAATAGAATAGCTTCCGTGTCTGGGGCATATCTAGTCTATATCTAATTGCTGACGTCTGAACGAATAGTAGAATGACCGCCGGGTCTGGGGTATATCCATACTGCATCTGAATGAGTGGCAGAATGTCATCCGAATCTGGATCGTATCTGGACTGAACAATAGAATAGCATCCGGGATGGAGCATCTCTAAGTTGTCTTTAGAAGTTTGAATCTGAATAAGCAATAGAATAGCGTCCGGATCTGGAGCATCTCTAAGCTATATCTGGAAGGAAATCTGAATAAGTATCAAAATGTCGCCATGTCTGGGTTGCATCTGAACTATCTCTAGAAGGAAATCTGGAATAAGTATCAGAATGTCGCCATGCCTGGGTTGCATCTGAACTATCTCTAGAAGGAAATCTGAGTAAGCAATAGAATAGCATCCGGATCTGGAGCATCTCTAGGCCATCTCTGAAAGGAATCTCTGAATAAGCAATGGAATAACAGTCGGGTCCGGAGCATCTCTGAGCTATTACTGGAGAGAAAATCTGAATAAGAAAAAGAATAGAATCCGAGTCAGGAGCATCTCTAAGCTATATCGGAAAGGAAATCTGAATAAGTATCAAAATGTCGACATGTCTGGGTCGCATCTGAACCATCTCTAGAAGGGAATCTGGAATAAGCAATAGAATAGCATTCGTGTCCGGAGCATTTCTAAGCTATCTCTAGAAGGGAGTCTGGAATAAGTATCAGAAGGTAGCCATGTCTGGATCACATCTGAACCATCTCTAGAAAGAATCTCTGAATGAACAATAGAATAGCATCCGTGGTTGGAGCATTTCTAAGTTATCTCTGAAAAGAAGCCCTGAATAAGCAACAGAATAGCGTCCAGTTCTGGAGCATATCTGAACTATTTCTGAACAAGCAACTCTGAATAAGCAACAGAATAGCGTCCATCTCTGGAGCATTTCCCGGCCATATCTGAAAGGAAACTCTTGAATAAGCAAAAGAATGACATCCATCTCTGGAGCATTTCTAAGCTATCTCTGAAGAGAAAATCTGAATAAGCAAAATAACAGCATCCATATCCGGAGCATTTCCCAGGGATATCTGAAACTTTGAATAAGCAAAAGAATAGCATCCATCTCTGGAGCATTTCTACGCTATCTCTGAAGAGAAAATCTGAATAAGCAAAAGAATAACATCCATGTCTGGAGCATTTCCCAGCTATCTCTTTAATCTCTTTAATGTAGATATGCCCTGGCTAGATACAGGTATCGAATCCATAATCAATCGCTCACAGATATGCCCTGGCTAGATGCCGGTATCGAATCTGGAATTGCGACAGTTGATAGCAATCGTCTTTGGATTGACCTTTTTCCTGAAAAGGCAAAACATCAATTGTATGCAATGTCATGGTGCATGAACTGCATGATTTTAAGATGTTCTCAAAAATAAATGAGATTTGTGTTGTATAATGTATGAAGATGTGATGTTTATGAATGTATTTTCGTTTAGGAAAATAAATCCTTGACGAATACCGGGAAGCTGAATCCTGGGATGATGTTTGAAGAGTAGAGTTCTTCATTTCCGCTGGAGATGATGGTTGCAAGAATAAACCGGTAGGAGAAGATGACTCCGTTGGGGAATAAACTTGTTGGAGAGATTACTGTGGGGAATACTCTGTGGGAAGAGATGCTTCGCTGAGGTTTGATGATAACTCCACTGGGGATACTGTTGATGAGTTATGTTGGAAGATTTGATGAACTCCACTGGGGGATAGGAAGAACTTCGCCGAGGACGATCTTTCCGTGGTTTTTAGCTGAGGATAACCCAGTTATAAGCCCTGGTGGGGAATAACCTTTGAATAAAGCCGGGGAGACGCTTCCGTGCCTTGTAGGTGATAAGCTTCCAGAATCTACTGGGGATAAGCTTCCTACTGGGGAGATAATTCAACTCTCCTGGGGAGACTTTTGAGGCTGTATTGGGGAAGTGGCTCCACTGGGGTGTCTGGTATTCCACCGGGGAACAATCTTATATCAAGACTGCCGGGGATGCTTGCTTAGGAACGTCTGTATACTCCGCTGGAGAATATTGAGATCTTCTGGGGATGCCCCACTTCCTTAAGGCTGACTGTAGGCTAACTCTGCTTGGGGAGAGTGTTGCTGACTTGCTGGAGATATTGTGCCTTGTCAGGGCTTATGAGAGACCAACTCTGTTTGTGAAGAATTGTTGATTGGTCTTACTCTGCGGAGAGTGGAGGTAACTTGGTTATGTTCTTCAGCCGAACCTACCTTGGTACCTTGGTGGACAGAGCTACTAGATCGCTTAGACCACTCATTATTGCCCCTGTTTCTAATGTCACCTGTAACTAATCCTTTGTTTCGTATGCAAATATTTATGAGTTAGCAATTAGTGTCAAATGCATATATCAAAAATGAACATTGGACGTTCTTTACAAAACAAAACAGAAAAAGGAGAAACAATTGGCGATTGGTCTGAAAAGTGAATTTGTATTGATTTTTGAATTTGCCTGTAAATAGGCGTTTATGTACAAGAGGCTGACGTCCTAGTAAGAGAACGCCGTCGAACAGAATAGAGTTTATACAATTTGTACAAAGGAAAACAAAACAGCTATGTGAAAAATCCCACTGGGTTCCAACTCTGCTATCGACTTTATGCCTTCGAGCGTCTCATCACTTTGCTGCTTAGTTGAAGATGAAGCTGATTGATTGATGTCGTCTGAACCTGATAGTTGATACCGGATTCTGGATGCAAGGTGATCCAATGAGACATAGTATTACGCTTTAATCCCTAACTTTTGCCTGGACCGCCCTTTCGGGTTTTCAGTCCACCGGGATACCCATTTTTGCCCAAGCCGCCTTTTCGGGTTTTCGACTTGCCGGGTGTACAGATTTTTTTCATTTCATCCCTTATTTTTGCCTGAACCCTTTTGGTTCGTCGGGAAGCCCTTATTTTTGCCTAGGTGTGTCAACCTAGCGGGTCTTTTGTTCATGCGTAGTATCTTTTTACTATGTCTACATTGGCAGGGTGAGGAAGGTCGTCACCATCCATGGTGGTTAGAATCATGGCTCCTCCTGAGAAGACATGTTTAACCAAAAATGGCCCTTCGTACGTAGGGGTCCATTTGCCCCTGGGATCACTTTGAGGAAGAATGATGCGCTTGATTACCAGGTCTCCAACTTGATACTCTTGTCGTCTGACTTTCTTGTTAAATGCCCTGATCATCCGTTTTTGGTACGTTTGACCATGACAAATAGCGGTGAGTCTCTTTTCATCAATTAGGTTTAATTGATCAAGTCGGGTCTGGATCCAGTCGTCTTCGCTCAAGCCTGCATCCTTCATTATCCGGAGATAGGGTATTTGGACTTCAATAGGCAAGACTGCCTCCATGCCATAGACCAAGGAAAAGAGAGTTGCCCCTGTTGACGTCCGTGCTGAGGTACGGTACCCATGAAGAGCAAATGGTAACATCTCGTGCCAATCTTTATAGGTCACTATCATCTTCTGCACAATTTTCTTAATGTTCTTATTAGCTGCTTCTACAGCCCCGTTCATCTTCGGCCGGTAGGGAGAAGAGTTATGGTGCTGTATCTTAAATTGCTCGCAGAGCTCAGTGATCATATTGTTGTTAAGATTGGTACCATTGTCCGTAATGATCCTTTCTGGGACGCCGTATCGACAGATAAGGTTATGCCGAATGAACCGTGCCACGACGTTCTTGGTTACGGTAGCATAGGAAGCTGCTTCGACCCACTTCGTGAAGTAATCGATCGCTACCAGGATGAAGTGATGTCCGTTGGATGCCGTAGGTCTGATCTCGCCGATCATATCAATGCCCCACATTGCAAAAGGCCTAGGTGTTGTCAAGACGTTCAGAGGTACTGGATGCACCTTATCTGCATAGATCTGGCATTTGTGACACGTCCGAGAATGTTGATAACAGTCGGCTTCCATCGTGGACTAGAAATATCCTGCCCGAAGGATTTTCTTTGCCATGGTGTGTCCACTGGAGTGTGTTCCGAAGGTACCTTCATGTAGCTCTGCCATGATTCTTTCTGCTTCAGTCTTATCCACACAACGCAGTAAGGTCGAATCATGGTTTCGCTTGTACAGAATGCCGTTGCTGAGGAAGAATTTTGCAGCGAACCTTCTCAGGAATTTCTTGTCATTGACAGATGCACCCTCGGGGTATTCTTGAGCTTCCAAGTACCTCTTCACTTCATGATACCAAGGTTTTTCAGTTACCTCTTCAGCCTCAAGATCACAACAATATGCAGGTTCATCCAATTTCCAAATAATGATCCGGGGAGCCTCGTTGTCCCATTTGACTTTGAACATAGAAGACATCGTAGCCAACGCGTCCGCCAACTGATTCTCCTCTCTTGGGAAGTGTTCAAAAGTTATCTCCTCGAAGTGGGGGATCAACGTCAACACGTACTCTTTGTAAGGAATAAGGTTTGGGTGTTTCGTATCCCACTCGCCTTTGATCTGATTGATCACGAGAGCAGAATCTCCGAAGACACTCAGAAACTTGATCCTTAAGTCAATTGCAGCTTGAAGACCCATGATGCATGCCTCATACTCTGCCATGTTGTTGGTGCAGTTGAAACATAGCCGGGCAGTGAGTGGAGTATGAGTTCCTTTAGGGGATATGATCACAGCGCCGATGCCATTACCCAAAGCGTTTGAGGCTCCGTCAAAGTGCATAGACCATCGGGATCCTTCCTCAGGTCCTTCATCCGGTCCAGGTACTTCACAATCAATCACTACCATGATATCCTCGTCTGGAAATTCAAAGTTCATAGATTGGTATTCGTCTACTGCTTGGTGTGCCAAATGGTCCGCCAATACACTTCCTTTGATTGCTTTCTGAGTCGTGTACTGGATGTCGTATTCTGTCAAGATCATCTGCCATCTTGCTATTCTTCCAGACAGAGCAGGCTTTTCGAATAGGTACTTGATTGGATCCATTTTTGAAATCAACAGAGTAGTGTGAGTCAACATATACTGTCTCAACCGGCGAGCAGCCCATACCAAAGTGCAGCAAGTTTTCTCGAGCAGTGAGTATCGGGTCTCACAGTCGGTAAACTTTTTACTAAGGTAATAAATGGCATGCTCTTTTTGGCCAGACTCGTCATGCTGCCCCAGTACACACCTCATTGAGCTGTCAAGTACTGTCAAGTATAGTATTAGAGGTCTCCCTTCAACCGGTGGCATAAGAATGGGTGGTTCTTGGAGATACTCTTTGATTCTTTTGAAAGCGGCCTGACATTCATCATTCCAACGTACCACTTGATCTTTCTTCAGTAACTTGAAGATTGGTTCACAGGTAGCAGTTAGATGTGAGATGAATCGGGCAATGTAGTTCAGCCGTCCTAGAAAGCCTCTGACTTCTTTCTCTATTTTGGGAGCTGGCATCTCTTGTATGGCTTTCACCTTGGCAGGGTCCACTTGAATACCTTTGTCGCTCACGATGAAGCCTAGCAACTTCCCAGATCTTACCCCGAAGGTGCACTTGTTCGGGTTCAACCTCAGCTTGTACAACTTCAACCGGTCAAACAGCTTCTGTAAATGGTCAAGGTGTTCCTCCTCAGTTTGGAACCTTGCAATCATATCGTCGACGTATACTTCGATCTCATGATGGATCATGTCATGAAATAAAGAAACCATGGCACGTTGGTAGGTTGCCCCAACATTTTTCAACCCAAAAGGCATGACCTTGTAGCAAAAGGTGCCCCACTGAGTAACAAAAGTGGTCTTCTCCATGTCTTCAGGAGCCATCTTGATTTGGTTATAACCTGAGAAACCGTCCATGAAGGAGAATACCTTATGTTAGGCAGTATTTTCAACCAGAACGTCGATATGAGGCAAGGGGAAGTCATCCTTGGGGCTTGCCCTATTCAAATCTCTATAGTCAACACACATTCGGACCTTACCGTCTTTCTTCGGCACTGGCACCACGTTGGCAACCCACTGAGGGTAAGAAGTCACTGCTAGAAACCCAGCATCAAATTGTTTCATAACCTCAGCTTTGATTTTCTCGGACATCTCTGGACGCATACGGCGGACCTTCTGTTTTACCGGAGGGCAGTCTTCCTTGGTAGGTAGGTGATGAACCACAATGTCAGTATCCAACCCAGGCATGTCTTCATAAGACCAGGCGAAGATTTCCACGTAGTCATGTAGCATCTGAATCAACCGTTGTTTCACACTGAGCTCTAGATTGGCACCAATCTTGACTTCCTTTCTGTCTGTCTTAGTACCCAGATTTACCGTTTCCATTGGCTCTTCATGTGGCTGAATGGCCCTCTCTTCTTAGATTAGCAGTCTTGCAAGCTCACCAGGCACTTCGCAATCATCTTCACCTTCGTCTTCGGTTAAGTTGATCAGATTTTCAAAGTCATAACTGGCAGTAGCAGAGTCGTTACCAATGAGATCCAGAGTGGATTGGAACCTGTATAAGTTAGTGTGTGTAAATATAGCTGTTTTGCAATATATAAAGAAAGAAAGGGAGCGCAAGATTTGAAATGTGAAAAACGTCCAATGCTTTTATTCATGATATATGAAAGTGACAAATAACAAGCCCTCACAAATGACGCCACGGTGCCCCGGGTAAGACACTGGGCCATAGAGTTTCAAATTATTGTTCGTTACAAATTTAAAACAAAGGAGTTCATTACTGGGTGACAAAAGTAATAGGTGTAAAGTCTTTTGCAGTCCAGTTGCTAGGTCCACCGTTGGTCGTTGGGTAGATCCAGCTGTCAAATTCGGATTCTTCCACTTCATCATCCATCCTGATAGCATTTACTCCATGGTTAGGCATGGGAGCAGTCACCATATTAGGCTTCTCGGGCGCCTCGAACTGTACCTCTTTAGCATCAATAAGGTCTTGAACCTTATTCCTCAGAGCCCAACAATCATCTGTGTTATGCCCCGGGCTATCAGAGTGATAAGCGCAGCGGGCGTTGGGGTTGTACTTCGGAGATGCTGTGTTTACCACCTTCGGAGCTTCCTTGACAGTTACCAGGCTGGTTGACAGCAGTTGCGGTAATATCTGAGAGAGGGTCATGCTGAGCCGAGTGTATTGCCTTTTGGACCTCTCAACTCTTGGCTGGTTGTACTGCTGAGGAGCAGCAGCAGGCTTAGAAATAACCACCGCGTTAACAGCTTGGCGGCGTTCTGGTTTGTTCTGTCTCCTGGGACCATACACAGCACTGGCCTCCTTCTTGAAGGGCTTCTTTTCAGTATTTGAGGAGGCACCCTTTTGTATCTTCCCCGATTTGATCCCAGCTTCGATCCTCTCACCAGTCAGGATCAGGTCTGTAAACCCAGCAGAGGAGTTACCAATGAGATGGTTGAAGAATGGACCCGATAGGGTCCCCAAGAACATGTCCACTAGCTCATGATCCATCAACGGTGGCTGCACCCTGCCAGCCAGGTCTCTCCATTTCTGTGCGTACTCCTTAAAACCTTCACCCGTTCCCAGTGACATACCCTGGAGTTGGGTACGCGTGGGAGCAAGGTCGGAATTATATTGATACTGCTTATAAAAAGCAGTATCCAAATCCTCCCAGTTATGAATGTTGGTTCCATCCAGCTGATAGAACCATTCGAGATGAGTCCCTGAAAGACTCTCCTGGAAGAAATGGATCCATAAGTTCTTGTCTGCAGTGTAAGGCTGGATCTTCCTTACATAAGAGCGGAGGTGCATTTTAGGACAGGAAGCCCTGTCGTACTTCACAAAGGCAGGCGCCTTGAACTTGTGTGGGATCACCACCCCAGAAGATAACCCTAAGTCTCCAAAATCCAACTCAGGCACTCGTTGGATCTCCATAGCATTTAACCTGTCCTTCAGTTGTTTGTACCGGTCCTCAGCAGGAGGGTACTATTCATCGTTGAAGTCTGTCTCGGTGTCAGAGACCACAGGACTAGGAACCTCTCTCCCTTGGTGACTGCCTTCCCCCACAGATGGAGTAGTCCTCTCAGCTTCATTTTGCAGTGTATTCCCGAGTCTGCGTCCAGTGTTGAACAGCACAGTCCTCTTCTTCTTCTTCTTCTTCAGGAGAAAAGCCTTCAGCTCTTGTTGTCCTTGGGCCAAGTTCATGACCATTTCCTGAAACAGGGTGTTCTGGGCCTGGAGGGCCCTGATAGCTTGCTCGGTAGTTGGTTCAGGATTCATGATGACTGAGTGCTGAAATAAACAGCGAAGAAGATTAAGCAACCTGTAGAAAAAAGGGTACCTGTTATGCACATGATGCATGATATGCTATTTATGCAATGCATTCAATGGTTCGAAAGTTCAAATTCGTTGTAGCCAAAAAAGAACACACTTTTTATTAGGAAATAATTTGTTCAGTACATCAGGGCCTCATGGGCAAAATATTACAAAATAATTAATCCCAAAAGACACTACGCATCCTCTTTGGAGCTATGTAAGTGTTGAGAGTCTTTTTCTCGTGGAGTAGACGGGTGAGCTCCAAGACCTTCTTCTCACTGGCATGTAGAATGGTTTCAAGAGAATTCCGTTCTTCCTTGAGTTGGATCCAGCTTTTCTGCATTTCTTCTCAGGATGTAGGCATGTCGGGATGTTGAATGGTGTAGGGCACCTCTCCTTCCACAACAGGTTCTTTGATCACGGGGAGAACATGAGGATATGGCATCACCAGCTTCTGGGAGCGGGCTCGTACCCATTTGAGATAAGGCTCCAAGGGAATGGAGTTCTTGTACCCCAGTGTCTTGCTATCTACCCTGTTGGGCACCCTCCAAGCTCTGATAAACCTCTGGTGGAGTCCTTGTGCATCGTTGTCGAAGTCAAAAACTATGTCAGGAATTAAAATGTCATGAGGGCCATCCCTCCGAGCATAACCAAACTGTCTCAAAGCCAGACATGGGTTGTAAGTAATACCTCCTCTGATTCCAAGTAAAGGAACATTAGAAAACTCCCTGCAATGATCGATGATAGTGAAATTCTCTCTGGAGCGAGAACACCAATGTATATCAGCATGTGTAAGAGTCATCAATCGTTGTGACCATCTCAAACCCTGCTCGTTCTTCAAAACTGATTGCGGAAGGTGCGAAATAAACCACCTTGCCAGGAGAGGAGTGCAGCACATGAGAACACCTCTTTTTCTCATGGTTCGAGTGTAACATGAGTGAAGGATATCCCCAAGCAACGTAGGTATAGGATTCCGAGACATGAAGATCTTGACAGCATTGATATCTACGAGCTGATCTGGATTAGGGAACAATACCAACCCATAGACGAGGAGTGCCACAACTTCTTCAAAAGCTTGTAGGTCAAGGGAGTTCCAACATTCTTGTGCTTTCTCAAACAGGAACTTGGCCAAGAACCCTTTGATACCACTTCTAACTTCCCAATGTCCCTTGATGTCAGATGGTTGTAGGCATAATGCTTTAGCAACCTCTTCAAGTTTTGGTTCCTTTTCTGTACCGTTATAGGGTAGTTGACTAAGGATAGGAATCTTCAAAAGCTGAGAAAACTCTTCCAAAGTAGGCACCAACTGATAATCCGGGAAAGTAAAATAGTGGTGCAGAGGGTCAAAGAACTGGAACAACACTTTCACCATATCCTCTTCAATGTTGGTATTGACCAAGCTGATGAGTCTACCATGCCTTTCACTGAATGAAGAGTTCTCGGGAATCCTGGATGCAAGCTCCTTAAGTTGAGGAGGGACCCTTACAAGGTTGATCTGAATTGTCTTTCTGCGGATAGATTCCATGTCCTACAAAACAAGAACAAAGATGAAGATTCGAACCCCTGAAGTGGTTAGTAAATGCATATGATGCTGTATGATGTTATGATGCTATGATAAGAGCACACCAAAAGTATTCACAAAAAGCAAACATGATAAGGCACACAAGTCACACCACATCCCTTAGAGTTTAGGCCAGCATGAAGTTTGGGGTACTACCCTCTTGAAGTTGGTGGGCTCAAAAACCTGTCCTATCAAAAGTAACCGGGTTCTAAGGAGCTCAAAATCATTGGGTTATTTTCTATGTTCATTGTTTTGATTTAGCCATTGAACTAGCGATCAAAATATTCCAAGAAAACAACCCTCAATGAGTGTAGTATCGAGTATCAACCAACTTCGGACTGCACCAAAGTCAGTTATCTCACTACCCCTAAAGAGGCCAGGATGGTTCAATTAAGGTTCCTAAGGTCAGTTGATGCTTCACGACACCACGCGGCGGCCCCGTACTCTCCTTGACTTGACTCAAGGGTTACCGGTACTCACCAAAGTGCCACATCAATGTAGCAAACTGCTTCAACCGTGTCGGTATACCCCGCACAGTTCCCTCACAGTTTGTTGCTACTTTCTACAAGGTATCCCCCAGATCCAAGTTAGGATCTATGAAACTCCCAAAACAGGCCCACAATTTTAAAGCAAACAGATCAAGCAATTGAAAACATGATGATGAACTATTCCTAAGATACACCTCACTTTTAAAAAATGTCCCCAACAGAGTCGCAAGTTCTGTGATCGGTGGAAATAGAACTGACTGTTTTTTAGCTGGTTTCGCAAAATTTCGCGGTAAGCAAGAGTCGCCACCGTCTTTTATGTTCTCCAACATGGAAAGGATAAAAGCACAGCAAAATTCCTTATTCGAGATGTTTCTCGGTTCGGGAGGTAGATTTATAGAAAGGGAAGGTGTTAGCACCCTTTCTATCTGTGGTTATCCACGGGCTCTTAGGTACTTGCTCTTATGTTTTCAAAAGATGTTTGCTTTTCAAATGTGTGTGGGTTTTGAAAAAAAATTTCGTTTGAAAATTTTCTAAGTAACTCTTGTATCAGTCCTCAAGAGTGTGTGAAAATTTTGTTTGAAATCTTTTAGAAAGTGAGGTGTGAAAAGTATTTTTTTTGTTTGTTTTTGAGAAGAGCAAGTACCTATGAGAATCTACCTACCCTAAGGAATTAAGATGTGTAAGAGTCCTTTAGATAGTGTTATCCCACCATTGAGAGGTAGGTAGCACCATCGTTGGAGGTGTTCGGGTCAATTCGATTATTGGGACAATGTGGTCACCGAAGCAATGGTAGGACACCTTAGAAGTAACCCTAATGTCCTAGATCCTTTGTATCCGAGGCAACCGTTTTGAGGCAACTGGATCTTTTGGACAGAAGGGCGACCTCTAAGACACCCCATACATGATGACCACGTTTCGAGGCAACGAGTGAAGCGTACCCTAGGAGTGGCATGTGCTTTATGTGTTGTTTTTCAGTTAATTGTCTTTGTACATGTTATTTGTGAGCTACGGATTAATTTTATTTACATACATTCTTTCATGCATTTAACAGTTAGGAGTGCGGAAAATAAATTGCGGAAATATAAATTCTACGCTATTACAAGGCGCGGGTCTATACATCGCCAAAAAACAAAGACCCGTTTTGATAAAGTGCGGAAAGTAAAGAAAGCAATAAACCTAATTACTATTACATTCTTGAAGCAGTTACATAATAATAAAAATAAAATAAATGTGCGCGAATAAAAATTAATCGGGAATGCCTTAAGGGTTTTGACCCTTTTAAGAAAAGAAATGAATTTTTTTGTCTTTTTTGTGATTAAATGAAATTAAAACTAATAATTAAACTAATTAATTAATTTATTAAAAGAAAAATGTTTTTTGTATTTTTATGTTTTTAATGAAATAAAATAAAAGGAAATAAAATTAAAAGTTAATAAAAACCTAATTCTAAATTTATTTTAGTTATTTAAAAAAAGTTAAAGTTGCCTAATTAAAGCTAATTCAATTTATTAATAATTATTTACAAAAAATAAAATTAAATTAATAATAATAATATTAGTTCTTTTTTTTGATTTTTTATAAAAAATGTTAATTAAGTTAATAGTTACTAAAAGGGAAAAATAAAAATAAGACAAATAAAATATAAAAATGAAAATTGCAAACCCAAAGGGGTTTTGGGCCAGATTGGAGGGTGTATATGGAATTATGAGGCCCATTCTGCACAAAGCCTGTTGACTCTGGGAATTGAGTGGAGCGCTGTTGACCAGGAGTATGGTGTGCTCCCCTTCTTGACCTTTGGATCTGCTTCTATGGACACATGGCGCGCTGATCTGTGAGGGCACATGGTACTCACCATTTGGAAACCTGCACAAGAATGTATTGAAAAAATAACATGGAATTATGGGGGGACCTGGGAATCGAACCCAGGTCCCAAAGATCACCAAACACGTTGCCAACCACTACACCACTCATGCGCATCTGTTAATATAATGGCCACTAAATATATTATTCAAAAACAAAGGTATAGTCTGGAAACACAAAAAAGGCGCGTCATGTTTGAATGGCCCATTCCCATCATTCCACGTAATCATCTTCTTTGTTGCTGAAACAAAAAACAAAGACAAATAACGGGGGTTTTAAACCCCCACAAAATGACAATGTCCAAAATAGCGATTAGGCCCTTGAGCCATATAAAAAGGGCGCGAGGTGTCCAATGGATTCGTCTTGTACTGACGAGTTTGACCATATATGTCTTGAGGTTTAATTTTACGCTATGTAAAAAACCCCAATTCAAAAGCTTTGAACCCTAGAACTCGTTAATGGTAGTTTCGATTCCAGGGCATTATAATCAAATTAAATTATATGGAAAGCTTCGTATGGATCCTGTGAGCACAATACAATCAATAAAAAATGTTTAAAACGCATGAATTGATGATTGTGATTTTGAAAAATAACCCAAACCGTGGGACTTGTTGTGAACGATTCCTTGCGTGCTAGGGCTTGTTCTTGATGGCAAAAGGTTCCTGGAAGTGTTGGGAGTGTGTTTGGATCAAAGAAAATGTCTGAATTGCACTAAAAGATTGATTTCAGTTTGTGACTTTTCTTCCAAAATTTTGAATTTGGTTCTTTTGTTTCAGAGGTTTCTAGGCCGTGTTCTTGGTCTGGAGCATTTGCATATATGTCTATCAATGTAATCAAGTGCCTTTAGGAGCCTTAAAACCAATGCAATGATGTTTGAGATTTTGCCATAACCACCATTGAAGAAACTTGCCTTTTTTGTCCAAAATTTGAATTTCATGCTCATAATAGGCTTGGCACGAATTTGGTATGTGATTCATGACATATAAAAGTCATTCAAAACTCAAAGATTCCATTTAACTCATTTTTTTATTTGAATTATTATGGATTAAAGTGAATTAAATCCATAAAAATTAAATAAAAATGTAAAAATAAATGTTTGGTCTTGTAATGGGTCATGGGACACGTGGGTGGCATGACAAGGCTGAACCAAGTGGAAAAAAGTGGGCCCTTTTGTCAAAAATTGAAGTTTCAAGGATAGTTGACTTTTGCCATTTCACAAAAATTTTCCAACTTCTCCAATGCATATCTTGCTCAATTTTGATCATATGAACATGTTCTTAGATATTTTGGAAAGGTCTTGAAGTCCTCTAACCAATGCCTTTGGTCCCATGTCATTTTGATTTACCAATCTCAAGTTATGGTCTTTGACTTAAAGTGCCTTTTTGTTGACTTTTGAAAATGACCTATAATGTTGAAATTGATAACTTTTTGTGAGAGCATTTCTTGGACTTGGAATGTGAAGATGAATTGTAAGAAATGTCATCCCCTTCAAAATGAGAATTGGATGGGATTTTTCTGATGAACCATGAAAAAGTTATGCCTTGGTCAAGTTACAGTTGACTTTTCAGCTGTCCAAAAATAGAAACTTTTGCATCTTGATGATTTTTGAGCCATTCTTGTGGAATCATGGTCAAGACTTGAGCAAATGATGATTGTGGCTTCAAAATGAGATGTTGACCAAAAAATTTGACTTTTGACTGCCAAATGACCATTTTGCCCCTACAGTTGATTGTGAAGCAATTAGGGTTTTTGACTGTGCAACTTGACCTTGTGAGCCTTGAAACTTGACATGTAGGTGCTTGACAATGTATATAAGCATATGGGACTTGATTGAGCCCTTGAAAACCTCAACTTCCTTGCAAGAACCAAAACCCTAATTTTGACTGGCTTAGGAGGATGGTTTGACTGTGCAACCCTTGAGTAGACTTGAGCAAATTTAGATGATGCTTGTCAAAACTTTGAAGAATATGGGAGGGCAAATTTTGGGGTACAACAGATGGTCAGTGATATTGAGATCCTCTAGAACCCGGTTACTTTTTAAGACAGGTTTGAAACCAACTAAACTTCAAGAGGGTATTGCCTTTAACCTCATGCAAGCCTTAAACCTAAGGACTTTGTGTTATTTGACTGTGTTTGCTATACTTGTGTTTGTTATACCCGTGTTTTATCGTGACATCATGCATCATAACATAGCATCCATTCTTATTGCACTTACCATTTCAAAGACCAATGGAATTTATCTTTGTTCTGTTTTGCAGATCATGGCTTCCGTTTGTAGAAACACTATCTGAATCAGCTTTGTGAAGATACCTTCCCAACTCAAAGAGCTAGCATCAAGGGTTTCTAAAACTTCTGTGTTCACTAAGAGACATGGTGGACTTCTCAACCTGGTTACTTCAAACTTTGATGAAAAGATGATGAGTGTACTCTTTCAGTTCTTTGATCCCAAGCACCACTGCTTCACCTTTCCAGATTATCAGTTGATACCTACCTTGGAAGAATTCTCTCAACTGTTGGTAATACCCATTCTTGAACAGTTACCCGTCAGAGGTCTAGAAGAAGTTCCTAATCCATAAGTCATTGCCTCGGCTTTGCATCTGAAACGGGCCGACGTGGTATCCAATTGGGAAACAAGAAGCGGAGTCAAAGGTTTTCTAGCTAAGTTTCTGATAGACAAGGCCCAGCTGTTTTGGGATGATATGGATTTTTAGGCTTTTGAGGAGGTCTTGGATCTTATAATCTATGGGTTAGTCCTATTCCCTAATCCGAACTTATTCGTAGATGTGAATGCTATCAAGATCTTCCTCTCTCGCAATCCCGTGCCTACATTGCTCGGAGATATTCTGCACACTCTCCATACTCGCACCATGAAGAGAAGAGGGGTTCTTATGTGTTGCATGCCATTGTTGTCGAGGTGGTTTATTTCTCACTTCCCAAAGTCCATACTGAAGAATGAAGAAGGTTTGGGTTGATCGCAAAGGATAATGTCACTCGCTCACATGGATATTCTTTGGTGTTCTCGAGCTATGGAAAACATTGCTATTATTAACCGCTGCGTGAAGTACCCTAGTGTCCCGTTACTTGGTATCAAAGGAGGTATAACCTACAATCCTTGTTTAGATCTGCAGCAATTTGGTCAATCTCGAAGGGATGGTCCCCATGAGTTACTTATCAAGGGCATTGTATTCAACTATGAGGATGATGCTCACGAGTATCGCCGGAGGTTCATACGAGCTTAGGGCATGGTAAACAGATCTGGCGCCAAGGCTTTGGGGCTGAAAACTTCCATTCCTATGGAACCTTACCTCCAATGGGTACGAGCTCGTGCCCAGAAGCTTATGATACCCTATGTAGCTGTTTTACCAGTGATTATGGAACCCACTACTGAAGAAGGTATTCCTTACACGGTTCTCTCTCCTTACATGCCCACTGATCTTGGGGAATTACAGAGGTCTTGGATACAGTTAATGAATGAGTGGGATACTTATAGGGATCAGTTACATGCTCAGGAGAGGAAGGTTTTAGAGCTCACAAAGCAACTGCATGAAGAAAAAGGGCTCAATGATTATCTCGGCACAAAGAGAAAGCATCCATGGGAATTTTGATTTCTTTTCTAGTTTTAGATTTATTTTTAATTGTAACGCCTAAAGGGCATTTTTGAACCTTCAAATTCAGCTAATAAAATCTCTGTTTATTTTGGTTTGCAAATTTAAATTTCCCGAAGTCCTTGAAATCATTGCATACGCATCCCATTATCATACACATCATTATAGGTACCATTACAGGTTTCTCATCTTCTTCGCTGTTTATCTCACGCACAAAATATCTTCCGAGAAAACCATCAAGGACCTTCAGGCACAGAACGCCCAGTTCCAACAAATGTTCATAAGTCTGGAAAAAGGGCAGGAGGATCTGAAAGCCCTTATCCTGAAAGAGAAAAAGAAAAAGAAGAAGGTTGCTGGTATTCTGAATATGGGCAGAAGGTTTGGAGAGAGGTTGAAGCGACAAGTCGATTTGACCTCTTCATCGAAGGAAGGGAAGAATCAGGAAGAAGAGAAGGATCTCGGTCCGGTAATTTCTGACAATGATACCGACTACAATGATGAGAAATATCCTCCTGCTGAGGATAGATACAAGCAGTTGGAAGATCGTTTGAGTGCCATGGAAGTTCAGAGGATACCTGGACTGGATTTTGAAGAATTGGGATTGGTGTCAGGGGTTGTCATCCCGCAGAAGTTCAAAGCTCCAATTTTTGCTAAGTATGATGGGGTGTCCTGCCCAAATCTCCATCTCCGTTCCTACGTCAGGAAAATTTAGCCCCACACCGCTGATAGAAATTTGTGGGTTTATTTCTTTCAAGATAGTCTGTCAGGGACTCAGCTTGAATGGTTCTACCAGCTGGAGCGAGCCAATGTCCGAAACTGGGAAGATCTGGCTGTTGCTTTCTACAAGCAATATCAATACAACGCCGACCTTGCTCCTACTCGTACTGAACTCCAGAGTATGTCCATGGGAGCGAGTGAAGGCTTTAAGGACTATGCACAGAAATGGAGAGACTTGGCTAGGAGAGTTTAACCCCCGTTGTCTGATAGAGAGTTGGTTGATATGTTTATGGGGATGCTATCTGGTCCATTTTTCAATCATTTGATCTGCAGCTCGTCAGCTGGCTTCACCAAGCTGATTTTAACTGGAGAGAGAGTAGAAGCTGGGATCCATAGCGGTAAGATACAAAAGGATGCCTTTTTGAGCTCAATAAAGAAGCCTTTCGCTGGTAAGAAGGAAGCCAGTTCCATATATAGCCCGAGGGGCCAAAACAGGGCTGAACATCGTCAGACAGTAAGTGCCATGATGATACCTAGACCTGAAGTTTCTCCACAATGCAACAATTGACAAAGGGTGGAAAGGCCACAATGGAGTTTACCCGCATCAACATGACATTAGTTGAAGTGCTACCTCACCTGCTGAGATCCAACTTGGCAACCTTGAAAGAGGCTCCCAAGAATCCAAATACTACATATCCCCGATATAATCCGAATGCCCGGTGTGCCTATCATTCTGAGAGTCCTGGCCACGACACAAATGATTGTTGGGCTATGAGGAACAAAGTACAAGACTTGATTGAAGCCAAGGAAATAGATTTTGATGCTCCAGAAAAGCCAAATGTCATAACTGCTCCCATTCCTAAACACGGTTGTGGAATTAATGTTGTTGATACTGATTTGTTCTTTACCTCTGTTGATGAAGTTTCTACTCCTCTCATTACTGTCAAGAAGAATTTGTTGTTGGCCAGTTTATTTCCGGGTTATGGTGAAGGTTGCCACATGTGTTCGTTTCTACCTTCTGGTTGTCGTTTGCTGAAGATAGGTGTTCAACGCCTGATAGATAACAAAGAAATTATGTTTGAGAAAACTTTGGTTCCCGTTGTTCCATCTGAAGACGTTGCCATTATAACAATTTCCGCCAATCCTTCCACGGTTTTCTCGAGAAGACCTGTTAGGATTACATCTGCTCCAAGAATTTTTCTGTTGATAATCACTGTTCCTGGTCCCGTCACGTATGTCTCGGACAAAGTTGTCCCATGGCATTATGGGGCCGATGTGTACTATCATGGCATCAAACAAGATTTGAAAGATGAAGAAGCCGATCCTGATATTGGTAACATTGTCGGAACCAACAAAGTTACCCGAAGTGGAAGGGTCTTCTCCCTCGAGATTTCCCCTAAGACTGTCAACAAACCTATTATCATTCCATTTGTTGTTCCTGCTAGTACATCAATTATTGTTCCTGTTCTTACCCCAATTATTACCCCTGTCGGCGACTCGTCTGATACCCGCGACAAGGAAATTATAGGTGAGCCTGCCCGGACGGAAGCGCCTAAGAAAATTGTTGTGGAAGCCTCTAAACAAGAAATGGACGAAATACTGAAAATCATTAAGAAAAGCGATTATAATGTGGTAGAACAGTTGGGGTAGACCCCATCAAAGATATCCATGTTATCCTTGCTATTGTGCTCCGAGGCTCATGCGAAGGCTTTGATTTCATTCCTCAAAACTGCGCATGTGCCGCAGGAAACTTCAGCTGATCAGTTCAAAGATTGTGTGGCCAGCCTGACTGTTGATAATGGGCTGGGTTTTTCAGATGCGGATTTGACACCAAAGGGAAGGAAGCATAATGATGCTCTGCATGTCTCGATTGAATGCAGGGGAACCACTATGGCTCATGTGCTGGTAGATACTAGGTCTTCACGAAATGTTCTGCCGAAGAAGGCGTTGGACCGGTTAGATTGCAAGGATTTGACTCTAAAGCCTAGTAACATTGTGGTAAGGTATTTTGATGGATCGAAGAGAATGGTGCACGGGGAGGTGGACATCCTTGTCAAAGTGGGTTCTCAGACTTTTGGGTCCATTTTCTATGTGATGGATATCAGGCCGTCGTATTATTGTTTGCTGGGTCGTCCTTGGATCCACGAGGATAGGGCAGTTACTTCCACACTCCACCAAATGCTGAAGTATTCGGTGAAAGGAAAGATTGTCACAGTGCGGGGTGAAGAAGAATATATGGTGAGTCACCTCAATTCCTTCCGCTACATAGATATGGACGGGGAATTCATAGAAACTCCTTTTCAGAACTTCGAATAGGTCCCTCAGATCTTAGCATCAACTGAAACTACTACCAACAGACCTCCTTTGAAGATGGATTCTCACAAGGAGGCCAGGGTCGTGGTTGAAGAAGGTGGGTGTGCCAATTGGGGTCAGCTCCCTGATTTCACTCACAAAACTGACAAATTTGGTTTGGGCTTTACTATAGGGGCTCAAAGGGCTGTTCTACACGCTCGGGATGGAGGACCTCCCCTATGCATCAGCAATCGTGGGGTTAATGCCATTGAAGACAGCGAGGAAGACTCAGACATCGACAGTTGGATCTATCCAACAGCCAACGGTGGACCGAGTAACTGGACAGCTAGGGACTTTATACCTGTTTCTTTTATTCTGTAGTAATTGACTTACTTGTTTTGAGATTTGTAATAAATAATTTGAAACTTTACGGCCCGGGGATACGAAGCACCCGAATCTCATTCCTTACAAAGAGTATGTACTGACACTGCTCCCGCACTTTGAGGAGGTAACCTTTGAACATTTCACACGAGAGGAGAACTAGTTAGAGGACACGCTAGCTACCATGTCTTCTATGTTCAAAGTTAGGTGGGACAATGAAGTTCCCCAAATCACCATTTAGAGGTTGGATGAACCAGCACACTGCTGCGAGGTCGATACCAAAGAAGTGGCAGACAAACCCTGGTTTCACGAAATCAAAAGGTATCTCGAGGCTCAAGAGTATCCCGACGGGGCATCTGTCAATGATAAGAAGTTTCTGAGAAGGTTTGCTGCAAAAATCTTCCTCAGTAATGGAATCCTCTATAAACGCAACCATGCCTCCATAATATTATGGTGTGTAGACAAGAGCGAAGCAGAGAGGATCATGACAGATCTACATGAAGACACTTTCGGAACTCATTCTAGTGGACATACCACGGCTAAGAAGATCCTACAGGAAGGATACTACTAGTCCATTATGTGAGCCGACTGTTATCAGCACTCTCGAACCTGTAATAAGTGCTAAGTCTACACTGATAAGGTGCATATACCTTCGGTTCCTCTGAATGTCTTGACGGCTCCTTGGCCCTTTGCGATGTGGGGAATCGACATGATCGGCGAGATCAGACCTACTACGTCTAACGAGCATCGTTTCATTCTGGTAGCCATTGATTACTTCATGAAGTGGGTTGAGGCAACTTCCTTTGCTACAGTAACCAAGAATGTAGTAGCACGGTTTATCCGACACAATCTGATCTGTCGATATGGTGTACCAGAGAGAATTATCACTGACAATGGTACAAATCTCAACAACACAATAATCACCGAGCTCTGTAAACAGTTCAAGATATAGCACCATAATTCCTCTCCCTACTGGCCGAAGATGAATGGCGTTGTTGAAGCAGCTAACAAGAACATCACGAAGATTATGCAGAAGATGACGGTGACATATAAAGGCTGGCATGAGATGTTACCATTCGCTTTTCATGGGTATCGTACCTCAGTACGGACGTCGACAGGGGCACCGCCCTACTCTCTGGTATATGGCATGGAGGCAGTCCTACCCATCAAAGTCCAAATACCTTCTCTCAGGATTATGAAGGATGCAGGTTTGAACAAAGACGACTGGATCCAAACCCGACTTAATCAGCTAAATCTAATCGATGAAAAGAGACTTACCGCTATCTGCCATGGTCCGACGTATCAAAAGCGAATGATCAAGGCTTTTAACAAGAAATTCATACGCCAAGAATATCAAGTCGTGGATCTAGTGATCAAACGCATCATACTGCTGCAAGGTGATCCCAGGGGAAAATGGACCCCCACGTACGAAGGGCCATTTGTGGTTAAGAACATTTTCTTGGGAGGAGCTATGATTCTAACCACCATGGATGGTGACGACCTTCCTCACCCTATTAATTCAGACATAGTGAAAAATACTACGCATAATCAAAGACCCGTTAGGTCGACTGGCCTAGGAAAAAATAAGGGCTTCCCGGTGAACCAAAAGGGTTCGGGAAAAAGTAAGGGATGAAAAGGAAAAAATGTGTACACCCGACAAGTCGAAAACCCTAAAGGGAGGCTTGGGTAAAAAAAGGTATCCCGGTGGATTGAAAACCCGAAAGGGAAATCCAGGCAAAAGTTAGGGATTGAAGCGTATCACTATGCCTCATTGGATCATCTTGCGACCAGACTTCGGTATCGACTATTAAGCTCAGACGACACCAATAAATCTGATCAACCTTTGGCCAAGTAGCAAACTGATGAGATGCTTGAAGATATAAAGGCAATAACAGAGTTGGAAACCAATGGGGTTGTTTCACATAGCTATTTTTCTTTCTTTTACACAAATTGTATAAATTCTATCTTTCGGTGGCGTTCTCTTACTAGAACGTCAGCCTCTTTGTACAAAACGCATATTACAGGCCAACTTCAAAAATCAATACAAGTCATTTTCACAACAAACTTCAATTTGTTTTTCTGTTTTGTTTTGCAAGAACGTCCAATAATTTATTTTTGATATATGCATTTGAAAATGATTTTCGCTCATAAATATTTACATAAAAAACAAAAGACAATTGCTCGTAATTCCAGAAACAGGGAAAACAAGAAGTGCCAAACCCTACGGTTACTCTGCCCAGCAGGTACTAGGAAAGAGCCAGCTTGGGAACATAATTATTGGTATATACACTCCCCAAAGAGTAAAAATATCCAAATGCATTGATGTCAGCTTTCCCGAAATAAGACAATACTCTCCCCAGCTGAGGTTCATAATCGCGGGCGGGTCGGTAAATTTCATCCCCCAAGCGGAGTTTATGTCTACAGATACAAAAGCTCAATCTCCAACATAACTCATCATCTCCAACAACAGAATTTCATCCCCAGCTGAGTTTATTCCTCCAGATCAGCGGGTCTACCAACAGAGTGTCTCTCCCCCTAAGTTGGTCCTCGCAGAGTTATTCTCCAGCATCTCGTCCCGACAGAATATTTACAAACCTCTAGCAATTGTCAAGGATTTATTTTCCCAGACGCGAGCATACCCCGATAGCTTTCATAAACATACATCATGACATACGCATACATGTCATATACAGCATAATCTCATTTATTTTGAGAACATCGTCTCACCCTGCATTTCATGCATCGCATATAACTAACCCTGATATCTTTTGCAGGAAAAGACAATCAGCTTCAACAAATCCTGCAGTTATACAGATCACATCTATAGACGACTAATGGAAACTCAGTCCCCGAAATCAAACGGGTCAACTAATCTATACTACCGCTTCGAAGTAACCCTACTATCCAGGTTCCTTCTCACATCCCTACTATCCAGGCTTTCATATCGAAGTAACCCTACTATCCAGGCTTTCATATCGAAGTAACCCTACTATCCAGTTTCCTTCTCACAGCCCTACTATCCAGGATTTCATATCGAAGTAACCCTATTATCCCGGTTCCTTTTCACAGTCCTACTATCCAGGATTTCATGTCGAAATAACCCTACTATCCAGGTTCCTTCTCACATCCCTACTATCCAGGCTTTCATGTAAAAGTAACCCTACTATCCAGGTTCCTTCTCACAACCATACTATCCAGGCTTTCATGTCGAAGTAACCCTACTATCCAGGTTCCTTCTCTCTTATCACCAGACAGCAGTCCACAACACTGTAGAACCTGGACCTGATCAAACATGATTGGTTTCGCATTTCCCCAGTAAGTCAGGATGCAACATAAACTCTGACCAGATATGCAGTTCAATTCCGCTTCCTCAAGCCAGAGTTAATTACCCAGTAGATTAACGGACAACTGAAGCTCCTAAAATCCTATTTCTCCCAAGACAGATACCAACATTCCTCAGCAGATTCCGACGGTATTCCATCACATCTTGGATGGCATCTTTAAGCCCATTCCCGATATCACCAAATCAAGTATCACTTCATGCGAGTGCAAATTTCTGGGCACTCCAGTGTTCAATCATCTTCCACCTTCAGATCACGAAAGGCGGACGAGCTAATCTACATCCTCAGGTTTAAGAAGATTGAATAGGGGAAGTTGTTGTAGCCCAAAATTTCCCTCTCATTTTACTCAATACATGCCCTAGAGATCCTCAATTTGCTCAAGTTTTCCCAAGAGTTGATCAGACAAACTCTCTCCTAAGGCAGTGTACCTCAAATTAGGGTTTCCATGTTCATCAAGATAGGTGGACTCCAAGGACCTCATATACTTTCCATGGTCTTAATATGTTCTCAAGACCCTACATGTCAAGTTTCATGCCTTGCACAAGAAGTTTGCTCAGTCAACTGCTCAGATGCTTGAGAATCGACTGTATTAGGTCAAAAGTCAATTGTGACCCACATACAGTAAAACTTCAAGATTTTTGGTCAACATTAACATTTTGAAATGAATTTCATCATTGTATCAAGTTTTGATCATGATTCTTCAAGGAATGCTCTAAATTCATCAAAACCCAAAAGTTGCTAAATTAGGGTTTCTCAGTAAAACTCAACCAAACTTTGACAAAGCATAACTTCCACATGATTCATCAAAAAATTTCCATCCAAGGCTCATTTTGAATAGGATGAAATTCACTACAATTCATATTCAGCCCACAAGTTTAAAATATGCACCCACAAAAAGATATGAGTTTCTACATTATGGGTCCTTTTGAAAAGTCAACAAAAGCACCTTTTGGGTCAAAGCTTCTTACATGAACATGGAAGACTCAATTCATATGAGACAAAAAAAGTTGCTTAGGGGACATCCTAAGCTTTCTAAAAAGTCCAAGAAAATCTCTCTAGGGTTAAAATTTGAGGAGATATGCCTTGTCAAAGTTGACCCTTTTTGCAAAATTGCCAAAAGTCAAATGTGCTCAAAAATGCATTTTTGCTAAATGAACCTAACTTTTTATGCTTGCACCTCACTTATAATATGGACCACGACCCAAATATTCATCTACACATTATTTTATTCATTTTTCAATTTATTTTGATTTTTTATTAATTAAAAATTGAATTAAATCAAATAATTGATGAATAATAGCAAAGATATAATTTGATTTGGTTTTTGGACAAGTTGGCAATCAAAATATGCTGAGTTATCAAGGCAAAAATGAATCAAGCATAATTGATACAAGAAAGGGATGATTTGGCTCAAAATAGAAAGTTTACATGTAGCATGAAAATCAAATCAAATCTCTCATAATTGCAAAGATTCAATCCAATTTTGCAACCCTAATTCATTCCTAGATGTATAATGGACAAGAACAAAGCATGGAACAAGATTTTTGCAGGCGTAAACAGGAAGAACAAAGCTTGAATTTTTCAAAGAAAAGTGCAGATCCAATCTTGCTCCATAGGCCATTTCAAGCATTTCTAACGATTAAGTCATCTCCCTAGGCACTCACTGAACTTGTAGCAAGCATTTGTAAAGCTTGAAACATCCAGAAACACACACAATCACTCTCACAGTTTGCTTATTTTTTCCAAATCGATTATTGAATTTCTTGCATCATTAGCATGTTTAAGTTATATATTTATGATCATGAATGTGTTTGCAACCTGACTGGATGATTTAATTGTGTTTTTGATGCATATACGTGCCTTTGCCATTATTAGGGTTTTCGTGTGTGTTTTAGGGGTTTGCTACACAGGTTAAATTGGGCCGAAAGAAGAATACCATGATGTTCACGAGATCAAGACGGATTGATCCACATAACTGGAAATAATTTATCATGCTTGTGCTGGATTTTTGAATTTTTACAGGTTTGTAGCTACAGACTATTGTCTGTAGGTAAAGGTACAAGAACCTAAGGCGATGGAGAAAGGTAGAAGAAGATTATGTGTCAGCCAGCCATTCGCCCATTTAAAATTCATGCGCGTGGGAGTCAGTGATTTGTTTTCTTTATATTATATTTTGTTTTCCTTATACTAACAATTAAAACGCGTAGCGCAGCTGGCAACGAGGCATTGGTATTGAGCATACGGACCTGGGTTCGATCCCAAGTCCCAGCGTTTCCTTTATTTTATTTTCTCTCAACAGATCCAGCGTGTCTCCCACACAGGCGCCTACCATACATCCTTGCGTCTAGCCTCTTAATCAAGCATACTATCAGATCTAATGCTCCAGCAGTGAGGGACCATGGTGCACCCTCAAGTCAACGCTACAAGAGATCACGCACTGACTGGACTTTGAGCGTTTTTGGGCCTGAAAAATTCAGACTTGCACCCCCTATTTGCTAGTACATACAGGCCCAGTTTGCTTTTCTTTTCTATTTTATTTTTAATTTCTTTAATTAATTTCTTTATTTGTTTTAATTAAATAACACAAAAAAAAATTATTTTTTATAAAACCAAAAAATCACAAAAATACATAATTAAATACTTATTCAAATTAATATTTTTTGAAAATAAATTAGGTTAATTAGTTCATTTGATTATTTTGTTTCAATTAAAATTAAGTAGAAATTAGGTTTTAAATTTTACAATTAAATTTCTTTCCTCAAATAAAAACCACAAAAATACATAAAACCTTTTTTTGTAAAATATTTTATTTTCTTGAATTATTTAATCTAGTTTAAATTAGATTAATTTCAATTCCTTTTATAATTAAAAATAACTAGGATTAGGGTTTTAGTTGTACATAACTTAATTAATTCTTTTCCTCTAAAAAAAATAAGTTAAATATTTTTTTAGCTAGATTTTTAGGGTTTTCAATTTTTCTCGCATTTAATTTTATGCGCGCATTTTAATTTGTTTTATTATTATTGTAACTATTTTGAGCTTGTAATAGTATTAATTAGGGTTTTAAGCTTTCCGCATTTTTATTTTTCGTCAAGATAATTATGTAACTGCCAAAGCCTTGTAATAGCTAGGTTTATTTTTCGCGCTTTAAATTCCTGCAAATATTTAACTGTCTAGATGTATGCTAATAGGATTGCATGGGAAGATTACTTAAAATTAAAATAGTAGATCACCTAATGTGCAAAGATTAAATAACTGAAATGATTCACATGCACATATTCACTCATAGGGTTTACTTCACTTCGGTTGTCTTCGGTAAACAGTCATTAAGCATAGGAGATTTTAGTGGTTGCCCTCCAGTCTAAAAAGATCAAATTGTCCAATTCGAATGTTGCCTCGAAAATGTTGCCTCGGAGATGTTGCCTCAGAAAGATCTTAAGGCTCTAAGGTTACTACTAAAGTTTTCTAACTATTGCTTTAGTGATTTCACTTGTCTCTTACAAATGTCCCTTACAACTCCAATGACGGTGCTACCTACTCCTTAAAAGGTAGGATAGTGTTGTCTAAAGGAAATGAAAATAAACAATCTTTTTCGAGTAGGTAGAATCTTAAGCACTTGCTCAATAAAAAACTTTTCACACAAACACCTTTCAAAACAAATTTTCAAAACAAACTTCGTCACATCCTTGAGGACTAATACAAGGGTTATCACGAAGTAAAACATTTTCAAAACAAGCACGCATAAGTAATTAGAAAAATGAGCAAGTACCTAAGAGCTTATGGAAAACCATGGATAGAAAGGGTGTTAACACCTTCCCTTTCTATAATCTACCCCTCGTACTCAGAATATCTCAAAAAAAGGTTTTTTCTATTCTTTTTCCTTTTCCTGATTGGATGAAATAAAAGTCGATGGCGACTCTTGCCTACCGCGACATTTTGCGAACAAAAAGCGCAAAACACAAACCAGTAAAAACAGTCGGTTCTGCCACCGTATCACGGGATTGTTTATGTATGATGTTTAGAAGCTTTTAAAAGCAAAAGGCCAAGAAACGCACGAGTGAATTTGGATATTGGATTCAAAACTCAGAAATGGCAAGTTTTCAAGTGTTTTTGGTGGTTGCGTTTGGGAGTGTTTCAGGGCTTTTGCATTCGTGTGTTGGCTTGAAAATGATGTATATATTTATAGGCAAGAGGTTTCAAGTGTTACAACAACTCAGAATTTGAATTCTCAAGTTGTGGAAACTTTACTTGTTTTTGAAACAATGTTGAAACATCTTGTTCCAAGACATGGTACAGGGCTGTATAGAGTAGTTAGAACTTTAAACATGATTGGTTTTGGTTTATAGGGGTTGTGTGTGCAGAAAGAACAAGTGCAAGGCTCAATACAAGTTGACTTTGCATAAAGCTTGCTTTTCTAAAATGGCAATGCTAACTTTGTGCCATTAATGGAAAATTGGTTTGGACAATGCTTCAATCACTTGGATAAGAGCTTAATCAATTGTGTAAACCATTAATTATAGAGTGAAACACAAGTTTGAGACCTGAAAAGTGAGATTTGTACAACATGCTTGAATATTGTATAATTGTTCATCACAAAATCTGCCTTGTAAAACAAGAATGAAACCCTAACTTCATTGCTTCAATTCTCTCAGCTCAAGTATGATCTTAATGAGTTATTTGAAATTTTGGAAATCTTGTAACATCCTTTACAATATTTATGTTGGACATTTTTGAAAACTCGGATTGTAACTATGTGAAATTTGGCCAAGAAGTTAGGTCAAAATCCTGACTAAAATACTCAAAATTTCACTAAGTGTCTTTGTTTCATGTACATGTCTTAATGAATTTATAAATTAAAATCCAAGCATTTTTATAACTTTATTTCTTCTACAAAGTTTTAGATATCATTAAAATCTACAACTTTCATGTTGGAAGTTTTTCTTGAATCATCTTGTATCAATGTGAAATTTTGGCACAAAGTCATGAAAAAAGTTAACTTTCCAACACTTAGAAAAATTTCTAAGTCTTAGAATTTTGACTTGTCAAAGATAATTTTGAATTTTTTGATTTCATGATGAAAAATCTTCATATTTTGACATGTGATGATGAAATATGATTTTTGAAACTTGATCTTGATCAAGAAGTCAAAGTTTGACTTTTCAGTGTACAATTGACTTTTTCATCAGTTGACCAAATTTCAATTATCGATCAATTGATCTTGAGAAATGTTTTGAACTATGAAATTAGGTCAATGTGATGCATTTGAATCCTTGACACCATGTCTCAAACCAATAAGTCATGTATTTGGTCAAAAATAATCAAAATTAAACCTTCTCAGTCAAAACTCTAATTTTGACCATTTTGCCCCTTTGGTGATCTGATCAAATTTCTTGAGGAATTGTAATCCAATCTTGACCAAATGGTTCATATGAATTCAAAATATTGATATGGATCAAAAATCATGAAGTTTGACTATAAGTTGGACACATTTGACTTTTTATCCAATACAGCTGATTTTAGGTCATCTGATCAATTGACTGAGCAAACTTGAACTCCAAGACTTGAAATTTGACATGAGCATTATTTAAGGTACAAAATGATTCATGAAAGTCATATGGTTAATTAAAAGTCCATTTGTCCTTTTGCAAACTCAAACCCTAATTTGAGTCATCAGTGTTGAGGAAGTATCTTGAGCTGATAAGTCCTTGTGCAATTTTGAGCAATTGAAAATCTTGTGAGAAATTTCTTGAGAAATGAGAGGGAAAATTTTGGGGTACAACACCCTTTTTTGCCTAAGCCACCTTTTTAGGTTTTCGACTTGCCGGGTGTACAATCTTTATGTATACATATCCCTAATTTTTTCCCGAACCCGTTTGGTTCGCCGGGATGCCCTTACTTTTGCCTAGGTATGTCAACCTAGCAGGTCTCTTTTCATGCGTAGTATTTTCCGACTATGTTCGTGTTCTCAAGGCACGGACAATTGTCACTGTCCATAGTAGTAAGTGTTGTAGCACTGCCATAATATGTTTGCTTGATTGTATGTGACCCTTTGTATGTGGGAGTCTGTTTGCCCCTGGGGTTAGTCTGGTGCACCCGATGTTTCAACCATAGATTGACAAGTTTCTGATAGTCTTGACCTTCCTCAGTATTTTTCTAAGAGTTGTCACGACAGAATGACACCATCTGATACTGCTTACATGGATAAGCAATTTGGTGATACCGAAGATTCAAATTTCATAGTGGCTTTTGCTGAAACCCATGATCAATATAACATGCCCAAGTGATTCAGATGGAGATCTTCCCCTGGCTATTCATCACTTTTGAGAGATTTTTTGAATCTTTACTTGAGTGCCACAGATGAGTTGGACAATAAAATGTCATGCCCCTTGATTATGGAAGGTTTGTCATTGGAAGTGTTTTTCCATTTGAAATGACTCTGTTCATTGAGAGGATTTTCGTTCATTAGATATTCGTCGTGCTAATTTCTCTACTGTAAAACAATTATTCATATGCAAACAATGGTATTAAAAATGCAAAACTTATGTCTGTCTTAAAGTTTAAAAAATGCTTTTTTAGTAAACAACAAAATTTTGTAAGAATATGAATTCATCTCAGGATTTATAGTAAGCCTTATAGGAGTCAGGATACCTTTTGTAATAGTATGCTTTCAAATTAACCTATGATTCAGTTAAGACTTTTAAAGGTTTGTATCGTGGTCTGGTTCACGGTTTAAGAAACAAAGGATAAATTCTCAAACTTTATTTGTAACCAACTCATTCTCCGTGATTTTCTTCAGCCCTACACTTAGTCGATTGTGCGTTTAGATTCCAATTGAGTCTGGAATGATATTTTGGTGATGGTTCGGATACTGGAAGATTATTTGAGAAGGCAGTCATTTTTGTAACATTTTATTTTTGTTGATAAATTTTAGCGATCTCTTTTTGACTTTATTATACCTATCTTTTTCCTGAGTTGTTTCTTTTGTGATTATAGTCGGCGGGATGCCCCCGTTTTTTATTAAGTCTCCATCATAGGTTTTGACTTAGCGGGCTTTTCTTTTGAGAGATAATGATTGTCTGTTTTAATGATTACGCTGAACCATCACCATCTTTTTGATTTGGAATGACATATTCAATATTATTCACTATGTACGAAGTGAAAGCTTGCCACTGAACGCGCATTTGAATTAACTGAGAAACTACCCTACCCCAGGTTATAATTAAAGGTTTCAATTTGCATGAAAAAGAAAAATCCTACTTCTTAGGCTCAAAGGGGTTGACTAGGGATTATCTTCCTTATAACTCCACTATTTAGGATTGGAAACAACGCATGTACATCCTCATCCAGGTTTGTTAAAAAGCATACTGTAGAGATTATGGTATCTTTTTCGTCATCCTCCCTCTAAAGGCTTATAACTTTCAATCGAGAGTTGAATATCACAAAAAGGAAGTAAAAGCATAGCTTAAGTACAGTGAAAACGAATGGATTAATTCAAAACAAACATATGCAATGCATTAATGGAACGAATAACAAAGTTTGACAAATATAAGTGTTCGAACAAACAAAAGAAATTACAATTGAAAATTCAAATGAAATGGAAGCTCTCAATCATAGTCATGATTTGGCATGGGAGCAGTGATCACATTAGGAGTCTCAGGATGGCCAAACTCAATCTCCTTAGCATCAATCATATCTTGAATCTTGTTCTTAAACACCCAACAACCATTTGTATCATGTCCAGGACTATTAGAATGGTATGCACACCTTGCATTGGGATGATATCTAGGAGCGGAGATATTGGGATTCCAAGGAGGATCCTTCAACGTAATCAACTCTTTCTTCAACATGTGTTGCAAAGCTTGAGCCAATGACATGTTGATTTTGGTAAATTTCCTTTTGGGTGTATCCTGCTTACACTGATTACCCTGTTGTCGTTGTTGCACTGGTGCAGGATTAGAGATCAGTATTGCCTCCATAGATTGGTTGTGGTCTCTCTTATTATGACCCTTCTGGCCGTACATAGCATTTGACGCTTTCTTCCCATTGTATGATTTCTTCTGAGTATCAGAAGATATAGGTACCTGGATTTTACCACTTCTGATCTCATTCTCAACACGTTCCCCTGTTAATACCAGTTCAATGAAACCGACTGAAGAATTTCCAAGTAGGTGACTATAGAAAGGACTTGTCAGCATGCTCATGAACATGTCAACCAATTCCCTGTCAGCTAAAGGAGGTTGAACCCTGCCTGCTAGATCTCTATATTTTTTTGGCGTACTCTTTGAAACTTCCATTAGATCCCGTGGACATACTCTATAATTGCATATGACTTGGTGCGAGATCAGCATCATACTGGTACTGCTTGTAGAAAGCGGCAACCAAATCATCCCAGGTATAAATATTGGTCCCTTCTAGTTGATAGAACCATTCAATTTGTGTACCAGACAAACTTTTCTAAAAGAAGTGAACCCATAACTTTTTGTCAGCGGTATGGGGTTGGATCTTTCGAACATAAGATATCAGATAAAGCTTGGGACAAGAGACGCCATCATATTTAGAAAAGACAGGGACCTTGAACTTGTGAGGGATAACCACCCCTGGAATAAGACCTAGCTCTTCGAAATCCCATCCAGGCACTTTCTGGATTTCCATGGCCTTCAGACGGTCTGCTAACTTTTTGTATCTGTCGTCCACAGGAGGATACTGTTCATCGGAAAAGTCTTTATCCTCAGGGATTTTCCCAGAACCCTGGTTGCTTCCACCTTTAGCTCTAACACTTCTACCATCTTCCTCTTGATTGTTGTCTTCATCAGAAGAGACATCAGTAGCTTGAACCTGTTTAGCAGGACCTTTTGACCTTCTCCCCATGTTGAGGATAGCAACTAGCTTTCTAGTCTTCTTCTTTTTGGTGATGAGCGCCATCATCTCTTTCTGCCCCTGTGCTAAGTTCAGGAGAGTTTCCTGGACTTGGGCATTCTGAGTTTGAAGATATATGACGGTCAGTTCGAGAGCCATTTTTCTGCTGAAATAAACAACGAGAAAATGAGAAACCTGTCTAGAGAACTACCTGTTATGTAATGGCATGCATGATATGTAGATGAAATGTTTTCAAGGATCTCACGGGATAAACAAAAAAGTGAACTGTTAGAAGTTGTTGCAACTTTGACTAAAGAACTTCGTGTCATTGAATGTCCTTCTATAAGAATCTAGTTCACCATGTCGATTAGGTCCTAGCCTTTGACTCAAGATAACATAATTCGGTATTTGACGATATTGGTTAGATGAAAATAAATCCCCTTGCCCCTTGCTAGACGTTAATTCATGATAATTTGACGGCCTTTGGTTAGAGGAAAATAAATCCTACTGCCCCCTCTCTAGACGTCTGGTTCATGATAGCCTGCATCGTAGGCCCTTGAGATCCTTGAAATAGTCAGTGAAAATGATATGTGTAATGATGTCATAATGTCATGTTCGAACATTTAATCAAACACAAGAAAAGCACACAAGGCCTTAGGTTCAGGCTTGCATGGAGTTTGTAGGTAAGCACCATCTTGAGTTTTAGTTGGCTCAACATGTCCTAAGAAAAGTACCCTGGTTCTATGAGTCTTAATATCACTGATCTTTCTCTCAGGCATTATTTCAGCTCAAGCATCTGATTTGCGAATGAAATAACCCGAGAGTCTGATCTCAATGAGTGTAGTATCGAGTATCAACCAACTTTAGTCTGCACAAAATCTGGCCATCTCACTACCTTATAATGGCTAAGTTGGGTCACTTAAGGTTCTAAGATCAGTTAATGCTTCTGACACCAAGCGACAACCCAACATTCTCCTTGACTGACTTAAGGGACACCAGCACAAACCAATGTGTCACACTAACGTAGCTGCCCCTGTTCAATCTTCTTAAACATGAGGATGTAGATTGGCTCGTCTGCCTTTCATGATCTGAAGGTGGGAGATGATTGGATACTAGAGTGCCCAGAAATTTGCACTCGCATGAAGTGGTACTGATGGGAGCTATCGGGAATGGGCTTACATATGCCATTTGGAAGTTGAGGATTGGAGATTTGTCAGAAATGGGCTTAAAAGATGCCATCCGAAGAGGTGTTGATAGCATAAGATATTCCTTTGCGAGAACCCGTATACCTTTTGTTGAGGAGGACTTCGTTGGGGAATGCTGGTCTCTGTCTTGGGAGAAATAGAGTTTTAGGAGCTTTAGTTGTCCGTTACTCTACTGGGGAATAACTCCGATTTGAGGAAGCAGAAGTGAACTGCCTATCTGGTCGGGGTATATGTTGCACCGCGACTTACTGGAGAGATGCGAAACCAATCGCGTTTGATCGGGTCCTGGTCTTACAGTGTTGTGGACTGCTGTCTGGGGATAAGAGAGGAGGAACCCGGATAGTAAGGTTATGAGAAGGAACCTGGATAGTAGGGTTACTTCGAGATGAAAGCCTGGATAGTAGGGCTTGAGAAGGAACCTGGATAGTAGGGTTACTTAGACATGAAAGCCTGGATAGTAGGGCGGTGAGAAGGAACCTGGATAGTAGGGTTACTTCGATATGAAAGCCTGGATAGTAGGGCTATGAGAAGGAACCTGGGTAGTAGGGTTATGAGAAGGAACATGGATAGTAGGGTTACTTCGATATGAAAGCCTGGATAGTAGGGCTGTGAGAAGGAACCTGGGTAGTAGGGTTACTTTGATATGAAAGCCTGGATAGTAGGGCTGTGAGAAGGAATCGGGGTAAGGTTGCTTGATGATAAGTCTATGTAAAACTTCAAGAGGAACCTGGGTAAGGTTACTTTGTGATAAGTTCGTGTAAAACTTCAGGATGAACCGGGGTAAGGTTAATTTGAGATGAGTTTGTGTAAAACTCCAGAATGAACCGGGGTAAGGTTGCATTTGTCGCATCGATGATTACTTTGTTTAGCTTCGAGTGTTAATCATGGACCTGCTGGAAATTGTTGATAATAATTGTCTTTCCTGAAAGAAATACAGGGTTAGTTATGTGCGATGCATGAGATGCATTCTGATGAGGTTCTCAAAATAACTGAGATTATGTTATATGTAATGTATGCACATGTCATGATGTATGAACATGAAATGCTGACGTAATAATCTGAGTCCGGGAAAATAAATCCTTGACTGTTGTTTGGAGAGTATGAGAAATGGTATTCTTGACTACAGTAAAAAACCATAGTTCCTCTACTTCTGTTGGGGATGGTGAACGCAAATGATTAGCTGGGGATTCACATCCATTCGGCTGGTGAATATTCTGCCGGAAGAGACCCTGTCTGAGGATAACTCTGCGGGGAATAACTCTGTTGGAGAGGAGATACTCTGCTGATAGATCTACTGATTTGGAGAAATAAACTCAGCTGGGGATGAATTTCTGTTGCTGGTGATAATGAATTCTCTTGGAGATTGAATTTCTGCTTATGAGAGAAATAAACTATGCTTGGGGAAAAATTTACTGACTCATTCGCGATTATGAACCTCAGTTGGGGAGAGTTATGTCCTGTTCAGGAAAGCTAACATCACTGTCTCTGGATACTTTTTACTCCGTGGGGAGTGTATGTACCACTACTCATGTTCTCAAGATGGCTCTATCCCGATACCTAATGGGCAAAGTAACCGTAAGGTTTGGGCACTTCTTGTTTTTCCCTGTTTTTTGCATTACGAGTAATTGTCTTTTGTTTCTTGTGTAAATATTTATGAGCAGCCATTATTTTCAAATGCATATATCAAAAATGAATCATTGGATGTTCTTGAAAAACAAAACAGAAAAAGAAAAACAAATTGAAATTTCTTGTGAAAATGAGTTGTATTGATTTTTGCAATTGGCCGGTAATAGGCATTTTTGTACAAAGAGGCTGACGTCCTAGTAAGAGAACGCCGCCAAAAGAAATTACAATTTGTAAAAGAAAGAAAACAGTTATATGAAACAATCCCATCGGGTTCCAACTCTGCTATTGCCTTTATATCTTCAAGCGTCTCATCACTTTGCTTCTTGGCCGAAGGTTGATCAGATTGATTGGCGCTGTCCGAGCTTGATAGTTGATACCGAAGTCTGGTTGCGAGATGATCCAATGAGACATAGTATTACGCTTCGATCCCTAATTTTTTCCTGGACCGTCCTTTCGGGTTTTCAGTCCACTGGGATACCCTTTTTGCCCAAGTCGCCTTTTCAGGTTTTGGACTTGCCGGGTGTACAGTTTTTCATTTTCATTCCTTACTTTTGCACGAACCCTTTTGGTTCGCCGGGAAGCCCTTATTTTTTCCTAGGCCAGTCAACCTAGTGGGTATTTGATTATGCGTAGTATCTTTTCACTATGTCTGCATTGACAGGGTGAGGAAGGTCGTCACCATCCATGGTGGTTAGAATCATAGCTCCTCCCAAGAAAATGTTCTTAACCACAAATGGCCCTTCGTATGTGGTGGTCCATTTTCCCCTGGGATCACCTTGCGGTAGTATGATGCATTTGATCACTAGATCCCCGACTCGATATTCTCGACGTCTGACTTTCTTGTTAAAAGCCTTGATCATTCGCTTTTGGTACGTCTGACCATGACAGATAGAAGTAAGTCTCTTTTCATCGATTAGATTCAGCTGATGAAGTCGGGTTTGGATCCAGTCGTCTTCGTTCAAACTCGCATCCTTCATAATCCTGAGAGAGGGTATCTTGACTTCGATGGGCAGGACTGCCTCCATGCCATACACCAAAGAGTAGGGTGTTTCCCCTGTCGACGTCTGTGCTGAGGTACGATACCCGTGAAGAGTGAATGGTAACATCTCGTGCTAGTCATTGTATTTCACCGTCATCTTCTACACAATCTTCTTGATGTTCTTGTTAGCTGCTTCAACAACCCCATTCATCTTCGGCCAGTAGGGGGAAGAATTATGATGTTGTATCTTGAACTGTTTACAGAGCTTGGTGATCATTGTGTTATTGAGATTTGTACCATTGTCAGTAATAATTCTCTCTGGGACACCATATCGGCGGATCAGATTGTGTCGGATGAACCGCGTCACGACGTTCTTGGTTACTGTAGCAAAGGAAGCTGCCTCAACCCACTTCATAAAGTAATCAACGGCTACTAGGATGAAACGATATCCATTGGAAGCGGTGGGCCTGATCTCGCCGACCATGTCGATACCCCACATCGCAAAAGGCCAAGGAGCCGTCAAAACATTCAGGGGAACCGGAGGTACATGCACCTTATCAGCATAGACTTGGAACTTATGACAGGTTTGAGAGTGCTGATAACATTCGACTTCCATAGTGGACCAGTAGTATCCTGCCCATAGGATCTTCTTAGCCATGGTGTGTCCACTAGAATGGGTTCTGAAGGTACCTTCATGTAACTCTTCCGTGATCCTTTATGCCTCGCTCTTGTCTACACACCGCAGTAAGGTTGAATCATGGTTACGCTTATAGAGGATTCCATTACTAATGAAGAAATTCGCAGTGAACCTTATCAGAAACTTCTTATCATTAACAGATGCCCCCTCGGGATATTCTTGAGCCTCAAGATACCTCTTGACTTGGTGAAACCAGGGTTTGTCTGCCACTTCTTCGGTGTCAATCTCACAGCAGTGTGCGGGTTCATCCAACCTCTCAATGGTAATCTGGGGAGCTTCATTGTCCCACCTAACTTTGAACATAGAAGACATGGTAGCTAACGTATCGGCCAACTGGTTCTCTTCTCATGGGAAATGTTTAAAGGTTACCTCCTCAAAGTGTGGGAGCAATATCAGTACATACTCCTTGTAAGGAATAAGATTCGGGTGCTTCATATCCCACTCACCTTTGATCTGACTTGTTACTAGAGCGGAATCTCCGAATACACTCAAGAACTTAATCCTCAGGTCAATAGCAGCTCGAAGACCCATGATACACGCTTCATACTCCGCCATGTTGTTGGTGCAGTTAAAACATAATCGGGCGGTGAACGGAGTATGACATCCCTCGGGAGATATAATTACAGCGCCAATTTCGTTACCCAGTGCGTTTGAGGCTCCATCAAAATACATAGACCATCAGGATCCCTCCTCAGGTCCTTCATCCGGTCCATGTTCTTCGCAGTCGGTTACCAACATGATATTCTCATCCGGGAACTCGAAATTCATGGACTGGTAGTCATCCACGGCCTGATGCGCCAAATGATCCGCCAATACACTCCACTTGATTGCTTTTTTGGTTTTGTATTGGATGTCGTACTTGGTTAAGATCATCTGCCATCTTGCTATTCTTCCGGATAAGGCGAGCTTCTCGAAAATATATTTGATCGGATCCATCTATGATATCAACAAGGTAGTGTGAGTCATCATATACTGTCTCAGTCGGCGAGCAGCCCATGCCAAAGTGCATCAAGTTTTCTCGAGCAATGAGTATCGGTTCTCACAGTCGGTAAACTTTTTGCTAAGGTAATAAATGGCGTGCTCTTTTCGACCATACTTGTCATGCTTCCCCAGCACACACCCCATTTAATTGTCTAGCACTGTCAAGTATAATATCAAAGGTCTTCCTTCAACCGGAGGCATCAAAATTGGTGGTTCTTGAAGGTATTCCTTGATTCTCTCGAAAGTGGTATGGCATTCATCATTTCACTTTACCACTTGATCTTTCTTCAGTAGCTTGAAGATTGGCTCACAAGTAGCAGTCAGATGTGAAATGAACATGGCGATGTAATTCAGACGTCCGAAGAAACCTCTAACTTCCTTCTCTGTGCGGGGGAACGGCATCTCTTGTATGGCATTTACCTTTGCAGGGTCCACCTGAATACCTTTGTCACTGACAAAAAAACCCAGAAGCTTACCAGACCTTACCCCGAAGGTACACTTGTTCGGATTCAACCTTAGCTTGTACGTCTTCAACCTGTCAAACAATTTCTGGAGATGATCAAGGTGCTCTTCCTCATTCTGGGACCTGGCTATCATGTCATCAACATAAACCTCGATCTCGTGGTGAATCATATCGTGGAACAAAGCGACCATGGCGCCCTGATAAGTTACCCCAGCATTCTTCAACCCAAAAGGCATTACCTTGTAACAGAAGGTGCCCCACTGTGTAACGAAGGTTGTCTTCTCCATGTGCTCAGGAGCCATCTTGATCTGGTTGTAGCCAGAAAATCCATCCATGAAGGAGAAGATCTTGTGATGCACGGTGTTGTCGACTAGAACATCAATGTGAGGAAGTGGGAAGTCATCCTTGGGGATTGCCCTGTTCAGATCTCTGTCGTCCACACACATCTGTACCTTACCGTCCTTCTTAGGTACCGGAACAATGTTGGCAACCCATTGCGGATAAGAAGTGACAGCTAAGAATCCTGCGTCAAACTGTTTCATGACCTCTGCCTTAATTTTCTCTGACATTTCAGGGCACATACGGCGGACCTTCTGCTTTACCGGAGGGCAGTCTTCTTTAGTCGGTAGGCGATGTACCACAATATCAGCGTCCAAACCAGGCATGTCTTCATAGGATCAGGCGAAGATCTCAACATAGTCATGTAGCATATATGTTAACCGTTTTTTGACACTAGGCTCCAGATTCGCACCTATTTTAACCTCTTTCCAGTCTTCCTCTGTACCCAAATTCACTGACTCAACTGGCTCTTCATGAGGCTGTATGGCCCTTTCTTCCTGCTGTAATAGTCTAACAAGTTCTTCAGGCACCTCACAATCGTCCTCGGCTTGGTTGATCAGATTTTTGAAGTCATAACTGGAAGTAGCAGAGCTGTTATCAATGGGATCTAGAGTGGATATGGATCTGCAGTATGATACGTGAGTGTGTGTAAGAGAATAACTGTTTTGATAAAGTGAGAGACAGAAAATAAAAACAAGGAGCGCAAAATTTTTACGCAAGAAACGTCCAATGCTTTATTAATGATATATGAAATGATAAATAATAGCCCTCATAAGCAAAGCCAAGGTGCCTCGGGCAAGGCACCGGGCCGTAAAGTTTCAAATTGTTTATTACAAATCTTAAAACAAATGAGTCAATTACTGCGGAATAAAAGAAACAGGTATGAAGTCCCTAGCCGTCCAATTATTCGATCCACCGTTGGTTGTTGGGTAGATCCAGCTGTCAATGTCTGAATCCTCTTCATTGTCTTCAATTGCATTAATTCCCCGATTGCTGATGTGTAGAGGAGGTCTTCCAGCCCGAGTGCACCTAACAGCCCTTTGAGCCCCTGTAGTAAAGCCCAAACCAAATTTGTTAGTTTTGTGAGTGAAATCAGGGAGTTAACCCCAATTGGTACACCCACCTTCTTCAACCACAGCCCTGGCGTCCTTGAGTGAAGCCATCTTCCATGGAGGTTTGTCGGTAGTAACTTCAGTTGATGCCAAGATCTGAGGGACCTCTTCGAAATTCTGACAAGGAGTTTCTATGAATTCCCCGTCCATCTCTACATAGCGGAAGGAATTGAGGTGACTCACCATATATTCTTCTTCACCTCGCACTGTGACAATCTTTCCCTTCACCGGATACTTTAACATTTGATGGAGTGTGGAAGTAACTGCCCCAACCTCATGGATCCAAGGACGACCCAGCAAGCAAGAATATGACGACCTGATATCCATTACGTAGAAGGTGGACCCAAAAGTCTGAGAACCCACATTGACAGGGATGTCCACCTCCCCGTGCACCATTCTCTTTGATCCGACAAAAGCCCTTACCACGATGTTACTAGGCTTTAGAGTCAATCCCTCACAATCCAAGCGGTCCAATGCTTTCTTCGGAAGAACATTCAGTGAAGACCTGATATCTACCAGCACATGAGCCATAGTGGTTCCCCTGCACTCAATTGAGACATGCAGAGCATCATTATGATTCCTTCCTTTCGGTGTCAGGTCTGCATCTGAAAAACCCAGCCCATTGTCAGCAGTCAGGCTGGCCACACAATCTTTGAACTGATCTGCTGAAGTTTCCTACAGCACATGCGCAGTCTTGAGAAATGCAATCAAAGCCTTCGCATGGGCTTCAGAACACAACAGCAAAGACAGCATGGATATCTTTGATGGGGTCTGCCCCAGCTGCTCGACCACATTGTAGTCGCTCTTCTTAATGATTTTCAGTATTTCCTCTATTTCTTGTTTAGAGGCTTCCACAACGGTTTTCTTAGGTGCCTCCGTCTGGGCAAGCTCACCTATAATTTCCTTGCCCCGAATCCCAGATGGCTCAGCAGCAGTGGTAATAACTGGAGTAGGAATAGGAGAAAAGTCAGGAGTCCTGGTTAGAGCAACAGTTGGAATAACAGTAGGCTTGATGATCTTTGGAGCAATCTCAGGAGAGAAAACCCTTCCACTTCGGGTAACCTTACTTGTCCCGAAAATATTACTGACATCAGTATCAGCTTCTTCATTCTTCAGATCTTGCTTAATGCCATGATAGTACACATCAACACCATAATTCCATGGGACAGCCTTGTCTGAGGTGTACGGGATGGGACCAGGAACAGTGATTATTAGCGGAGAAATTCTTTGAACAGGTGTAATCCTAGTAGGTCTTCTCGAGGAAACCTTGGAAGGATTGGTGGAAATGGTTATAATAGCGACGTCTTCAATGGGAACAACAGGGATCACAGTATTCTCAAACAAATTTTCTTTATTATCCATCAGGCACTGAACAACCGACTTCAACAAACGGCAACCAGAAGGTAGAATCGAACACATGTGGCAACCTTCACCATAACCCAGAAATAAACCAGCCAATAGCAAATTCTTCTTAACAGTCATAAGAGGAGTAGAAATTTCTTTAACAGAGGTCACAAACAAATCAGTGTCAACAGCATTAACTCCACGACCATGTTTGGGCATGGGAGCAGTTATAACATTCGGCTTTTCTGGAGCATCAAACTCTATCTCCTTGGCTTCTATCAAGTCTTGTACTTTGTTTCTCAGAGCCCAGCAATCATTTGTATCGTGGCCAAGACTCTCAGAATGGTAGGTGCACTGTGCATTGGGATTGTATCTGGGAGAGGTAGTGTTTAGATTCTTGGGAGCCTCTCTCAAGGTTGCCAAGTTGTATTTTAATAAGTGAGGTAGAACTTCAGCCAAAGTCATGTTGATGCGGGTAAACTGTCGTTGTGGTCTTTCCACCCTTTGTTGATTGTTGCATTGTGGAGCAACTGCGGGTCTTGGTATCACTACAGCATTTACCATTTGACGGTGTTCATATCTGCTTTAGCCCCTTGGGCTATAGACCGCACCGGCCTCCTTCTTACCAGCGAAAGGCTTCTTAGTTGAACTCAAGGAGGCTTCCTTCTATATTTTACCACTCCGAATTCACGCTTCTACTCTTTCTCCAGTTAAAATCAGCTCGGTGAAACCAGATGACGAGCTGCCCATTAAGTGATTGAAAAATGGACCTGATAGCGTTTCTAGAAACATATTAACCAATTCCCTATCAGACAAAGGGGGTTGAACTCTCCCAGCTAAGTCTCTCTATTTTTTAGCATAATCTTTAAAACCTTCACCTGCACCCATGGACATACTCTAGAGTTGAGTACGAGTGGGAGCAAGGTCGGCATTGTACTAATACTGCTTGTAAAAAGTGGCAGCAAGATCTTCCCAGTTTCGGACACTGGCTCCCTCCAACTGGTAGAACCATTCAAGCTGAGTCCCTAACAGACTATCTTGAAAGAAGTGCACCCACAAATTTCTATCATCGGTGTGGGGTTGAATCTTCCTGACATATGAACAGAGATGGAGTTTTGGGCAGGACACCCCATCATACTTGGCAAAAACCGGAGCTTTGAACTTTTGAGGGATGACCACTCCCGATACCATACCCAATTCTTCAAAATCCAGCCCAGGTATCTTCTGAACTTCCATGGCACTCAGACGATCCTCTAACTGTTTGTATTTATCCTCAGCGGGAGGATATTGCTCATCGTTGTAATATGTATCATTGTCAGAAACTGCAGGACTAGGGTCCTTTTCCCCTTCTTGGTTCTCCCCTTCCTTGGATGAAGAGGTCAAATCAGTTTGTTGCTTTAACCTTTCTCCAAACCTTCTGCCCATATTCAGAATACCGACAACCTTCTTCTTCTTCTTCTTCTCTTTCATAATAAGGGCTTTCAGATTTTCCTTCCCCTTAGCCAGACTTATGAACATCTGTTGGAACTGGGCATTTTGTGCCTGAAGATCTTTGATGGCTTGATTGGAAGACATTTCTGCTGAAATAAACAGCGAAGAAGATGAGAAACCTGTAGTGGTACCTGTAATGGTGTGTATGATAATGGGATGCACATGTAATGATTTCAAAGACTTCGGGAAATTTAAATTTGCAAACCAAAATAAACAAAAACTTTATTAGCTTAAATTTGAAGGTTCAAAATGCCTTTAAGGCTTTACAAATAAGTAAATAAAACAAATCTAAAACTAGAAAAGAAAAATCAAAAGTCCCATGGACGCTTTCTCTTTTTGCTGATATAATCATTGAGCACTCTTTCCTCCTGGAGCTGCCTGGTGAGCTTTAAAACCTTCCTCTCTTGATCATGGAACTGTTCCCTGTAAGTATCCCGCTCATTCCTCAGCTGAATCCAAGACCTCTGTAACTCCCCAAGATCGGTGGGCATGTAAGGATAGATAACCGTGTAAGCAATGCCTTCTTCAGTAGTGGGCTCCACAATCACCGGTAATACGGCCACATAAGGCATCATAAACTTTTGGGCACGAGCTCTTACCCATTGGAGGTAAGGCTCCATAGGAATGGAAGTCTTTGGTCCTGAATCTTTGGCGTCAGATCTGTTTACCATGCCCCAAACTCGTATGAACCTCTAGCGATACTCATTAACACCATCCTCATAGTTGAATACAATGCCCTCAATAAGTAACTCATGGGGACCATCCCTTTGAGCATGACCAAATTGTCGCAAAGCTAGACAAGGATTGTAAGTTATACCCCCTCTGATACCAAGTAATGGGACATTAGGGTACTCCCCACAGCGGTCAATAATAGCAATGTCTTCCATAGCTCAGGAACACCAAAGAATATCCGTATGAGCGAGTGACATTATCCTGTGCGACCAACCTAAACCTTCTTCGTTCTTCGGTACAGACTTAGGGAGGTGAGAAATAAACCACCTTGACAGCAATGACATGCAGCACATAAGAGTCCCTCTTCTCTTCATGGTACGAGTATGGAGAGTGTGAAAAATATCTCCAAGCAAGGTAGGCATAGGGTTGCGAGAAAGGAAAGTCTTGATAGCATTCACATCTACGAAGGAGTCCGAATTAGGGAAGAGAACTAAACCATAGATAAGAAGAGCCAAGACCTCCTCAAAAGCCTGAAAATCCATATCATCCCAAAATAGCTGAGCCTGGTGTATCAGAAATTTGGCTAGAAAACCCTCGACTCCGCTTCGAGTTTCCCAATTGGATACCATGTCGGCCCGTTTCAAATGCAAAGCTGAGGCAATGACTTCTGGATTAGGAACTTCTTTTATACCTATGAAGGGTACCTGTTCAAGAATGGGTATGCCCAATAGCTGAGAGAATTCTTCCAATATGGGTACCAACTGATAATATGGAAAGGTGAAGCAGTAAAGCTTAGGATCAAAGAACTAAAAAAGTACACTCATCATCTATTCATCAAAGTTTGAAGTAACCAGGATGAGAAGTTGATTGTGTCTCTTAATGAAAGTAGAATTTCAGAAACTCTTGATACTAGCTCTTTGAGTTGGGAAGATATCTTCACAAAGCTGATTCAGATAGTATTTTTATGCACGGAAGCCATGATCTGCAAAACAGAACAAAGATAAATTCCCTTGGTCTTTGAAATGGTTATTGTAATGAAGCATGAATGCCATGTTATGATGCATGATGACATGATAAACCACAGGTATAGCAAACACGGGTATTGTAAACACAGTCAAATCACACAAAGCCCTTAGGTTTAAGGCTTGCATGAGGTCAAAGGTACTACCCTCTTGAAATTAAGTTAGTTTCAAACCTGTCCTAGAAAAAGTAACCGGGTTCTAGAGGATCTCAATATCACTGACCATCCTTTATCGGTCATGGTTTCAGCTCACGCAATCTTTTCTTGCAGCTGAAATATTCTGAAAGTATGATCTCAATGAGTGTAGCATCGAGTATCAACCAGTTCTCAACTCTACACCGAGGCCGGCTATGTCGCTACTTTATAATGGCCAAGTAGTTCAACTAAGGTTTTAAGGTTCATTAGTGCTTCACGACACCACGCAGCGGCCCCGTATTCTCCTCATTTCACCATAAGGGATACCGGTACCAACCAAAGTACCACACTAACGTAGCTACTGCTTCAACCGTGTCGGTCTATGCTGTACAATTCCCTCACAGTCTATTGCTACTTACCTAATGAGTGCCCCCAGATCCGGTTATAGGATCTATAGTAACCCCAAACAAAACCCTCAAAAATAAAGCAAACAAAGCAATCAAGAGAAGCAATTTTAATGACATAGATCCTAAGGTATACCCCACTTATAACTCCCTAGCAGAGTCGCCAGTTCTGTGATACGGTGGCAGAACCGACTGTTTAATACTGGTTTGCATTTTGCGATTTTTCGCAAAATGTTGCGGTAAGCAAGAGTCGCTACCGGCTTTTATTTCATCCAACCGGAAAGGAAAAAAGTACAGAAAAAATCCCTTTTCGAGATTTTGAGTATGGGGGGTAGATTATAGAAAGGGAAGGTGTTAGCACCCTTTCTATCCATGGTTTTCCATGGGCTCTTAGGTACTTGCTCATTTTTAAATTGCTTGTGTTTGTGTACTTGTTTTTGAAAAATGTTTTACTTCATGATAACCCTTGTATCAGTCCTCAAGGGTGTGATGAAGTTGTTTTGAAAATTTGTTTGAAAAGTGTAAGTGTGAAAAGTTTTGATTTGAGCAAGTACCTACTAGAATCTACCTACTCGAAAAAAGATTGTTTCTATTCTTGTTTCCTTTAGACAACGCTATCCCATTATTAAGGAATAGGTAGCACCGTCGTTGGAGTTGTAAGGGTCAATTCGAAAGGGACGTACAGTCACTAAAGCAATATTAGGACACCTTAGTAATAACCCTAGAGTCTTAAGATCTTTTTCGAGGCAACATTTCCGAGGCAACATTCGAATGGGACATTTGATCTTTTTAGATGGGAGGGCAACCACTAAGACACCCTATGCTTAATTATCGTTTACTGAAGGCAACCGAAGTGAGAGTATACCCTAATAGTGAATATGTGCGAGTGATCCATTTTCAATTTATTATCTTTGCACATTAGGGTTTTCTAACCATTTTAATTTTGTCATGCATTCTTGCCATACAATCCTATTAGCATTCATCTAAAGTTAATAATTGAGGAAATTTAAAAGTGCAAAAATATAAAACCTAACTATTACAAGGCTTCGGGGAGGGGGATTAATTACATAACTAAAAAATCGGGGATTTAAACAGTAAATAAAAACCCTAAGTTAACTATTACAAACCCTGAACAGTTACAAAATAATGGAAAAATAATTAACAAGCGCGCGGTAAGTTAAATGGGAGGCGATTAGGGTTTTGACCCTTTGACTAACCCTTTTTGCGATTGATTAAATAAAAATGTTTTTTATCATGTTTTGTTATTTTAGAAAATGAGGAACAATTGAATTAAAAAAAACCTAATTACTAATTAATTTTAATTAAGAAAAATAATTAAATTATCCTATTTTTTGTGTTTTATTTGGAAAAAGAAAATAATTAAATCAAGAATTTAAACCTAATGTTCTAATTGATTTTTAATTGTGAAAAGAAGAATTAAATTGCCCTAAATTACATTAAACTAACTAGTTAAAATTTAATTAAAAAAACTAATTCTAATTTTGTGAATTCTTGATTTTTATGATTTTATAAAAAAAGTGATTAATTTTTTGTGAAAAAAAAAAGCAAAATAATTAAATAAGGAAATAAAAATAAGAAAGAAATGAAATTGGGCCTGGTTGTATTGCTGAAGAGGGGGTGCAGATCTGAATTCCTTGGCCCAAATGCTCCAAGCCCAGTCAATGCATTGGATCAGGTGTGGGCATTGACTTGAGGAGCATTGTGGTCTCTTGCTATCTGGGCGTTGGATTTGATGACACGCTGGAACAAATGGATGAATGTTGATGGAGTATGGTAGTCACCAAGAAGAGCAACGCGTTGGATCTATTGAATGAAAATAATATAAAGGAATCGCTGGGACCTGGGGATCGAACCCAAGTCCTTATGATCAATACCAATTCCCCATTTCCAACTGTGCTACACGCTTTTATTGTTAGTGTAAGGAAAATAAAACATATTATATAATAAATAAATGGATTATTGAATGAACAAAAAACGCGCCAGTTTTTCAAATGGTCCAATGATGCTGGGACACATTATCTTCTTCTTCCTCATTCGTCATTTTAGAAAAGAAAGACTTTTACCTACAGACATCCACTATATGTATAACCCTGTTCCATTCAAAAATTGCATACAAGCAAGATAAATGAAATGTAATGGTACCAATCAACTCGTCTCATCCTCACGAGCATTATGGTACCTGATTCAAGGCCCAATTTTTCCTGCATCAAGAAACCCTAAACAAGAACATAAAAACCCTAACAATGGCAGGTGCGTGTATAAGCTTCAAAAATGAAATTAAATGACATGGTTAGCTTGCAAACATGATGACAAACACGAATATGATAATTAAAATTGTTAATGATGCAAGAACTGAGATAATCGATTCTGGAAAAAAACGCAAACCGTGTGAGTTATAGTTGGTGTTTCTGGGTGCTTCATACCTTGCAACTGATCCAATTGGCTTTTGGGAAGGTCCAAGAATCGATTAGCAGCGTTGGAATGGTCTGAATTGATCTCTAGATGCAAAAACGATCCAACACTTTTTGTCACTTTTTGAGTTTTGTTCTATGCTTCTCACGACCTCTAACCCTTGTTTTTTGATCTGGAATTCTTTATTATATAACCTAGAGTGAATTAGGTTAACAAACTTGGACTAAATCTTTGCATTTATCCAATATTTAATTTGATTTGCAAGCTATATGATATGTTGCTATTTTGAGCCAAAATATGCCTTTCTTGTACCAATTGTCCTTGATGCAATTTGATCTTGTTTACTTAACATATCATGATTGCCAATCTGTCAAAAAAACAAACCAAATCATATTTTTGTTAATTTTCATCATTTATTTGATTTAATTCACTTTTTTAATTAATAAAAAATCAAAATAAATTGAAAAATGAAGCACATAATGGGTGAGTGAACATTTGAGTCGTGTATCACACTATAATTGAGGTGCAAGCATAAAAAGTTGGGCCCATTTAGCAAAAAATGCAAATTTGAGCACATTTGACTTTTGACAATTTTGCAAAAATGGTCAACTTGGCCAATGCATAACTCTCTCAATTTTGACCCTAGAGAGGTGTTCTTGGACTTTTTAGAAAGCTTGGGATTTTCTATAAACAACCCTTTTGGTATCATCTCAATTGAATCTTACATGTTCATGTATGAAGCTTTGACCCAAAAGATGTTTTTGTTGACTTTTCAAAAGGACCTATAATGTCAAAATTCATATATTTTTGTGTGTATATTATAGACTTGGGATATGAAGATGAATTATAGGTAATTTCATACTCTTCAAAATGAGATTTGGATGCGTCATTTCTGATAAAGTATGAGAAAGTTATGCTTGGTCAAAGTTGAGTTGACTTTTCCTATAAAACCCTAATTTTACAACTTTTGGATTTTGATGAATTGTGAGAAATCCTTGAGGAATCATGATCAACCCTTGATTAAATGATGGATAATACTTCAAAATGAGGATGTTGACCAAAAATCTTGAAGTTTGACTGTATGTGGGCCACAATTGACTTTTGACCTAGTACAGTTAATTTTCAGGCATTTAAGCAATTGACTGAGCAAACTTCTTCTGCAAGGCTTGAAACTTGACATGGATGATCTTGAGAACATATTAGGAAAATGGTGAGAATTTGAGTCCTTTGTGGTTCACACATCTTGATGAAGATGGAAACCCTAATTTGAGGTATACTGCCTTAGGAGAGAGTTAGTCTGGTCAACTCTTGGACAACCTTGAGAAAATTGGGGACCTCACTTGACATTTGTTGAGTAAAATGAGAGGGAAAATTTTGGGGTACAACAGTAGCCATCTCTTCAACCATGTCGGTATATGTCGTACAGTCTTCACGATCTATTGCTACTTACTTAAAATTCCCCAGATCCGGGTATAAGATCCATACGAGAAGTAAACCCAAGCATATCCCAAAATATAAAGCATAGAAGGAAAAAAAGTAAAGTAATAAAGGTGATTTAGCTCTAAAGGTAAACCCCACTTTTAGTAGTTTCCCCAGCAGAGTCGCCAGTTATGTAATACGGTGGGAGAATTGACTTTTGGGTTTGCGTTTTATCGCAAATGTTGCGGATATCAAGAGTTGCCACCAACTTTTCTTTTATCCAATAAAGGAAAGGGTGAAAAGAACACGAAAGACCTTTTTGAGAATTTTCTGAGTAAGGGGGGTAGGTTATGAGATGGGAAGGTGTTAGCACCCTTTTCATCCGTAGTCATCTACGAGCTCTTAATCGCTATCTCACTTTGAAATGCTTGTGTATGTTTGAAAATATTTTGAAAATGCCTAAGTACGGAAATTTTGTAATGATTCTCGTATTGTTGATAATGTATACAAAATGTTTGTTTTCAAAATATTTATTGAAAGAAATGTTGTTTTTTGTGAGAAGATGTTTTGTTTTGAAAAGTTTGTGAGCAAGCGACTACGAGCGTTCTACCTACACAATGGTCTTTCGTTCTTTTCCTCCTCCTTTAAATAGCTTTATCCTAACATTAGTTAGTAGAAAGCCCTATGATTGGATATTTTGAGGGACGGGCGCGGGTCATCGTACAATCATAGAAGGCAACTTGTAGGACGCTTTTAGAAATTACCGTAAGGGACTAAGTTCGTTTACCAAAGGCAACATCGAAGGGTCATCGAGGGACTACGGTCTTTTAACCGAGGGTCTTTGCTAAAGCGCCCCGCATTCGAGGGATGTGAATGTTTTCATTCTGAAGGAAACAAGAGAGGTTACCCTAGAGGTGCATGTGTGCAAAGTGTTTTGATTTCAGTTAATTTATCTTGGATTTATGGTTATATAGAGTTTTGCTTAATGCATGCCTAATTACTATACAATAATAAGTAAAAGCGGTAAAGTATGGAAATTAAATATCCTACGCTATTACAATGCTTCGGAAACGGGAGTACAAATTTATGAATGAGAATGACATAAGAAATAAACACCGAAGCTATTAAATCACACAATACAAGCCCAAAATATTAAATAATTATTAAAGTTAAAACTCTTTTCATTTGATAAAATTAATTAATAATTTAATTAATAGTGTCAAACAAAAATTATTTTAAAATTAATAATTATTTAAAACAATATTAATCTTTTTTTTTTGCATTTTATATTATATAAAATAAAACTAAATAAATATAAACAATAAATCACACAATACAAGTCCAAATTATTAAATAATTATTTAAGTTAAAAGTCTTCTCGTTTGATAAAATTAATTAATAATTTAATTAATAGTGTCAAACAAATATTATTTTCAAATTTATAATTATTTAAAACAATATTGAATTTTTTCATTATAAAAATATATGTTGAAATATAAAAACCAAATAAGTATAAATAATAAAATAAAATAAAAAAGTTTAAGAAATGGACCTGATGCAGCAAATCTGGGGGTGTAGAAAGCAAGAATGCCAAAAGCCCAAAGAGGAGATTTATGTAATCCAGTGTGAATAGCTTCTGAGAGAACACGAATGTCATGTGGACTATGAGGTGTTTGATGATGATCAACTGATAATCTGATGGGTAGCGTCTGATCTCTTAACATTATCAGTATTATACTTTTCCCTTTTTTCTGAAGTAAATTATCTCTTTGACTTTTCTCAACCAAATAGATCCAATAGGCTCTTTACAAATGGCACTTTAATTGTAAAACACCAAACAAAAGGAACTAATGCCTTATGTATTACTACCAAGAATCAGAATTAAAAGCGCACTTTCACGGTCTATTTCTCCCCAATTGCAAACAACACAAGGTGGCGATGATGGATGCAGAACAGCGGGATTCTGGCGGTCTGGGTGAAGGGAGCGGCAGTCTATTCTTGATCGAGAGTTTGAGTAACGGAGGTCTGGTGGTGTTGGTGAGCGTGTGAGGGTTGTTCATCGGCATCCGAGGCTTTGTCTGGCGATTTTGCTGTGGTTCGGATGATAATGAAAGTGATTGAAGTTGTTGTTTGAGCGATGATGAGGATCAAAAGATGAAGATTCAAATGTAGAGATTCAGTTCATAGATGGCAGAGACAAATTCGATATTTGGGTGAGTTTTTTCTGATTTTTCCCTGCGTGGGTATTGATTCTCTCTTACGATTCTGCTTCTCTTTTATTTTTTATAATTTCTGAAGGGTTTGTGTTCTTGGGAAAATGATGATACAAAAACAGGGCTAGGGTTTTTGTTGTTGCTGCTGCGCAGCTTCTGAGATTTGTAAATTGTATCCCCTCCTCATTTTTTGTGCCTTGAATGTTTTTATACTGTGAGATTAGGGTTTTCCTTGTGTTCTTATGATTTGTTTAATAGGCATGTGTATCAAATTCTTGTTTTAGGCTTTACAATTGATATCTTTGATTGTGATTTATGTGATATGAACATTTTACTGTGGTAATTATCGTTGTTGGCTGAAGTTGCTATTTATATTTCCCTCTCTATTTTGCTACTGCAGTGTGAATTCTTGGTTGAGCCGTGATATTTTACTATCCTGTGATTGTGTTGCTTTTCTGAGTTACTTTTACTGTGAACCAAAAAGTCCTTTTTTGTGCATTTGTTTGAGATTTGTAGTAAAGATAATAGGCCCATGATTATTGCTTGAAATCTGATTTTTTTTTTGTTGTGAACAAAACAAAAATGAGGCTTTTGTTGGGCTTAGCACATGATTGAAAAATTACCCTTTATCTGATTCCTTCAAACAACCCCTAATGATGAATTGTGAAATATTTGCTTGGAAGCTTTGATGTTCATGCTTCATTGATTGAACTTGTACTGACCATTTCCTTGTTTGTTTTCATGTGATGTTGATGGATGAGCTTGCAAGACTATAGAGGAAGACTTGAAGAATAAGTTATGGAAAGGTGTGAGAACAAGACGCTTGAATATGGAGCAAGAAGATTGAAGAATAATTCTCCTTTCTTTGTATCTTTTTAGAACAAATAAGAAACTTGTAGCTTGTATTTCAAATTTGTAATTGAACTTGTGAGACTTGAAGACTTAGAAATTAAGGCTATGAAACTTGCATTCTTCTTGTAAATTGAATGAAATAATATTGAGAATTTTAGGCCATGGTCATTTTGGAAACTCTTGTAAATTAGTGAAGTATCTGGCCTTTAGAACTTCAATTCTACTTTGTAACTTGAAACCTTTTTAGTGTTGAATTGGTAATCATGATATTGAAAGAAAATCCAAAAGTTCTATCTTGTTTGGAACAATAACGATGCGATGACTTGAAAAAAAATTAGAAACTTGGGCATTCTTGCATTTTCCATGATAAAACTTGAAATTTAGGCCATAGAGACTTGAATCATACTTGCATCTTGAAAACAAATCTTGGAACAACAACTTGCCAAATTATGAAATTAAATTCTAAATGAAGCTTCCTGCGTTAGGATTGAATGAAAATCAAAGTTTGAATCATCATGATGCCTTATACTTCTTTAAAAATACAATTATGAAATCAAACTTGAAAATCAAAAGAAATAACACCAATTTGTATCTAAATAGAACTTTTGAAAGAGAATGAATATCAAGACTCGAAAACTTGAACTCCTAAATGCCCAAAAATGATGCACTATAAAAGTCCAAATATCTTCAACAACTCTTGCATAATAGACTTCAATATTCACCCTCAAAATATGAACCAACAAGTAATCCAAAAATCACTTGATCATAGAAACCCAATTTTGATGAAAATGAAGCTCACAACTTGAAATGGGCCAAAACCCTAATTTATGACTGAACAACTTTGAAGATGGTAACTGAGGAGCAAACCCTGATTTTCCAGAGATTCCTGAGAAATTCAAGGAGCCAATGAACTTGAATCAATAAGAAGCTCACGAAGAAACCCTAAAACCTTGATCCCATGTGTAATACGGTGAGAGAGACACGGTTTAAGATCAAAATACATGCAGTTCTAGTTTTCTGATGAAACAAAAGAATTAGTGCGATATCCTGAGGCCTAGAAAGCCTGGGTAGCCTAAAGTGATTGAAAACCCTAGGAGCATGAGGGGATCTCTTTGAATGAAAGGAGAGGGAAAATTTTCGGGTACAACAACATCCAACCACCAACTTAGGAAACCTCACGGTCACTCATAAGTAACTCAGAACAAAGGTCACAACTGTGTTCGTAACTCATATCACAAGTAATACTTCTCTCCCCCTTTTTTGCCAAAAATTGACAATGAAACCCTTCATAAAACCAGACCCACAAGAGACTCACACATAATCATACAAACGTCAGAAGGACTTAAGTAAACACCAAACAACCACAAGGTGAAAGAAGCGATGGAATATCCTCAATAAATATCCAAGAAATATCATAAGAATTAACAATCCTAGACCGAGTTCAATTGACTTGGTCAAGGATGTTATTTGAGGAAAATAACAAAAAAACTATTTTACTTTCCAAACCATCTTTTGACTGTTTCTTCTGAAAAGATTTATTTCCAATAAAGACACATGCGTAGTCAGTAAGCACATTTTACACTCCCTCATGGAGTGTACAAATTGCACCATCCAAAATATTTCCTTGTTTGGCTCAAGAAAAAAAATATGTCCTGCATAATGTCCTGACATCTTGTCAGACATTGTCACACCATATAAACAAGCTTCCTAGACTTATCCATAAGCATTGAAGCATAATCACCATGTGCCTTCCTCTGGAATTTAAAAGTACTCCTTTCAAAAATAACACATGTGTGATATCTCTCTTCATCAGACCATCCATCGGTCTCCTTCAATTTCTGCAGAGTAAAATAAATTCTCCCAGACACAAACGTTGTCTCTTAGATGTAGGACAATACCAAAAATTTTATATCTTGCAATAATAAACCATCGATAAGTGCTTCACTCCCCCTAAATTCACACAAGACATACTTTCTTTGGAATTTCTCACATATTCCAGAAGAAAAGCTCTTAGCTTGCTTGCTACACAAGCTCCGGGCTGTCACACTTGCAACAGAGGAAACCACTTCTCCACAGTCTTTATGATCATATCACATTATCTGATACTAGTCCTCAGTCCTTACATTCACTAGAAATTTCTTGGTACTAGTGAAGTCTTCAACATATTAGTCATCCATTCACCAAGCATACTACCGTAGACAAGATCAGAATCTGCACATTTTGATCCATATATTCATAACTCCATTTTTTGACAATAATGTTAATCCTCAATCCTACATATCCATAATCTCATACCTCATTCAGAAGAAAATGATGTTGCAACATCATTTTGGACATCAACATTTCTTCACAGACTCTAATCAATTGATTCTTGATTTATCACTCAAAGAGCTCATTATAATTGATAGTCCTTTCATACTAGAAGATCTCAAACGATCACGCCTTCTGCAACTCATTCAGGTAACCACTTGAATGTCAAAGAGAGAATAAACTCTCAAACAATTTCTGAACCAACAGTTCAGAAGAAGATTAGCACCAACATCCCATAATTACCTAGCTCTCGATAAGGTTTTTATCATCAGTTAAATATACATCTTCATCAGACCAATACCCAGCTCCCATCAAAGTATTTGTCATCAAAAAAAATCTTCCTTACACACGGACTGCATATGATGCTCCTCTTCTTACCATAAGAGGATTCTTCACAATATTCCAGACTTGGTCAGTGATTGAACTTCACACTTCATCTTGGATGGTGATCAGAAAGGCTCACCCTATGATCTTCAATAAAAAATTCCTCCAATGAAACTGCAAACTCCTGAGATGATGTTCCGATATCTTATTAAGACATCACTCTTAGTCATATGGATTTCACCCTTAATTATGGTTCTGGAGACAACACCATAGTAATCCACACATCTCTCTTGAAGGAACCATAAGAGACTCAGCCATCAGTAGTTGATCATCCTTCAAGACCAGATCATAAAACCATACAGAGCATACACACCTCACGAAACTTCTTCTCCTAAGCATAATATTCAGACCTCCTATATGTCTTTGAGGTGATAAATACCACCCTTCTGCACCTAAATAGGAGATTCTGTCTAACAGGTATCTGGAGCATTCTTCATCAAACATGGCATTGAATGATCATTAAAATTACCAACTAACTAAGGATTAAGCATTCTTCTCCCAGTTCTACAAGACACAAGGAAGCCCTTCAATCCTTGCAAAAACAAATGTCCATTCATGTGAGAATACCACATGACTGAACTCCAACAACTTCTCCTTTCTCATGACACTAATTTGAAATCTTCATCCTAGTTGATTTGGATGACATTCCAAGATGTAGACACCAATAAACCATTAAACTCGGGTTGATACACCTTCAATACTCCACTGAACAGAACAAGAGTTCTATGTTCTCATAGACTTGATTAGTGATATCAAGTTAGAGTAGACAAACATGTTGAGAAAAATACATTCTCAACACAAAGATGTCCAGACATTATGTCTGACATTTCTTCAAGGTCTTCCAACTCCAGATTTGGAATTCCCCTTCAACAGTTTCTAGGAACCACTTAGAGAATTATACACTCTCCCCCTAAATAGAAGCACAACATGTGGTTAGTGCACACCCACACAAACTTCTATCAATACAAACAAAATATTCTCTAAGGTCACAAATGAGATTCCATAAATTTGGCTCCTTTGATTAGACGGATTTTCCACATGTTGGAGAGAATGTCCTTGACATTTGACCTTTACGTACAAGGACCTTGGCTGAGATAACACAACTCTACTGAAAACTAGAGCTCAGCCTTTGCACTTCTACTAACTTGGATTAGAAATAAACTGAACCAATAAGTAACCAATTGGTTGATCAACATTTAACCAGTCCACCAATCTAAGATATGTTTTCTGGATAACACATCTTAGATACACATACTAGATGCCTCCTCTTCTGAATCAGGAGTAGTTCTAAACATAAGTAATCATCACACATTTGTTTAGCACCTAGAGCATTTGTTATGCAACAGGGATATACACACCTGCTGCCATGATGTCCCAACATCTGGTAGGACATCAGTTCATTTCTACTGGAACCCAAAACTGAGCTTGGTTTTGAAGCTATTACTGCTTCCAAAAAATCAAAACATCCCTCGATCACCTTCAAGGCCTAAAAAAATCCAACCTCCAGCTAGACCAACAACAACAAGACTCAGAGCCACTTTCCTAATTAGGTCAAGAATTAGGAAGACTCTTTTAGAAACCAAAATAAATGGCTCTGTCCTTTCCTTAATGATCTATCAAATAAATGACAGATTTCTTAATAAAAAAATCAGCCACATACTAAAGTGCCTTTATGAGTGGACTTGAGAAATAAAACTCGTTGGCAACTTTACAAGGATGGTTAAAACAGTCTTGCATACATCCCATCGCCATAGGATAAACCTGATGAGGAGACCAAACCCTAATGCCTTTTATAAGCTTGCAGCACAAGGGACAACCAGGGTTGCAACAGATACCATGCAGCAAAAATACATAACAACAAAAACTCCTCAACAATCTTCATGCATAACATAAAACCTTGCACACAATCACCACAGTCCAGGTGCAAACACGACATAGGTTTGAAAATAAATCAAACTTCAAAGCAGCTACACCAAAGCTACAAGCCTGATAACAATAGACATGTCCAATACAACCTTGTCACGAATAGTCCATCCTTCACTTCAAGGGACCATTCAAACAACAATATGAATTATCCAAGTTCAAACAGTTTTTCATTAGATACTCCTTCCTTGCCCATGACCAGAAAGTATCTTCCCGGGATCTCACCCTGAAACAGAACTTGATGCCTTCTCTGAAACAAATTGAAAGTATGGTATGACAGGCTTCAGATGTCCTATGGCATGTTGAGAGATATGATCTGACTTTAACAACACCAGGAAAGGTATAAATCATTCAAAACTGTACTGAAAAACATAAACAACACACAAAAATTGTTAACCCAGTTCAACACAACCCTCCTACTCTGGGGGCTACCAAGCCAAGGATAAAGTCCACTATAATAGTATCAATTCAAAGACCCTACAACAAACATACTAGTTTACAGTCTTCTCACCTAATCACTACACGTGCTAACTTTCTATCTAAGATTCACCTTGATATGGGCCCTCCTCAATCACCCATCAATCATAAACAACGATTGGACAAACAGGAAGACACACTTCCATGACAACAAAACACAATACACACTTCCATGACAAAAGCTAGCCAAGACTCTTGACTAAGAACACAACTTGGAGTTGCTTACAAGCTTCCTCCAAGAAAAATACTCAACTCATTATCTACAGGCTTCTGAGTGAGAACAGAAACTTGAAATCCAAGGAACACAATCTAACTCACATGTCGAGTGGATCACACATACCAACTCTCTTAGAGAGTGGCTTATAGACTCAGTCATAATGATTACATCTTTCTAATTCTCATATGGTACAAATCCTAGGATACAATGCTTCTATTTATAACCTATACCCAACTGGATTTGGGCCTTCAAATCACAACTCTGTGGTTGTTACAAATCTATAGAAAATTCTGCTACAAAGTAGGTCTTCAATCAAACCCTTCCTAAATTATCTCCATATTTAGAAAGTTAATATCCTTCAATATTCTTCTTGACCTACAAATAAACACCACAAAATATTACATAATATTCCCAGAATATTTCGCATCAGTTAAATCATAACATAATGCAATTGTTCAGCTTAGCTCAGGCGCGGTGTCGTATGACCCTACATAGGACATCTTATCTGTCATGTTGCTCAAAATGTTGAAACACTTCAACTCAACATGTCCCAACATAAAATATGACTTCTTGCTTAACCTGTTATTCTTAGCAAGTAATCACACCATATTTAACATATTATTGTTATATTTGTTTTACAAATAATGTCAATCCTTAAAACTAAGAAATTTACATAAATGGTGAGGAAAGATTTTGGTCATGTTTTGGACATGTTGGAAACAAGTTCTCAAACTAGGTATGGACCATGGTTTGGACCTGAACTTGGACATGACTAAGTTTCAATATGGTAACTTCTCACCAACATAACTTCATTCTCCATGATCCATTTCATTTAATTTTGATGTCAATTTGAAGATGGCATGGCAAGTAACAACTTTGATGTTGGAAATATCTTGAGAAATGCTTGGGTGATGAGATATGTTACCTTCAAATAAATGATTCACAATTGCTTGACGCTCAGAAATTTTTTAAGAGTTATGCATTTTGACCAATTTGGATGCCTCACTTTAGCATGATTTTTGAACTACTTATGGACTTCTTCTGAAATCAAATCTTGCACCATGATGTAGTATCAAATGTTTTCTTTAATTTCATCCCTTATTTGAAAATTTTGGTGCATTGGGGAAAGAGAAATAAACTTGAAAAATCACCCACATGAACATGTACTTTGACACTTAGAAAATTTCTCAATTTCTTCAATTTGCCCATTTCCTAAGTTTCTTTGATTTTGATGATTCTTCTTGATACACATCAACCATATTCCCTATTTCCATGAACTTTTGACTTGAACCATCATCTTTGACCAAGAAACCCTAAAGTCAACCTTTGACTTTTAGGAATTTTGTTGACTTTCTCTACTTGAATCAATGAAACTTCTTGTTCCATGACTTGACTTGTGAATCAACCATCTTGTCTTGAGGTATCTTTTAGGAAGAAGCTTTATGACTTTGAACTCTTGATGCTTGAGAAATCTTGATAAAGATACCTTGATAGTTTGATGACCTTGAATGAAGAGGAAAACCTCAAAACTAAAAAGAAACTCTAATTCCATGATCCTTAATCCCAATGTCAAATTATTGATTAATGATGCATGATTTATTATATGACCTAATGGAAAGATACACAAATGAAGAAAGAGAAAACATAATCCATATAAAAAGTATAAGGGTAGGACAAATTTAGGGTATGACACTCTTATGTGTAAAGAAACATGATTGTCACAATGAAGAGTCACCACATTATAAAAGAGTTATAGTAACAAGTAAATAAGAGTGCAAAACCAAATGATCTTGCATGTAGTATGTGTGTGGCATAATATTCTGCTACACTTGAGGATCTAGACACAATTGTTCGCTTCTTTATCTACCCAGAAATTGAAGTTGATCCAAGCTTTATGAGATAGCCAGAGACCAACCAAAAAGTAATAATATACGATTCCAAGACTAAATCCCAACAGGAAATTAGATGGAGGTCGTTGTATTTAGGTAAAAAGATTCTTAAACATATAATGGCTTTCAAATAACCAATTATCCATATTACAACTTCCCAGTGTTTTTGTTGAGGTTCTTACATAGGTTAACTTAACACATGAGGGAAATAAGTAGTATTAGGTATGTTATTTGTTAGATAAACATCTAACAAGACACCCATATTGAAAGGAATTTGAATATAATTTACCATTAAATTCAATAAATTATGATTTTGATTAATTTGAAAATTTTATGGTTTACTATTCAAAATATCACATTTATAAATAAAAAAATACAGTGTGTATTTCATTTGGAAAATGAAAAAGCCTTTTGTGCCTCGAGAAAAATCATGTTCGAGGAGGTTTTTGGAACTTCTTAGATCTTTCGTATGAAAGAAATGATGAAGATGTGATTTAAAGAGGTTGTCTTATTGGTGAAGACTTTAGTTTTGAGAGTGTCTCTTCTTAAGATATCAGGTTTGAATCTCGTTAGATGCTAAAAACAACTCATGTGTTGGATTATCTAATAGAGGTTGCTTTAGTTTCAATTGGGACCTCTGCAAGTGGGCAAGGAGACTGGTTCCCCAAATTAGTCAGACCAAGGATCAAATACTGACTTATAAATAAAAAAATTTATTGCACACATCAATGTTATTTCTAAGAATTATTTGGCCATCAACATAGACAAGAACTATATGGAGGTTTTCTCCTAGGGGAAAAAGCAAATATTATGTGATATGGACTAGATTTATGATAATAATACTTGAGCATAATTTCTGAGAGTTTGTCATATCAATTGTGAGAAGCTTTGAAAAAGACCATACACAAATTTTTCCTAAGTGGCAAACAACATAAGGTTATGAGATAATGTATCCCGAAGGAACAACCACATATTCTTCTTCTTCAAGGTCCCCATGAAAAACATTATTTACATCTATTTGGTCCAATCACTATCCTTTTGAGAATGCAATTGTCAAGAATTAATAAGTAACAAAGTGTTATCATTTTTTCTATGTGAGAAAAGGTTTCACAAAATACTTATCCTTCAACTTGAGTAAAATTATTTGTTTATGGAAATGCTTTGTAATTGTCTATTTATCCATTTTCCTTTAGTTTTATCTTAAAGAACCATTGACACACCCCACTAATTTATTTCCTCTTAGTAATGGTTCTAAATTTAATGTGCTATTTTCTTCGAGGTCTTGTACCTCTTGTTCCATAATCATGCACCATTCACCTCTTTTAAGACATCCATATAACTCTTAGGTTATGTGTCTGACATGATAGTTGCAATAAAAGCTATATGTTGCTTAGAAAAATACCACTGTTAATGAATGGGAAATGTGATCATTCATAAGATTTTAAAATTACTTTCGGAAGGATCCTTCTAAAACAATGTAACTGTTTATTTGATTTTTATTCTTTTATGGGAAATATATATATATATATATATATATATATATATATATATATATATATATATATATATATATATATATATATATATATATATATATATATATATATATATATATATATATATATATATATATATATATATATATATATATATATATATATATATATATATATATATATATATATATATATATATATATATATATATATATATATATATATATATATATATATATATATATATATATATATATATATATCATGGACTATGGGATGTATCAAATACACATTAATGGAATGGTTGTGGGGTTCCTTCTTTGTGTTTCTATGGTGGAATTTTTAGAAATGAGGCATCGAATCATGTTGGTAGTTTTGCATCCTTTTTGGAAGAGGTTAATGCTTTATTTGCAGAGTTGAATGTTGCAATGGTGGCTATCAAGCTAGCTTTGGATAGAAAGTGGAAGGAATTTTGGCTAGAGTTTGACTCTCTTCTTATGATTAAGGCATTTTCTAATGCTAATTTGGTTCCTTGAAGGATAAAAACAAATGGTTAAATTTCTTGGCTCTCACTCTTTCATTAGACTTCATGATTACATAATGTTCATAATGATTTAGTTAATATTTATTGTTACATAATCTTGGTACCCTAAGGCTTAAACTTTCTTCTTAAGGGGTTTTGTTTGGTCCCTTTTGTGTTCTTGTCCTTTAATTTTTTATTGAATGGCTCTTTTGGTTAAATAAAATGGTGTACCTTAACTTTTGTTTGATTTGAAATGCTAGTATTCTATAGGTTGATGAACCATTGTTTCTGAACCCAATGTTGTTGAAGTAGTTGTTGATGAATTTTTTGTTGGTATATTTATCACTAAATATAAGTTTATATTTTGAGATGATATGTTTGAATAAGTCTGTTGAGGATGTTAAATTAAGTTTTGGTGTAGTTATGAAGTGACATGATTAGGGCTCTTAAAGAATTTTTTTCTGAAGAGTGTGAAAGAGATGACGAGTATAAAGAAACAAATATATAGTTGAAACACGATAAAACTAGATCAAGAAAATGTGGATGTACATTAAGGTTACATAGGTATTATCTGACTTCAAATGTTTGGAAATTTAACATGGTGCATGACGTAAATAACCATGACTTAGATCAAAAGTTAGTAATTCATCCAATTGTTGATCATTTAGAAGTTGATGAGGAGAAAATTGTTGTTGAGATAACAATGAATACAATTCTAACCAAAAACATACTCATGACATTGAGAAGAAAGATACTTGTCAAAGTAACAAATATTAAACAAGTCTATAATGTTCGACCCATAAACAAGAAAGTTATAAAAGGTCCAATAACTGAAATGTAACCCTTGTTGAAATAGTTGACTGATCATGATTATGGCGGTAGTATAGAAAGACGTTGGAAAATGCGTTCAAAATATGTTTTGGCGCATCTAGAATTCATCAAGTTGTTTAACACATTTTCTATTGTATTTCTAATGGATCAAATTACAAGGCCAATAAATACAAATTATCTTTACTTGAGTTTGTTAGATTCACTTCTATATTGATGACATATTCAATCTATTCAACTAACTTTGCTTTTATGGAATTTGAAAAGAAGAAGAATGTTACTTGAACTCTAAAAATATGTTTCAATTTATTGAAAGAACATAAATATGACACAGGTGATTATCATTAATCGTTATATTATAATAAGGAATATTGAAATTTGTTGCTTTTAAAAGTAAAAAATCCCAAATCTATAAGAGTGAAAAAACGTCAAACCAAAAAAAAAATCATGGGATCTCATAATAACGACTTGAAGTAATATAATTTATTGTAATTAATAATAATAAATATCTATGAGTGTGTTCTAAAATGACAAGAAAATATGTAAGTGAGTAAACAAATATTAAATACATGGAAAATAGCCTCACATAAAGAGTATCACTCACTTTAAAAGTATTTATAAAGAGTTACTTTCATTAACTCAACAAAAGATTTAAAGAGAATAAAGTGTTACATGGACAAGTGTGGTGGTCCCATGTCTTATGCCATTTGTTTCCTCCATATACTCTCTTGCTGGTGTCACCACCAACAACACCGATTTCGGCTTTGGGATCGTGTCCAAGGGCGTGGGCGTAGAGGCGCTAGTGACAATTTATAAGTGGCACCACCACATATGGTGATGGTCGTTGTTCCTATTTTTTAGTTGTTGCTTAAGTTTGATTTTTGAATTCGTAAATAGGCAACGCTTCGTAAAGTATTTCAGAATTCAAATAACCAATGTTTGAAAAGTGATTTTGCAGGTGAAACAATACAACGCTTGAAAAGTGTTGTTGTAGGAGAAATTGTACCATTTTTAGTAAAAGTATTGTTGAAAGGGCGTGTCTCATCAAGGGTCACAACCTTGTGAAACAACACTACTTTGACATATAAATTGAGCATTCATGATTCAGTAATACACATTACAAAAATCCTATCATCTTTATACAAAATTCTAGAGTTCATCTTTTCTGCTATCGAACTTTCACCAGTCTTGTGCAAACTCGAATATAGGTTAAATTATCCTGGGTATTCCTACATGTAGACTCTAATGACATTCTGAGAGTGCTTGAAATACTATGAAAAAAGTGATTCATTTACGATTCAAGCCTAGATCCATTCAACTTAGAACCATTATCTAACATGAATTTATGATAATATCATCCAGAACCTTTCACATGGAGGAAGAGCCATTGGCGACAATGTTAAATAGATGCGAATTTCTTTCCCCACCTCTATGTTTTCTTGGAGGCCTCTGACAAAATTCTAAAAATGTCCCCTATTTTTGGATATGCATCTCTGAACGCATCCTTATTCCATAAAAAATTATGAAAAATGTATTTTCGGATATGCATATCCGAATAAACCTTAATTTTTTACGAAAAAAGTGGTTTCAGATATGCATTTTTGAATTTCAATTGGTTATAAAAAATTAAAAATATAACTAAAAATCAAATAAAATTAAATTAAGCGTCTACAAATTTTTTCAGATTTTTTCAAAAATATGAAAACGGAAAATAAATCAAATAAAATAGAAAAATAAGGTAAAAAAATTTCGGATGAATTAATACGGTAAAATTTTAATTCATAATCGATTTTCCAAAAAACTGAATTTTTTAAGTTAAGTCGCGTAAAGGCCAGAGACGCAGGAACGCAAGGTCTAAAATACCGAGATTATTTAGTTACATTTTATTTTGTTATAAAATATATATTAATTAATACAATTGATACACCTTGATTCTAATTGATATAAATTATAAAATACTTTGGATATAAATATCAGAAAACCCTTGAAAATAAAATATTTAGATACTTTAAATATGCATATCCGAAAACCCCTTAAATTAAATATGAGGTGCGTTGAAATATGCACATAGTATTTTCGAGTTTTAAGAAATTTAATTCAATATATATATATATATATATATATATATATATATATATATATATATATATATAGATGGACAAAAAATTCTCAAAATAGATTTTTGCTAGTGGGAGTAGCTTTGATGTTATTCTTTATTCCGTTTGATTATGGGAAGATTTTTTCCTTTTATTTTTAATAAGTTCTAATTGTTATAAATGATTTTATGGTTTTTCTTTTAAGACGTGTTTGTTATAGATTAAAAAAGATATTTTTTTTTTATATTTTAAAAAAAATGATTTTTAAATATTTTAAAAAAATGTTATTTTAATAAATAAAAAATTTGACATCTAATAATATAAATATATATTATTAAAGATAAAAAAATAGTCAAAATTATATAATTTATCAAAAAGATGTATCAAACGAGTAATTTTAATGAAAACTATATAAAATAGATTTAAATTCAAGTAATTTTTTGAAATTTTGATATTAAAAAAGTCATAGCAAAATAATATATTTTTAAAATAATATTTTAAGAAAAATTATTCAAACAAAATTTTTATTTGATTTTATTTAAATTCTTTGTAAAATTTAATTAGGAAAAACATATTATACTATAAATTATTAAAACAAACTGAAACAATTATTATTCTTATTTAATTTTTTATTTATTATTTCATCCGTTCATAATTATTTACCCCGTTTATTAATTGTTTTTTTTTTGTTTTTTTTTTTGGTTCTATTTAATGGTTATTTTCAACAACAAAAAATTGATATAAATTGAATATTTTCTACGTATAATTATAAAGATTAATTTCTCGAATTTTATACGACAATAATTATCTATAATACTCTTTGTTATAAATTAAATAAAAATAATGAATGATTGAGAGTTCTATAGCAAAATAGTTGAAATTAAATATTAATTCTTCTATACTCTTTGGATTGAAAAGCCTTGAATGTTGTTTGAAACGTGAATCCAAATTTTAAAAGTTTTTGTTGAAGAAAAGCAACATGACTCGCAAAGGGGTTGAAATGAGAGAGAATGGAATTCCCTACAAGTTAAGGAAATCTTGCATTTAAGTTTTGGATTGTTTTAAAAAGTAAAAGAGAGAGAGAGAGAGAAAAAGTTAGATGTTGGCATAATTAAGGGGATGATGGGAAAGTGGGAATTAAAGACATTAGGTAAAGCCACTTGAAAGTTATAGTTAATGTGAAATTTCTAACATTACTCGAATAACAGGTTAAGCATTAACTTCAACCCACTTGTGATATGAAAAACTAGTTGAACATGAAAAACTAGTTGAACAACCATCCATTACTCCAATAGTAATAGCTTCATATCTATTTAATCTAAATTCAAAGTTATCATGATAAAAATCTTAGATACAATTATAAACCCTATTTCCTATATGACATTTTCTATTTAATTTAAATTCAACGTGATATCATATTAAAATTTTAAATTTTTATTATTATTTTTTTATTCTTTACACCAAATCATTACATATGCCATTAAATTCAATGTTTTTATTGTTTAATTTTAAAACACAAAATTTTTAATTATTATAAATTTAAAATATTCTTTACGAAAAATATGTCACTTTTAATTTTAAAATAATTTTTTTAACTATGACATTCATTTTTAATAACAGATATTTTGATTAAAGCACAATTTTTTCAAGAAGCTTAAAATAGAAGCAATATAGAAGCTTAAAATTTCAAATCAGTTACATTTTATCTTTGTTATAATATTTTAATCAATGCCTTTATTATTTAATTTTAAAACACAAATTTTTTCATTGTTATAGATTTTAAATATTCTTTACGAAAAATATGTCAATTCCTGGGAGAAAAAAAACTAAAATGAATTATTTATTTAATATGAACGTTTTTAATTTTTATATAAAATTATATTCTCTATTCAAAGTCTTTTTAAATTATTATTATATTTTTTTAATATTAATCGAAGTACGAGTCTATTTTTTATTTTGTTTAGAAAGAATAATCTATTAATGTAGCATTCGATGATTTTACTTTTGATATACAGAAATGAAGACATGAAAAATGAAGACATGTTGTAGCATAATATAGTATTCAATAGTTTATTATTTATTCTCTTTTGTTTATTTTGTTTAGAAAAAATAGTCTATTGTAGCTTTTTTAAATGGTTCAAAATAGTCTATTGAATACAAGTTTATATTACTTTTCTTTTCTTTTTTTTAGATGTGTTTGATTTAATTATTTGTTGTTATATATTTTCCAATATTATGTATTTTTCTTCTCAAAATATGATTTAACTATATCATGTTTAATCATTTCTATTGGTTCTTTGCTGCGGGAGATTATAGTAGCAAGGATATTAAAAATAAAATTGGTATTAAACAAATTAATTAAATTCTTATTTGTTTTGAATATCAACTTCCTCTTACGAAACGTCCAATGCAACCTTCCACTCTTATGCAAATTAATTAACAGTGGACTTTGCTACAACATCACAAGTGGTTTATCTTGATTGTCTAAAAAATTGGTATTCAACTAATTCATTTTTATTAATTGATTAATAAATAAATTATCCATGCCTTTATGTTAATATAGTGTACTTTCCTCTAAATGCTTTACTTCAATGTATAGAGTATAGTTTATACTATACATAGTAGGTTTATACCTCTTAGTTACAATGCCACATCAACACCTTACCTTTAGCTTACTATCACACATTTGTGATAAGGGTTCAGTCATTTTATTCTGTATATAAGCTCATTTGTAACCTATTGAGATAATCAATGAAATATATGAAATCTATTCTCTAACTGATTCTGTTATTCAGTTAGTTTTCTGTTATTGGCTTCATCTTCTTCATGGAGTTTCATGGTATGTTTTACACCATTAACATGGTATCAGAGCTTTCAAAGCTCTGGTAGCCATCGCATTTTCTTATGGTAAAACTCTTCCATTTTCTCTTCGATTGCAGCTTTCTTGTTCATACAATCGCTATTGTTCATCTTCATCCTTGAGATTCGTTTCTTTTCTGCAATCGATCTTGTTTTTTTTTTACCTTCTTCGATGGCGTTCCAGAATTTCACCGATTTTGCCACAAATTCATCCAATCCCTATTATCTGCACCCGAACGAGAATCCGTCTCTCGTCCTTGTTACTCCTCTCCTAAATGATAAGAACTATCATACATGGGCAAGATCCATGCATATTGCTCTCATCTCGAAGAACAAGGAAAGATTCATCGACGGAACGCTTCCAAAACCACCTGTGTCTGATGTGCTCTATGCGCCTTGGATCAGATGCAATACTATGGTTTCAGCATGGATTCATCGATCCATCTCTGAGTCCATAGCGAAATCGGTTCTTTGGATTGAAAGTGCAGTTGGAGTGTGGCGAAACTTGCGAACTCGGTTCTCGCAAGGTGACATCTTCCGCATCTCTGATATTCAAGAGGAACTCTACAAATTTCGTCAAGGAAATCTTGATGTGTCTAATTACTTCACCAAGATGAAGGTGATGTGGGATGAATTAGAGGCTTATCGCCCTATTGCTGCCTGTACTTGTGCTATTCCATGCTCTTGTGGAGCTCTTTCTTCCTTTCGTAAATATCGAGAGCAAGATTATGTGATTCGTTTCCTCAAGGGCTTGAATGAGAAGTTTGCACAATCCAAAACTCAAATCATGATGATGAGTCCTCTTCCGGATATTGACAAAACTTTTGCTCTTGTCATTCAACAAGAAAGAGAGCTTAATTCTTCTTCAGTTGCAGTCCCAATAGATTCTGGTTCTGAAGACTCTACAGCCACAGCTCTCCATCTCAATGCAGCAACGGGTAATAACAATCCAAGGCATGGAAACTTCAAGAGCAAAGGCAATGGTTATGGAGCCGCAAAGAGTGGTAACAGGTTATGCACCCATTGTGGCCGCACCAACCATACAGTGGAAACTTGCTTTCAAAAACATGGATATCCACCAGGTTTTAAAGGAAAGGGTAAGTCCACTCAATTTAATGTTCAATCTGTTGCTTCCATTGAAACAGGGCAGGCTGCACCAGATAACAGTCCATCTCAATCCATTTCTGGTTTTACACAAGAGCAACTTCACAGCATTATGGAACTAATCCAACAATCCAAAGTCACTCCCAAAGCCAACTCCATCACCTCTTCACCCTTTGTGCTCAATTCCCACTCTCATTCTGATAATGGTAAGAACAACCACTTGTGGATCCTTGACACAGGAGCTACAGATCACATCACTTTTGACAAGTCTAATTTTATTTCATACAAAAGTATCGTGCCTATTAGTGTTAGTCTTCCTAATAGCTCACAAGTCATCACATCCATTTCTGGTAGTGTTGTTATTTCCTCTTCCTTGACCCTTCATAATGTCCTTTACATTCCTAGCTTTAGTGTCAATTTACTCTCCATAGCTAGACTTGCTCAAAACAACGATTGTGTGGTGCATTTCACTGACAATTCCTGCAAAATTCTGCAGAAGTATTCCAAGGAAACGATTGGTACAGCTAATCTTCAGCGAGGTCTTTATGTTCTGGACTCCTCACATCCCAGCCATGCTTGCCATTCTTCTACACATGATAACACTTCTCTTTGGCATCTAAGATTAGGCCATATTTCCAATATTGGTTTACAACATATGTCTAAATCTTTTCCTTTTATACCTTACAATTGTAATAATAAACTTCCTTGTGATTCTTGTCAATTTAGCAAACAAAAGAAGTTATCTTTTCCCAATAGTACTTCAAAATCTATGGCTCCATTTGAATTGATACATGCTGACCTATGGGGTCCATTATCTACTATATCCATGCTAGGTCATAAATATTTCTTGACTCTCGTTGATGATTTCAGCCGTTATACTTGGGTTATTTTTCTGAAAACTAAAACTGAAGTTCAGCAACACATAGTTCATTTCCTTGCCTATATAAAAAATCAATTCAATGCTGCTCTAAAATGTTTTCGGTCTGATAATGGGACTGAGTTCTTAGCTCTTTCCAGTCTGTTTATGTCCAAAGGAATAATACATCAAAAATCGTGTGTTTACACACCACAACAAAACGGTGTGGTTGAGCGCAAGCATCAGCACATTTTGAATGTGGCTAGAGCTCTATATTTTCAGTCTCAACTTCCACTCAATATGTGGAGTTTCTATATTCAGCATGCTATTCATCTCATTAATAGACTTGTCACTCCTCTACTTAATTTCAAATGCCCATACGAAATGATGTATAAACAACCTCCCTCCTTAATTCACCTCAAAGTCTTTGGTTGTCTCAGCTATGCTGTATCCAATCAACAACACAAAACAAAATTTGATCAAAGAGCTCGAAAAACAGTTTTTCTTGGTTTTAAAGATGGAACAAAAGGATATATCTTGTATGATCTTCAAAACAATAGTATTTTTGTCTCTAGGCATGTTGTTTTTTATGAGCACACATTCCCTCTTAAAACTACTGAGTCTTGTGCAAAAGCAACAAAATTTTCCTCTACTTCTCCTACTCAGTTTTATACTGACACTGAATTGTCACATCATAGTCCTTCCTCTACTGATATTTCTGCGTACCTTGATAATGGTACTTCCTCTCCTAGCTCACAGCCACAGTTCACTGATAGTGATACTTCACACACCTCCATTCAGCCAAACACACATGTTAATCCTAGTTCTCCCCTTTTATCCATCGAACAACAGGCCTCCCCTTTGTCTAGTGTGTCACCAAACTCTCCTTCTCCTTCCAGTTCTACGTCTACTGGTCTTAGCAATGACTCTGCAGACATTTCCATAAACCAACCTGTTGACACCATAAACCTTCCTGTAGAAACAAATCACCTCCCTAGAAGATCAACTCGCATATCTCATCCTCCCACTTACCTCACAGACTTCCATTGTTATCACATTAACAATGATGAAAACAAATTCATACCTCAACCCTTCAAACATCATCTTTACCCTCTTTCCTCTGTCATTTCTTATGATAAATGTTCTCCCTCATACAAGAATTTCTGATGTTCCATCTCTTCTACCTCTGAGCCAAAAACTTACAAACAGGCCATTAAACAACAATATTGGATTGATGCCATGAATGCTGAACTTAGTGCTCTTGCAGAAAATCACACATGGATAGTGGTGGACTTACCTTCTGGTAAAGTACCTATTGGTTGCCGTTGGGTGTACAAAGTCAAGCACAAAGCAGATGGTTCCATTGAACGTTATAAAGCCAGATTGGTGGCCAAGGGTTATACTCAGATGGAAGGAATCGATTATTTCGACACTTTTTCGCCTGTAGCCAAGCTCACCACAGTCAGAGTTCTTCTCTCTCTTGCTTCCATAAAAGGTTGGCACTTAGAACAACTTGATGTGAATAATGCCTTTTTACATGGTGATTTATCTGAAGAAGTATACATGACATTACCTCCTGGCTTGACTGGTTTTGCTTCTTCAAAGGTTTGTAAGTTGCAAAAATCTCTCTATGGTCTTAAACAGGCCAGTCGACAATGGTACTCCAAATTATCTGCTTTTTTGATTTCTATTGGTTACACACAGTCTCATGCTGATTATTCCTTATATGTTAAACATAAGGACTCTGCATTCACAGCCCTTCTTGTATACGTAGATGATGTTGTCTTGACTGGGAACTCTCTAGCAGAGATTACCAAAGTCAAGGATCTCTTACATCAACAGTTCAAGATTAAAGACCTTGGACAGCTTCGATATTTTCTGGGTTTAGAGATTGCCCGGTCAGTAGAAGGTATTTTCCTGAACCAACGTAAATATACGTTGGAATTGTTGCAAGATGCTGGTGTTCTTGCTTCTAAACCTTTCCCGGTGCCATTTGATCCCAATATTAAGTTGTCTCTCACTGAAGGTGCGTTATTGGAGGATCCTTCCTCTTATAGGAGACTAATTGGGAGACTCATCTACCTAACAAATTCAAGGCCAGATATTTCGTATGTCGTTCAACACCTGAGTCAATTCATGTCAAAACCCCGTGCTCCGCATATGCAGGCTGCTACTCGTGTTCTTCGGTATCTTAAATCTGTCCCTGCTGCTGGCATTCTATTTTCTCCATCTAGTCAATTAAAATTACATGGTTTTTCTGACTCAGACTGGGCTCGCTGCCCCGACACAAGGAAATCCATCACCGGATATTGCGTTATGCTAGGATCTTCTTTGTTATGCTGGAAATCAAAGAAGCAGCATACAGTTTCTAGATCGTCCACAGAAGCAGAGTATCGGGCTTTGGCTTCCCTTACATGTGAAATTCAATGGCTGCAGTTTTTGTTTCGTGACTTTCTCATTGAATTTCAGCAACCTGCTTCTGTCTTCTGTGATAGCAAATCTGCTATACATCTGGCCCATAATCCTACTTTTCATGAGAGGAGTAAACACATCGAGATAGATTGTCATGTGGTTCGGGAGAGAATTCAATCCAAGCTTATTCACTTGCTGCCCATTTCAACTCACGACCAGCTCGCCGATATGCTTACAAAGCCACTCCATGCTCCTGCTCTTAAAAATTCATTGGGCAAGTTAGGACTTTGTAACATCCATAGTCCAACTTGAGGGGGGCTGTTAATATAGTGTACTTTCCTCTAAATGCTTTACTTCAATGTATAGAGTATAGTTTATACTATACATAGTAGGTTTATACCTCTTAGTTACAATGCCACATCAGCACCTTACCTTTAGCTTACTATCACACATTTGTGATAAGGGTTCAGTCATTTTATTCTGTATATAAGCTCATTTGTAACCTATTGAGATAATCAATGAAATATATGAAATCTATTCTCTAACTGATTCTGTTATTCAGTTAGTTTTCTGTTATTGACTTCATCTTCTTCATGGAGTTTCATGGTATGTTTTACACCATTAACACTTTATATTAAAATTAATTAATTGAATTAGAATTATTCACTACAATAAACCCCACACTTTCACCATATCCAATCTTTCAATCACTTCTTAGACTCTTAACTATCTCTTATAAAATAGAAGAGCATATTTTACATTAAAGAGATTGAACTTGATAAAATATGTTACAAAACATCAAAAACATTATAAAAAAAATTTCCTCTTTACCTCAACAAACATACATGTTACTCTCCCTTTCTCTTATTTCTATTTATCCACTTATTTTTCTATATTAATTTATTAGAATATGTAATATTGTAGACTACAATACGTAGCCTTTATCATTTCCAGGGTTGAGAAATACCATGAATTTGAATCACCAACCCTTCCAATTCTGCATCTATAAAAAAACCTTTGCACTTTCTCTTCTATTCATTCGTTTCCTTTTTCTCTTTCCAATACAACTTTTCCTTCTTTTATTACCAGTTACTTTTCCACTTTCCATTGCCTTTCCTCCTTTCATATTCCCCGTTAAAAAAAAATTGATGTAGATTAGATCTATTTTCAACTGGTGTTTGTTTTATCACGGATGAAAGTTATATTTTTTACAATAGATATTTGATTGTCTCTTTCTTATATAACAATAGCACATTTTGCCCACAAAAAATTGTAATTTTTTTATTTTTAAATTTTGATGTTTCAAATTCAAAAAGCTTTTATAAATTGTTGATTTAGAGTTAATTTCTAATTTTTTGATTAGTTTGGAAGTAGCACTTTGTCATATATTTGCCTTCGATTTAATTTGTTTTTCATAATAGGATAATTTAATTCAATTGTTTTATTAGATTTTATTTGTTTAATATAATTTTGTTTTGAATTTGTTTTTGGTAATTGTTATGAATTTAGATTGTTTTGAATTTGTTGATGGTAATTGTTATTATATTCAAGTAATTATGGTGATAATTACTATTTTTATAAAATTATCTAATTTCTATAGGAGTTATGGTAGATTTAAAATTTAGGTTAAGATTTGGAGCTGTGAAAATGGACAGAGTTGTCAAGTTGAAACCCTTAACCCCCAATTCTTCTATATGCTATCTTGAATATTATTATATCAAATATATGCAATCTTGAATATTATTATACCAAATTTAAATGTACGTTGTGGTTTATATGTTCAATAGTATACTGCTTGATATTGTCGCTAATAGTTGAATAAAATTGAGATTTTAACATTATCTTAACTTTGCCATGGAATCAAGTATTTTGAAAACAGAGATTTTAACATTATCTTAACTTTGTCATTTATAATAATAAACATTAACACTAATGTCATATAATTGATTCATATATTTTTACCAACAAATTAACAATAATACTATATATAATAATAATAAATATAAATACTAATAATGTAATAATACTCTACATCGTTTAATTCTTCGTAACCATGATTATAATTAATTTTTAATGTGATTCCCACGTGTTTTAAACTTTTAAAATAAAATCGTATTATAATATTATTTACACATGTTTTAAACTTCCAAAATAAAATCTTAAAGTTTTGCTTTCACGATCCCAATTTTTAGCAACTCTACCATAATATTCACATTAATGTCAATAATAAATCAAATTAGTTTATTATCCCTAGACTATAGTTTTATTATATTTTATAATAAAAAATAAAATAAAATAAGTTTATTGAGATTATTTATATACATTTATTATATTTTATAATAAGAAACACTTATTAATTGTAAATTACCACAAAAGATTTTTGTTTTCGAATATTATAAAAGTGAATTCATTTTTTTTAATTTCTCTTATTATATATATATATATATATATATATATATATATATATATATATATATATATATATATATATATATATATATATATATATATATATATATATATCTTTATTGTAACAATCCATTTCTACTCAACGAATTATATATAATAAGAGTTACAAAATTTCCAATAAATAAATAGAATGCTACACTTTTAATTTGGAAACAACGATATTCAATCACCTATAGTTCAGATACATAACACATGAAATTCGGATAAACTGATAACAACCTATTTAATCTTTGAAAACAAAACAACTTTTATAATTAAGCAGCAGAATCACAATTTCTAACTCAAATGACATAACATCTTTGTCAAACTGAAAACAACTTCAAATCCACAAGTACTTAACGAAAACAAATTAAAATTCAGTAAAGGAAGTAAAATCAATAATAAAGCAATAAGCGTTCATCCCCACGAGTGTTATGTATCAGAGCAACGACACCGACTCGAACTACTGAAGGTAAACCGCCTTCACTCTGGATTACCTGCATGTTACCAACATATGGGTAACATTCAAACAGAAAGGGTGATATATCGAACAATATAATAGGATGCATGATAAATAACATATTAAAATCAGTTCATACAAAATCACCACTTCGCAGCTCTTTAACAATATTTAACATAATCAATTCATCCACACAATAACTCAGGATGCAACATGAAATGCGACTTGTTTTTATGCACATGCATGTGGTACCAACGAAGAAAAACTCCCAACTTAATAATCTGCTAATTAATAGAGGCATCAACAAGGCATAAGCCTTCAACTTAATTTTTCAATCCAAGTCAACTTACCGAGCATCAACTCCAACTTGATATGCTATTTATGCGGCAACAATATGAGTGTGGTAACAACAACAACAATATTTCAACAACAACTAAACACAATTCAACATTGGCCATAAGCCTACAACTTAATTTCTGCCAATAATTAGAGGCATCTCAACATAATTTATCATCACCTGTCAATTCTCAAATTATAACAAAGTATACAATACATCGTATTAACCAATATATACTACGACGTTCTGCATGATTATTTGGGTAATTCGACTATATAATGCTAGTCGCTTATTAATTATATTATCTCTACTGTTACTAACTTAATTTTACTAGAATTTCTTAATCATATAGGGATAAAATATTTTAAGAATTCTGATTATTATACTGAGATTATTTAACTAAATTAAATAACTAATTACCCTACACAGAAACGAGTTAAAAATGACGTGTGCCCCTCGACACAGTGGCCATGCCGCTCGGCACCTTCCCCTCATGCCTCTTTACCGGTCGACACACACCATACACCTCGGCACATTGCGCAACCTTGTGCCACTCGACACATGTACCTGTTCTCCTCAACGCACCTTGCAGCCTTGTTCCTCTCGACACCTAGCACATGTGATCGTCGGAACACCTTGCAACCTTATGCCGCTCGACGCAAATACCTGTGCTCCTCGGTACGACACGTCTTCACATTTTTCCACCAGATTCATCTAATCTGTGACGAACGTTAACCCAGCCTTACAGTATCCTCTCCGACCATTAATTTTCCGACCGACAACATGGAATAACATGGAAACTGGGAAACTATATCTCCTATTAACAGATTCATCAATTGTACAAGACAGTCATGCAGAAAATTCCTAGACGACCACAACGTAAAAACGGGCAACTTTCAAGAACAGGCCTAGAAAATCAACGCACAACAATTATACCCACGACCAAACCCCTGCACAATATTCATCATAAGCCCCATTATAAGGTCAGAACCCCACCCTTACCTTGGATTGAAGGTCCCTCGATAACTCTCCGATCGGAACCTTGCTCTGCTTTTCTCCTTATTCCTCTTCTCTACTTTTCTCATGACCAATTTTCCAACAACCTATCAATTAACCCTATTCTTTATTTAAATAGAACCTCACAAAGTTATTCTTAATGGGATTAACAACACACCCCTATATTTCTACTTCCAACCATTAAAATTAGGCACAATATAATTATTCTATTATTCCACTAATTCTAGCATTATTACTATTATTAATCAACTAATTAATTAACTAATAATAATATAGCAACTTATGCCAACAATTCACAACATCTCACAACTTTAACGAATAATTCAAAAATAATTAATTAAATAACGGGCGTTACAACTCTCCTCCACTTAGAATATTTTTGTCCTCGAAAATTTACCTTGTTTAAACAACTCGAGATAGGATTCCTGCATCTTGCTTTCCAACTCCCACATCATGCTTTCCCCGACAGCTTCTAGCCATACTACTTTCACCAAATCAATCTTTATGCCTCTTAGAGTCTTCATTTCATGATCTGCAATCCGTACAAGCATCATTTCCATAGTGAGATTATCCCGTACTTGCACATCATCTATATGAATCACATGAGATGGATCTAAAATATATTTTCGGAGTTATAACACGTGAAACACATCATAAAAATTTGAAAGGTTAGGCGGTAAAGCCACTCTATAAGAAACATTCCCAACTATGTCCAAAATCTGATACATACCAATAAAACAAGGAGTGAGCTTCTTAGACTTCAATGCTCGTCTAACACGGGTCACAGGTGTAACTCTTAGAAACATATGGTCACCTGCTTGAAATTCTAAATATTTCCTTCGCTTTTCATAATAAATTTTATGTCTAGTTTGGGAAGTCTTCATCTTTTATCGAATAAACTTCTCCTTCTCAGTAGTCTCTCGAACAATTTCAGGTCCAAGTACTACACTTTCTCTAGATTCATGCCAACATAAAGGAGTTCTACATCTCCGACCATAAAACGCTTGAAAAGGTGTCATTCCAATACTAGAATGGTAACTGTTATTATAAGTGAAATCTATTAAATTAAGATAAGGGTCCCAAGAACCTCCCTGTTCAAGAACACATGCTCTAAACAGATCTTCTAACGACTGAATAGTCCTTTCAGTCTGACCATCCATCTGAGGATGATACGCCAAACTGAACCTCAACTTAGAACCCAACGCCTCTTGCAAACTCTTCCAAAAATCAGAAGTAAACTTCATATCTCTATCTGACAAAATACACAAAGGAACACCATGCAACTTTACAATTACACTAGTATAAATCTCTTCCAGCTTCGACACTGGAAAACTTATGTTAATAGAAATAAAATAAGCCAACTTCATAAGCCTATCAATAATCACCCAATTCGAATCATGTCCTCTTGTAATATTAGGTAATCCTGTTACAAAGTCCTAAAAAATGCTATCCCATTTCCATTATGGAACTTCTAATTGTTCCATCAACCCTGTCGGCTTCTGATGTCCAACTTTCAACTTCTGACAAGTTAAACATGCATACAAAAACTGAGCTACATCACTCTTCATTCCAGGACACTGTTGTACCCCAAAATTTTCCCTCCCATATTCTTCAGGAAATTGCCAAGCCAAGTCACAAAATTTCCCAAGGGTTACCCAGTCAAAAAGGCTCCTATACAGTCAAAACTAGGGTTTGTGTTATGAGCAAGAAAATGAACTTCTCAAAGGCCCAATCAAGTCTCATGTGCTTACAAATATGTTCAAGCATCCTCATATCAAGTTTCAAGGCATTCAGCTCAAAATTGCACAGTCAAAACCCTAGATTGCACTACAGTCAACTGTAGGGGCAAAATGGTCATTTGACAGTCAAAAGTTCAAATTTTTTGTCAACATATCATTTTGAAGCCACAAACATCATTTGATCAATGCTTGATCATGATTCTCAAAGTTTGGCTCAGAAATCATCAAAGATGCAAAAGTTTCCTTATTTGGACAGCTGAAAAAGTCAACTGAAATTGACCAGGGCATAACTTTCACATGGATTATCAGAAAAATCCCATCCAATGCTCATTTTGAAGAGAAAGACATTTCCTACAACTCATCTTCATACTTCAAGTCCAAGAAATGCTCTCATAAAAAGTTATCAATTTCAACATTATAGGTCATTTTCAAAAGTCAACAGAAAGGGACTTTAAGTCAAAGGCCATAACTTGAGATTGGTAAATCAAAATGACATGGGACCAAAGGCATTGGTTAGAGGACTCAAAGACCTTTCCAAAATGTCCAAGAACATGAGAAAAGCTTAAAAATTGACCAAGTTATGCCTTGTGGAAGTTGGGAAATTTTTGGAAATTTTTAAAAGTCAACATTGATCCAAAAGGCCTAAATTTGCTAATGGGCCCATGTTTCTTCCAAGTTTCTTCATTCCAAGCCTATGCACGACCACTTGGCCCAAAGGGAAGGATTTTCTCATTTTTTAATTATTTATTTGAATTTATATTAATATTAATTCAATTAAATTGTTTAAATATGTGAAAAATACAAACTTGACCTAAAAAATCTTTTTATGCATGTTTGACACCCTATAATTCGTGCACATGCTAATAGGGAAAGATTTGATGCTAATTGATCATAATTGATACAAAGACCATGTGGAAAAGATGTGAAAAGATCCTTAAACAAATCAAAGATCAAAACCATTAATTCATGGGATTTGATCAAGTTTTCTTAACCTAATTGCTTCCTTACATATACAGGAATGTAAACCTAATAGCATTAGACTCCAAGCTGCGCTCTAGACCCATCTGAAAACTTGAAAAATTGCCATAAAAATCAAAAACTGAAATCAACTTTTTAGGTCGATTCAGGTCCCAATTCCTTTTTCAATAGCTTGCCAAGGTTGCCCTGATCAGATTCCAATCATAAACTTTCTCTCAAACGCCAAGAATTGGTATCTTGAACTTAAACTGTACAGCACAAATTTCATAATCGTGCATCCCATTCTACGCATCATTTGTGAAATTTAATGGTTGATTCGCGTTCATCATGAAGTTTTGAAGCTAACTGATACTTTCAATTGTGTTTTTCTGTATTATATGCGATTATACCATGTATGCTTTTTAGGGTTGCAGGTTTCTTGAATTAGGGCTTTTGCATAGAGGAAAAATTAGGACCCATGAATACCATGGTTGGATTCAGTGCAGCAAGACGAAGAAATCTTGACCCTCGCGCCTAATTTATGTTTGGAAACAGGCTAATCGCTATTTTCTTGTAGCTAGCCTAAGAAAACACAACGAAAACCGTGGCCATAATGTTTTGTTTTACAGGATGAGGAAGAAGATGATTTCGTGTCCATCAGCCATTGGCCATTTTGAAATTGCGCGCGTGTTGGAGCACTAACTCTTGTTTATTCTTATTATATTCATTGTTTAATTATATATCAAATATGTCAATTGGCTCAGGTGGTTGATGCAAGCGCTAGTAATTCCCTTGACCTGGGTTCGAACCCCAGGTCTTTCACATGTTCCATATTATTTTTCATCAATTAATCCCATGCAGCGTTCGATTTGTGGATATACCATGTGCCTCCATCATCAAGCCAGCCACGTACATCCCAACATCAGATCAAGGGCCATAAATCAAAGAACACAATACACGCCAGTCAACGCATCCTACCTGATTGGGAAAGTCAATGAATTTGAATATTAAATGGGCCTGAAGTGCTAAGGCCTTACCTCCAATTTTGGGGCTACCCCCCCCCCCCCCCCCCCCTGGTTTGCATTTTCTTTTCATTTTTTTATATATCTTATTTTCAATTGCAATTTTATTTAATTTATTATCTCAATTTAATTAATTTATTTTTTTTACAAAATATAAAAACATTCAAAAATACAGAAAATACAAAAAAAATATAATATTTATTTTATTGTGATTATTTTCAAATTAGCATGTAAATAATTTAGTAGATTAGGTTATAAGTTTAATTCTTTTTAACAAAAAATGTAAAAAATATAGAATTAGGTTAATAAACACTTTTTTTCCTTTTTTAATTTTTTCCCTTTTTTTCACAGTAATGATTATTTATTTATTTATTTTTTATAATTAAATCGTACATAAAAAATTTAGGGTTTTATTTAGTTAAAAATTTCAATATTTTCTTAATAACTAAAAAAGTAGTTAGAACTAGGGTTTAACTCTTTATTTTAATTTTAATTAATAATTCTTTTCCATTAAATCTAAAAAAACATAAAAATACCTAAAAACATTTTTCTTCTTAATTTTAATTTTAATTCCTCTTTATTTAATTAATTCATGTAACTTTAAATTTTTGCAAAAGGGTCCAACGCCCTCGTTTCGATAATTCTTTTATTTCGCCCATTTACTTTATGTCGTTTATTATAATTATGTACATGTCCCAAAGCCTTGTAATAACTTTATTTCTCGCACTTTTCTTTCCTTTGCTTTATTTACTTTTCTGTCAAATCGGGTCCGGTTTAATTTGGCGATGTGGACCCGCGCCATTTGTAATAGCCTTAGATTTATTTTCCCGCAAATATAAACTGTTAACGATGCATGCAAGAATGAATGGCTCTAATTAAAAGCAAGCGTAGATCACAATAAACATGACAAGACAAATACAAACGAAAACAACACACGATTCGCACACGCCACCCCTAGGGTACGCCTCACTGTTGCCTTTCAAAAGGTGATCGTCGAGTAGAGGATGTCTTAGTAAGTCCTCATGATCCGGGAACCTGGCATGAGGGTAGCTTCTAAGGTGTCTTCCCATTACTCTGGTGATCACCATGTCCCGAACATCGAATTGACCCGAACATCGAATTGACCCGAACACCTCCAACGGTGGTGCTACCTACCTCTCAATGGTGGGATGGCACTACTTTAAAGGACATCTACACAGACGAATTCCTTAGGGTAGGTAGGTTCTCCATGATACTTGCTCTAATTTCAAAAACAAAACAAAACTCTTTTCACACCAACACATTTTCAAAAGCTTTCAAAGCAAACTTTTCAAACACTCTGACGTACGAGTCGATCTGAAATTTTTCGAAGAAACTTTTTAAACCCACATTGAAAAGCAAACAAACAATTTTGAAAACACATTGAGCAAGTATCTAAGAGCCCATGGATAACCATGGATAGAAAGGGTGCTAACACCTTCCCTTTCTATAACCTACCTCCCGAACCGAGAGCAATCTCTATAAGGAATTTTTCTGTGCTTTTGTCCTTTCCATTTGGAGAAAATAAAAGACGGTGGCGACTCTTGCTTCCGCGACATTTCGCGAACCAGCGTTAAACAGTCAGTTCCAGATCCACCGATCACAGAACTGGCGACTCTGCTGGGGAATAAACTTAAAGTGGGGTGTACCTTAGGATTAAGATCACTGTGTTTTCAATTGTCTTCTTTGCTTGCTTTAAATTTGTGGGTTGCATCGGAGTTACATAGATCCTAGCCCGGATCTGGGGATACCCTGTTTAGGTAGCATAAGCTGTGAGGGACCTGTCCGGCGTAGACCGACACAGGTGAAACAGTGGCTACGTTGGTGTGGCACCTTGGTTTGTACCGATATCCCTTGTGTCGCAACGAGGAGAATATGGGTCTTCTAAGGAGTCATTAAGCACCAACAACCTTAGAACCTTAATTGACACAACTTGGCCTTTAGAATTGTAGCAGTATGCTACGCCCATTGAGGCTAGACTCTCGTGATGGTTCTGGCTGCAAGAAAAGATTGCGATGCTGGAGTTATGACCGATTGAGGGTAGTCAATGATATTGGGATCCTCTAAGAACCCGGTTACTTTTGATTAGGACAGGTATGAACCAACAAACCGAAAGAGGGTATTACCTAGACCTCATGCTGGCCTTGAACCTTAAGGGCTTGTCTTGTGTGCCTTGTGTGCCTTACATGTTTGTCTTTGTAAATATATGTGGTGTGTTTAACCATTGCATCATGACATCATCCAGCACCATGTGCATTGACTAACCATTTCAGGGGTTCGAATTTTCATCTTTGTTCTTGTTTTGTAGGACATGGAAACTGTTCGTAGAAAGACAATTCAAATCAGTCTTGTAAAGATCCCTCCTCAGCTTAAAGAGCTTGTATCCAGGATTCCCGAGAACTCCTCATTTAGTGAAAGGCATGGAAGCCTCATCAGCTTGGTCAACACCAACACTGAGGAAGATATGATCAAGGTCCTGTTCCAGTTCTTTGACCCTTTGCATCACTGCTTTACCTTCTTGGACTATCAGTTGGTACCTACATTGGAGGAGTTCTCCCGGCTCCTGAAGATTCCTATCCTTGATCAGCTACCCTTCAGCGGTACAGAAAAGGAACCTAAGCTTGAAGAGGTTGCTAAAGCCTTGCACTTACAGTCATCTGACCTCAAGGGCCATTGGGAATTTAGAAGTGGTATCAAAGGGTTCTTAGCCAGGTTTCTGTTTGAAAAGGCCCTTGAATGTTGGAGCTCCCGTGACTTGCAAGCTTTTGAAGAAGTGGTAGCCCTCCTTGTCTATGGTTTGGTGCTGTTCCCTAATCCAGATCAGCTCATTGATATCAGTGCTGTCCAGATCTTTATGTCCAGGAATCCTATACCTACGTTGCTGGGGGACATCCTTCACTCATGTTACACTCGAACCATGAGAAAAAGAGGTGTCCTTATGTGTTGCACTCCTCTCCTGGGAAGGTGGTTTATTTCGCACCTTCCACAATCAGTCTTGAAGAATGAGCGGGGTTTGAGATGGTCACAACGGTTGATGACTCTTACCCATGCGGATATCCATTGGTGCCCTCGGTCCAGAGGAGATGTCTCTATCATTGATCGTTGCGGGGAGTACCCTAATGTTCCTTTACTTGGAATCAGAGGAGGGATTACCTACAACCCATGCCTGGCTTGGAGACAGTTTGGTTATGCTCGGAGAGACGGTCCTCATGATACGTTAATTCCTGACATAGTTTTTGACTTCAACAACGATACTCAAGGACTTCGCCAGAGATTTATCAGAGCCTGGAGGATGCCAAGTAGGATAGACAGCAAGACACTGGGGCACAGGAACTCCAGCCCATTGGAACCTTATCTCAAGTGGGTAGGCACCCGCTCCCAGAAGTTAGTGATGCCTTATCCTCATGTGCTCCCAATAATCAAGGAACCAGTCTCGGAAGGGGAAGTGTCCTACACTATTCAGCACCCTGATATGCCTACATCCTGGGAAGAGATGCAGAAGAGCTGGATCCAGCTTACGGAAGAACGGAATTCTCTTGAGATTAGTCTGCATGCCAGTGAAAAGGAGGTCTTGGAGCTTACCCGCCTGTTGCATGAGGAGAGGAATCCCAACACCTACATAGCTCCAAAGAGGATGCGCAGTGTATTTTGGGATTGATTTGATTTTTGTACCTTTGCCCATGAGGCTTTGATGTATTAAACAATGATTTCCTTAATGATAACGTGTGTTCCTTTTTTGTCTACAACAAATTTGAACTTTCGAACCCTTGAATGCATTGCATAAACACATATCATTCATCATGTGCATAGCAGGTTTTCCCTCTTTTCAGGGTGCTTACAGTTCTTCGCTGTTTATTTCAGCATCATGAATCCCGACTCATCAGCAACTGAGACAACTATCAAGGCTCTTCAGGCGCAGAATGCGCAGTTTCAGGAACTAATCATGGGCTTGGCTCAAGGCCAGGAAGAATTGAAGGCTCTGCTCCTGAAAAAGGAGAAGAAGAAGAGGAGGAGGACAGTTCTGTTCAACTCGGGCCGAAGGTTTGGCAACACTCTGCAACAGGGAGAGGCTGGTTCTTCTGTTGACAAGAATTCTCCTCAGGTAGAAACAAGGGTTCCTAGTCCAGTAGTCTCCGACAACGAGACTGATTTTGATGAAGAGCAGTATCCTCCTGCAGACGACAGATATAAGCAACTGGAGGACAGGTTGAAGGCTATGGAGGTACAACAGGTACCTGGGCTGGATTTCGGAGATCTGGGTTTGTCGACTGGTGTGATCATCCCGCATAAGTTCAAAGCACCAACCTTCTCCAAGTATGACGGGGCGTCTTGTCCCAAGCTGCACTTAAGGTCCTATGTTCGGAAAATGCAACCGTACTCTGCGGACAAGAATCTATGGATCCACTTCTTCCAGGAGAGTCTTTCAGGGACTCATCTCGAATGGTTCTATCAGCTGGACGGGACCAAGGTTCGTAACTGGGAGGAGCTGGCTACTGCTTTCTACAAGCAGTATCAGTATAATGCCGACCTTGCCCCCACACGTACCCAACTCCAGGGTATGTCGTTAGGTGCAAGCGAAGGTTTTAAGGAGTACGCTCAGAAGTGGAGAGACCTGGCTGGCAGGGTGCAGCCACCATTGACTGATCGAGAGTTGGTGGACATGTTCTTGGGAACCCTATCTGGGCCATTCTTCAACCATCTCATTGGGAATTCTTCTGCTGGGTTCACTGATTTGATTCTGACTGGAGAGAGAATTGAAGCTGGGTTAAAGTCTGGTAAGATTGCGAAGGGTGCATCATCTAGTGCAGAAAAGAAACCCTTCAAGAAAGAGTCTAGTGCCGTGTATGGTTCCAGGAAATCGGAAAGACCTGATCGCCGCCAATCTGTCAGTGCGGTAATGATTGCTAAGCCTGCTGCCGCTCCCCGGCCGAACAATCCTCAAAGGGCAGATAGACCCCGGAGAGAATTTACCCGGTTAAGCATGTCCCTATCGCAGATCTTGCCACAGTTGATATCCTCTAATTTGCTGACAGTCAGAGAACCCCCGAAGTTCTCCAACACCACATCTCCTAAGTACAACCCGAACGCTCGTTGTGCCTACCATTCAGATAGCCCGGGGCACTCTACTGATGACTGTTGGGCGTTAAAGAACAAGCTGCAGGACCTTATTGACGCCAAGGAGGTACAGTTTGAGGCATCTGACAAGCCTAATGTGGTGACAGCTCCCCTACCTGCTCATGGAGTGAATGCTATTGGAGACGAAGAGGAAGTTGACGATGCTGAGTTTGATAGCTGGATCTACCCGGCAACCGACGGAGGATCTAACAATTGGAGTGCAAAGGACAATCTCTCTGTTTCTCTTGTTACTGAGTAATGAATTCTCTTGTTTTGGTTTTTGTAATAAACATTAAATAAACTCTTTGGCCCGGTGTCTTACCCGAGGCACCGTGGTATCATTTGTGAGGGCATACAAATTGTCATTTCATATATCATGAATGAAAATCTTGGACGTTTTCTCGCATTGCAAATATTGTGCTCCTTTTCTGTCTTTCTTTCCTTTACATATATTTCAAAACGGCTGTATTTACACACACACTCACTCATACAGGTTTCAATCCACTCTGGATCTTACTGATAACAACTCTGCTACTGCCAGTTATGACTTCGAAAATCCGATCAACTTAGCCGAAGACGAAGGTGAAGATGATTGCGAAGTGCCTGGAGAGCTTGCAAGACTGTTGCTTCAGGAAGAAAGGGCAATTCAACCCCATGAAGAGTCAGTGGAAACCATAAATCTGGGTACTGAGTCAGAGAGAAAAGAGGTAAAGATTGGTGCCAACCTAGAGCTCAGCGTGAAGCAACGTTTAACCAAGATGTTACATGACTATATGGAGATCTTTGCTTGGTCCTACGAAGATATGCCCGGGTTGGATACCGACATTGTGGTCCATCACTTGCCAACTAAGGAAGACTGCCCTCCAGTTAAACAAAAGGTCCGTCGGATGCGTCCAGAGATGTCTGAGAAGATTAAGGCCGAGGTCATGAAACAGTTTGACGCTGGATTCCTTGCAGTGACTTCTTACCCTCAGTGGGTTGCTAATGTGGTGCCGGTACCTAAGAAAGACGGTAAGGTCAGAATGTGTGTCGATTACAGGGATCTGAACAGGGCCAGCCCCAAGGATGACTTCCCCCTACCTCACATTGATGTCCTTGTTGACAATACAGCTCAGCATAAGGTGTTCTCTTTCATGGATGGCTTTTCAGGTTACAATCAGATCAAGATGGCACCTGAAGACATGGAAAAGACTACATTTGTTACTCAGTGGGGCACTTTCTGCTATAAGGTCATGCCTTTCTGATTAAAGAATGCTGGGGCAACCTACCAACGTGCCATGGTTGCCTTATTTCATGATATGATTCATCATGAGATAGAAGTGTATGTTGACGACATGATCGCTAGGTCCCAGACTGAGGAAGAGCACCTAGATCATCTGCAGAAGTTGTTTGACCGGTTGAAACTGTACAAACTGAGATTGAACCCGAACAAGTGCACCTTCGGGGTGAGATCTGGGAGGTTGCTAGGCTTTGTGGTCAGTGATAAGGGAATACAAGTGGACCCTGCTAAAATTAAAGCCATTCAAGAGATGCCAGTTCCCAAGACAGAGAAGGAAGTCAGAGGCTTTTTAGGACGCCTGAATTACATTGCTCGATTCATCTCGCATCTGACCGCTACTTGTGAACCAATCTTCAAGCTGCTGAAGAAAGATCAGGTAGTACGTTGGAACGATGAATGTCAGGCTGCGTTTGACAGGATCAAAGAGTATCTCCAAGAACCACCTATCCTTATGCCACCGGTTGAAGGGAGACCTCTGATACTATACCTGACAGTGCTTGACAACTCAATGGGGTGCGTGCTGGGCCAGCATGACGAGTCTGGCCGAAAAGAGCATGCTATTTATTACCTTAGCAAAAAGTTTACCGACCGTGAGACCCGATACTCACTGCTTGAGAAAACTTGCTGCGCTTTGGTATGGGCTGCTCGCCGGCTGAGACAGTATATGCTGACTCACACTACCTTGTTGATCTCAAAGATGGATCCTATCAAGTACATATTTGAAAAGCCTGCTCTGTCTGGGAGAATCGCAAGATGGCAGATGATCTTGACGGAATACGACATTCAATACACAACCCAGAAAGCCATCAAGGGAAGTGTATTGGCAGACCACCTGGCTCATCAAGCTGTAGATGATTATCAGTCAATGAACTTCGAATTTCCGGACGAAAGCATCATGATAGTGACTGATTGTGAAGTACCTGGACCGGATGAAGGACCTGAACCAGGATCCCGATGGTCTATGCACTTTGACGGGGCATCTAATGCTTTGGGTAATGGTATCGGCGCCATCATCATATCTCCTCAAGGTACTCATACTCCACTCACTGCCCGGCTGTGTTTCAACTGTACCAACAACATGGCGGAGTATGAGGCGTGTATCATGGGTCTTCAAGCTGCGATCGACCTAAGGATCAAATTTCTAAGTGTCTTCGGAGATTCCGCTCTTGTGATCAATCAGATCAAAGGAGAGTGGGATACGAAACATCCAAACTTGATTCCTTACAGAGAATGTGTGTTGACCCTGATTCCCCACTTTACAGAGATAACCTTTGAGCACTTTCCAAGAGAAGAGAATCAGCTGGCGGACGCGTTAGCTATAATGTCTTCAATGTTCAAGGTCAAATGGGATAACGAAGCTCCCCGGATCATCATCTGGAAACTGGACGAACCGGCATACTGTTGTGATCTCGAGACTGAATTGGTAACTGAGAAGCCTTGGTACCATGAAGTGAAGAGATATCTGGAAGCTCAGGAATACCCCGAAGGTGCATCTGTCAACGATAAGAAATTCCTGAGAAGGTTCGCAGCCAAGTTCTTCCTTAGCAACGGCATCTTGTACAAGCGAAACCATGATTCAACCTTACTGCGCTGTGTGGACAAAGCTGAAGCAGAAAGGATCATGGAAGAGCTACATGAAGGAACCTTTGGTACGCATTCCAGTGGACACACAATGGCTAAGAAAATCCTACGGGCGGGATATTATTGGTCCACCATGGAAGCTGACTGCTACCGACACTCCAGGACATGCCACAAATGCCAGATTTACGCAGACAAGGTGCATGTTCCTCCGGTTCCCCTGAATGTTCTGACCGCGCCTTGGCCGTTTGCAATGTGGGGCATAGACATGATTGGTGAGATAAAACCTACGGCATCCAACGGACATCGCTTCATCCTGGTAGCGATTGATTATTTTACGAAGTGGGTTGAAGCAGCTTCCTATGCTACGGTAACCAAGACTGTGGTGGCACGGTTCATTCGGCACAACCTGATTTGTCGGTACGGTGTCCCAGAGCGAATTATTACAGACAATGGTACCAATCTGAATAACAAGATGATCGCTGAGCTTTGTGAGCAGTTCAAGATACAGCACCACAATTCTTCTCCTTACAGACCGAAGATGAATGGGGCTGTAGAAGCAGCTAACAAGAACATCAAGAAGATCATTCAAAAGATGACAGTCACCTACAAAGATTGGCACGAGATGTTACCGTTCTCTCTACATGGGTACCGTACCTCAGCTAGGACGTCAACTGGGGCAACTCCTTTCTCTCTGGTTTATGGCATGGAGGCAGTCTTGCCGATCGAAGTACAAATTCCCTCTCTCCGGATAATGAAGGATGCAAATCTGAACGAAGATGATTGGATCCAGACACGACTTGATCAACTCAATCTCATCGACGAAAAGAGACTTGCTGCTATCTGTCATGGTCAGACGTATCAGAAACGGATGATCAGGGCATTTAACAAAAAGGTCAGACCACAAGAATATCGAGTTGGGGATCTGGTAATCAAGAGAATCATCCTTCCTCAGAGCGATCCAAGGGGCAAATGGACCCCTACGTACGAAGGTCCATTTGTGGTTAAGCATGTGTTCTCAGGAGGAGCAATGATATTAACCAACATGGATGGTGACGACCTTCCTCACCCCGCCAATGCAGACATAGTAAAAAGATACTACGCATGAAAAAGACCCGCTAGGCTGACATGCCTAGGCAAAAATTAGGGCTTCCCGTCGAACCAAAAGGGTTCGGGCAAAATGAAGGGATGAAAATGAAAAAATCTGTACACCCGGCAAGTCGAAAACCTGAAAAGGCGGCTTGGGCAAAAATGGGTATCCCGGTGGACTGAAAACCCGAAAGGGCGGTCCAGGCAAAAGTTAGGGATAAAGCGTAATACTATGTCTCATTGATCACTTCGCATCCAGAATCCGGTATCTACATCAAGTTCAGACGGCATCGATCAGTCAGCTTCACCTTCAACCAAGGTCATCAAGTGATGAGACGCTCGGAGTTATAAAGACAATAGCAGAGTTGAAACCCGGTGGGATCATCCATATTTCACACAGCTGTTTTATTCTCTTTCGTACAAAATCTTGTATAAACTCTTTTTGATCCGGCGACGTTCTCTTACTAGGACGTCAGCCTCTTGTACGTAAAAACGCCTATTCACAGGCCATTCAAAAATCAATACAAATATATTTTCAGTTAAACGTGCCAAATTATTTTTCCTTTTTCTGTTTTGTTTTGCGAAGAACGTCCAAGGTTCAATTTGTGATATATGCATTGACAATAATTTGCTAACTCATAAATAATTGCATACAAAACAAAGGAATTAATTGCAGGTAACACTGGAAACAGGGGCAATAAAAGAGTTGTCTGAGCAGTCTAATTGTTCCGTCCTCCAAGGTATCAAGGTAGGTTCAGCTAAAGAATATAACCAGATACCTCAATTCCCCCAGAGAGTAAGTCAGCAGTCGATACACTCTCTCCAAAATATCAACACATCTCAAGGAAATTGAGTATCCTCCCGTAGATCTCAATACTTCCCCAGCAGCACATATATCCTTAACAAGTATCCCCGGCAGTCTTGGCCTAAAGACTGTTCCCCGGAGGTATATCAACGTTCAAAAGGAATCACTTCCCCAGCATATCAAAACTTCCCCAGGAAAGTCCAATCCAGTTCCCCGGGAAATCTGGAATTCATATCCCCCAAGCAGTAAGCTTATCCCCAGTAGATTCTGGAAGCTTATCCTAGCAGAGCACGAACGCGTCGTCCGGCTTGATTTAAAGAGTTATTTCCTTAACCGGATATAACTGGGTTATCCTCAGCCAAAAGCCACGGAAAGGTCGTCGTCAACGTAGCTCTTTCTCACCCCCAGCGAAGTTTATCAACACTTCCAACCCAACAAGATATCCTCAGCAAGTCATTTTCAACAATTCAGCAAAAGCATCTCTATCCCCACAGAGTATCATTCCCCAGCATGATCGCTAAAGCATTTTTCTCCCCGCAGAATTATCTCATTTACCAAGTTTATTCCGCAACGTAGTCATCTTCTCCTACCGGTATTCTTGCAGTTATCATCCCCAGCGGAAGCAAAATCTATTCCTCAACATCAGCCCAGGATATGACTTCTCGGCACCCGTCAAGGATTTATTTTCCTAGACGAAAACATACATAAATCATCACATACATCATTATAGCATGCATAGACGCATCATATCATACAAATCGCATTCATATTGAGAACATTATTGCTTGATCCATATCATGCATTGTATATGACTGACCTTTACCTTTCAGGAAAGATGCAGTTGAAATTCTCAAACAGGTTTTAAGGCCTTCTCTAGTCCAGCTAAATCGACTCCCAACAGATTTTCCTGATAAAGACTCAGTAGAAGTTATCCCAGATGGTCCCCTCTCCAGCGGCGAGTGAGGTGGTAATTCCTTCTTCAAGATGTTTCCCTCTCCGGCATGAGCGTGAGGTAATAGTCTTATGGTCCCCTCTCCAACGGCGAGTGAGGTGGTAATTCCTTTTTCAGACGTTTCCCTCTCCGACATGAGCGTGAGGTAATAGTCTTATGGTCCCCTCTCCAACGGCGAGTGAGGTGGTAATTCCTTTTTCAGACGTTTCCCTCTCCGACATGAGCGTGAGGTGATAGTCTCTTATGGTCCCCTCTCCAACGGCGAGTGAGGTGGTAATTCCTTCTTCAAGATGTTTCCCTCTCCGGCATGAGCGTGAGGTAATAGTCTTATGGTCCCCTCTCCAACGGCGAGTGAGGTGGTAATTCCTTCTTCAGATGTTCTCCTCTCCGGCATGAGCGTGAGGTGATAATCTCTTGGTCCCCTCTCCAACGGCGAGTGAGGTGGTAATTCCTTCTTCAGATGTTCTCCTCTCCGGCATGAGCGTGAGGTGATAATCTCTTGGTCCCCTCTCCAACGGCGAGTGAGGTGGTAATTCCTTCTTCAGATGTTCTCCTCTCCGGCATGAGCGTGAGGTGACAATCTCTTGGTCCCCTCTCCAGCGGCGAGTGAGGTGGTAATTCCTTCTTCAGATGTTCCCCTCTCCGGCATGAGCGTGAGGTGATAGTCTCTTACGGTCCCCTCTCCAACAGCGAGTGAGGTGGTAATTCCCTTTCAAGATGTTTGCCTCTCCAACGGCGAGTGAGGTGATAATTCTTTTCAGATTATAATTTCCTATAGTTCCCTCTCCAACGGCGAGTGAGGTGACTCCCTTTGAGATTATAATGTCCTGTGGTTCTCTTCCCAATATTGCAAAAATAGTAATTCCCACCAAGATTTTTCTCAACGAGCGTTGTTGAAGTTAAAATCGTCCAAGGTTCTCTTACCATTCATGCTAAGGAAGTAATCATCCCTGGTTCATTCATCGCGTTTGAAGCTCCAGACTCAGCTCCTGTAACCAGTCAGGACACATCCGTATCAAGCATCTGAAAATCAGCTCCTGCAACGTGTCAGGTACTCTTTTTTCTTTTGCAGGTATGCAGGTTCTCGCTAAGGAATCTCTTACGCGATCAACATCCAGATGGCATCTATAAGCCCATCATCCTACCCAGCGATCTCCCAAATGGCATCTATAAGCCCATTCCCCCATCACTGCTACTATGTGAGCGCAAATTTCTAGGGCACTCTAGTGTTCAATCATCTTCTACCCTCGGATTATGAAAGGCACGTCAGCCAATCTGCATCCTCAGGTCTAAGAAGATTGAACAGGGGCAACTGTTGTACCCCAAAATTTGCCCTCCCATATTCTTCAGGAAATTGCCAAGCCAAGTCACAAAATTTCCCAAGGGTTACCCAGTCAAAAAGGCTCCTATACAGTCAAAACTAGGGTTTGTGTTCTGAGCAAGAAAATGAACTTCTAAAAGGCCCAATCAAGTCTCATGTGCTTACAAATATGTTCAAGCATCCTCATATCAAGTTTCAAGGCATTCAGCTCAAAATTGCACAGTCAAAACCCTAGATTGCACTACAGTCAACTGTAGGGGCAAAATGGTCATTTGACAGTCAAAAGTTCAAATTTTTTGTCAACATATCATTTTGAAGCCACAAACATCATTTGATCAATGCTTGATCATGATTCTCAAAGTTTGGCTCAGAAATCATCAAAGATGCAAAAGTTTCCTTATTTGGACAGCTGAAAAAGTCAACTGAAATTGACCAGGGCATAACTTTCACATGGATTATCAGAAAAATCCCATCCAATGCTCATTTTGAAGAGAAAGACATTTCCTACAACTCATCTTCATACTTCAAGTCCAAGAAATGCTCTCATAAAAAGTTATCAATTTCAACATTATAGGTCATTTTCAAAAGTCAACAGAAAGGGACTTTAAGTCAAAGGCCATAACTTGAGATTGGTAAATCAAAATGACATGGGACCAAAGGCATTGGTTAGAGGACTCAAAGACCTTTCCAAAATGTCCAAGAACATGAGAAAAGCTTAAAAATTGACCAAGTTATGCCTTGTGGAAGTTGGGAAATTTTTGGAAATTTTTAAAAGTCAACATTGATCCAAAAGGCCTAAATTTGCTAATGGGCCCATGTTTCTTCCAAGTTTCTTCATTCCAAGCCTATGCACGACCACTTGGCCCAAAGGGAAGGATTTTCTCATTTTTTAATTATTTATTTGAATTTATATTAATATTAATTCAATTAAATTGTTTAAATATGTGAAAAATACAAACTTGACCTAAAAAAATCTTTTTATGCATGTTTGACACCCTATAATTCGTGCACATGCTAATAGGGAAAGATTTGATGCTAATTGATCATAATTGATACAAAGACCATGTGGAAAAGATGTGAAAAGATCCTTAAACAAATCAAAGATCAAAACCATTAATTCATGGGATTTGATCAAGTTTTCTTAACCTAATTGCTTCCTTACATATACAGGAATGTAAACCTAATAGCATTAGACTCCAAGCTGCGCTCTAGACCCATCTGAAAACTTGAAAAATTGCCATAAAAATCAAAAACTGAAATCAACTTTTTAGGTCGATTCAGGTCCCAATTCCTTTTTCAATAGCTTGCCAAGGTTGCCCTGATCAGATTCCAATCATAAACTTTCTCTCAAACGCCAAGAATTGGTATCTTGAACTTAAACTGTACAGCACAAATTTCATAATCGTGCATCCCATTCTACGCATCATTTGTGAAATTTAATGGTTGATTCGCGTTCATCATGAAGTTTTGAAGCTAACTGATACTTTCAATTGTGTTTTTCTGTATTATATGCGATTATACCATGTATGCTTTTTAGGGTTGCAGGTTTCTTGAATTAGGGCTTTTGCATAGAGGAAAAATTAGGACCCATGAATACCATGGTTGGATTCAGTGCAGCAAGACGAAGAAATCTTGACCCTCGCGCCTAATTTATGTTTGGAAACAGGCTAATCGCTATTTTCTTGTAGCTAGCCTAAGAAAACACAACGAAAACCGTGGCCATAATGTTTTGTTTTACAGGATGAGGAAGAAGATGATTTCGTGTCCATCAGCCATTGGCCATTTTGAAATTGCGCGCGTGTTGGAGCACTAACTCTTGTTTATTCTTATTATATTCATTGTTTAATTATATATCAAATATGTCAATTGGCTCAGGTGGTTGATGCAAGCGCTAGTAATTCCCTTGACCTGGGTTCGAACCCCAGGTCTTTCACATGTTCCATATTATTTTTCATCAATTAATCCCATGCAGCGTTCGATTTGTGGATATACCATGTGCCTCCATCATCAAGCCAGCCACGTACATCCCAACATCAGATCAAGGGCCATAAATCAAAGAACACAATACACGCCAGTCAACGCATCCTACCTGATTGGGAAAGTCAATGAATTTGAATATTAAATGGGCCTGAAGTGCTAAGGCCTTACCTCCAATTTTGGGGCTACCCCCCCCCCCCCCCCCCCCCCCCGGTTTGCATTTTCTTTTCATTTTTTTATATATCTTATTTTCAATTGCAATTTTATTTAATTTATTATCTCAATTTAATTAATTTATTTTTTTTACAAAATATAAAAACATTCAAAAATACAGAAAATACAAAAAAAATATAATATTTATTTTATTGTGATTATTTTCAAATTAGCATGTAAATAATTTAGTAGATTAGGTTATAAGTTTAATTCTTTTTAACAAAAAATGTAAAAAATATAGAATTAGGTTAATAAACACTTTTTTTTCCTTTTTTAATTTTTTCCCTTTTTTTCACAGTAATGATTATTTATTTATTTATTTTTTATAATTAAATCGTACATAAAAAATTTAGGGTTTTATTTAGTTAAAAATTTCAATATTTTCTTAATAACTAAAAAAGTAGTTAGAACTAGGGTTTAACTCTTTATTTTAATTTTAATTAATAATTCTTTTCCATTAAATCTAAAAAAACATAAAAATACCTAAAAACATTTTTCTTCTTAATTTTAATTTTAATTCCTCTTTATTTAATTAATTCATGTAACTTTAAATTTTTGCAAAAGGGTCCAACGCCCTCGTTTCGATAATTCTTTTATTTCGCCCATTTACTTTATGTCGTTTATTATAATTATGTACATGTCCCAAAGCCTTGTAATAACTTTATTTCTCGCACTTTTCTTTCCTTTGCTTTATTTACTTTTCTGTCAAATCGGGTCCGGTTTAATTTGGCGATGTGGACCCGCGCCATTTGTAATAGCCTTAGATTTATTTTCCCGCAAATATAAACTGTTAACGATGCATGCAAGAATGAATGGCTCTAATTAAAATCAAGCGTAGATCACAATAAACATGACAAGACAAATACAAACGAAAACAACACACGATTCGCACACGCCACCCCTAGGGTACGCCTCACTGTTGCCTTTCGAAAGGTGATCGTCGAGTAGAGGATGTCTTAGTAAGTCCTCATGATCCGGGAACCTGGCATGAGGGTAGCTTCTAAGGTGTCTTCCCATTACTCTGGTGATCACCATGTCCCGAACATCGAATTGACCCGAACATCGAATTGACCCGAACACCTCCAACGGTGGTGCTACCTACCTCTCAATGGTGGGATGGCACTACTTTAAAGGACATCTACACAGACGAATTCCTTAGGGTAGGTAGGTTCTCCATGATACTTGCTCTAATTTCAAAAACAAAACAAAACTCTTTTCACACCAACACATTTTCAAAAGCTTTCAAAGCAAACTTTTCAAACACTCTGACGTACGAGTCGATCTGAAATTTTTCGAAGAAACTTTTTAAACCCACATTGAAAAGCAAACAAACAATTTTGAAAACACATTGAGCAAGTATCTAAGAGCCCATGGATAACCATGGATAGAAAGGGTGCTAACACCTTCCCTTTCTATAACCTACCTCCCGAACCGAGAGTAATCTCTATAAGGAATTTTTCTGTGCTTTTGTCCTTTCCATTTGGAGAAAATAAAAGACGGTGGCGACTCTTGCTTCCGCGACATTTCGCGAACCAGCGTTAAACAGTCAGTTCCAGATCCACCGATCACAGACACCAAAACAAATTCTTCAAATCTTGATACATTTTTGTAGCTCCCGGATGAATGCTTAACTTGCTTCCGTGACTTTCCTCCATAATCACTTTCTTCATCCGCATCATCAGGAATACAAATTCGATTACAGAATCTCAACACACATTGCACATCTAACTTAAAATCTTTATTCTCATACTGATCGATCCCAACCATCGAGTCTACCAATTTCACATCTAACTTCTGAGCTTCTTTGATATTATTCAGAAATTCATTATTAATCTTCAACACCCCCATCATAACACTCTGCGGTGTCACCTTGCAAACTAAGCTCATATCTCTGAACTGTTCAATTAATTTCAACTCTTTAACCATCATTGTCGACATATGTAAAGTATTTCGACTTAACGCATTAGCCACCACATTCGCTTTTCCTAGATGATAGTTCAAACCAAAATTGTAATTCTTTAACAACTCCAACCATCTTCGGTATCTCATGTTCAATTCCTTCTAATCAAATAAATACTTTAAACTCTTATGGTCGCTAAATACTTCAAATCTAGAACCATAAAGATACCGGGGGTATTCGAGTACATCTTCTTTAGTTTTAAAACTTGTTTGAGATACATATTATACTAAAGTCCATTACATTAGGGCGAATACTTTGAATGATCAGATCAGACGCCCCAAATTCAAAGTACTCTAAAAAGAGGTAAGGAAGACTCTCGCTCATTTTCCCCCATGTACTTAAGCCTCATGACGTATTTATATGTATTGTATTTATTAGATGTTTTGGTATTTCATAAAGAAGACAAAAAATTAAAATAAAAGGATGCAATGTAAAAGAAGAAAGACAAAGGGGAAAGTCTACCCTAATGTTATCATGCATCATGGACCTAAGGTTGGGATAAAGGGGAAACCATAAATTATTATCATGCTTGGATTAAAGCCTAAGGTCTATATTAAATCAAATTTAACCAAAGATTAGAATTAAATCCATAAATCCTAAGGGAAGAAGATAAGGACCAAAGCAAGCAACAAATAGAAAGTATCAAGACAATCATGAAGAATCAAGCACCATGGTATATTTTGGATTAAAAACTACATGAAAATACAAGAAAAATTCCAATAAATGTAAATAATAATACAAATATTCAAGACAAATATTTCTATTTTTTTTTTAAATTCAAACATTAAAATAAAAAAAAGAAACTAAAAGATAAAAAACAATTGAAAAGAAAAGAGGAAAATTAAAATAAAAGAATAAACTTGCGAGGTGTGTGTTTAAACTGGATATGTGAAAGGCAATGAGTCAAGTGCATGGCCCAATTGGCTAAGATACATAATGCTATACCAAAAAAACTTGGAACCAATTCAACCAACAAAAATACGCATGGGCCAAAGGTGGTGTGTGCATAACATTTCAATGTTAGGCCCAACAAATCTGATCCACAAATATTTTCCATTCATTTTTCAATTTTATTATTAATTTTCAAATATATTTCTGAAATAAAAAAAATATTAAAACTATTTATAAAACAAAATTTAAAAGGAAAACAGATGGGCCAATAGAATCAAGACACCTCAAAAGTTCAAATTCAAACTAAAACAAAAAAACACGCCAACACAAGATTTTGGAAAATTTGGTGAAAATGGTGGTTGTTGGTGAATTGTGGAGGGAAAATCTATTTAGAGCCACTGAACTTGGCATGGAACTAGCCTTGGATCCGAACTTGAGGCTTGGTAGCAGTTATTCCAGTTGTGAAGTTTGTTACACTTGAAATGCACTTGGAATGAAGGTTTAAGTGTAGGTTCAAGTTTAGGGTTGGAGATGAAGCTTAGACTTGGTTACAGGGTTTACACAAGTTTTTTATGTTGAGTGAAGTGAGGTGGAAAAGTGGAGAAAATTCTAGAACCAAGTTGTACTCGAGTTCAAGTTTTGGCAATGTTGTGAATTTTAGCTTTGAAGCAAAACAAGGAACGATTTTTGGTTGGATTCAAGTGAATTTCATGTGTATTTTGTGAATTGATTTGTGATCCGATCATTCAAAGTATTAGCCCTAATGTCATGGACTTTAGTATAATATGTATCTCAAACAAGTTTCAAAACTAAAGAAGATGTACTTGAATACCCCCAGTATCTTTATGGTTCTCGATGAAATGCCTCCGCAGACTCTTTCTTCTTTTTGCTTCTGCTTCAATTCAATTTTAGCTTCTTTTTTTCTCCATTATTTATAGATCTGATAAATTTTGGTTTAAATCATGTATTTAGTTTTTAAAAGTTATGAGCTTTAAATATTTTGGTTATTTAATCATGAATCTGTTAGAAGATTAGATCGATTTTTGATTGGTGTTTGTTTAATCATGAATGAAAGTTATATTTTTTACAATGGATATTTGATTGTCTCTTTCTGATATAACAGTAGCACATTTTTCCCACAAAAAGTTGTTATTTTTTTATTTTTAAATTTTGGTGTTTCAAATTTAAAAAACTTTTATAAATAGTTGATTTAGAGTTAATTTCTAATTTTTTTGATTAGTTTGGAAGTAGCACTTTGTCATATATTTGGCTTGGATTTGATTTGTTTTTCATGATAGAATAATTTGATTCAATTGTTTTATTAGATTTTATTTTATTTAATATGATTTTGTTTTGAATTTGTTTTTGGTAATTGTTATGAACTTAGATGATTTTGAATTTATTGTTGGTAATTGTTATTATAATCAAGTAATTATGGTGGTAATTAATTTTTATATATTAAAGTAGATTTCTAAAATTATCTAATTTCCATAGGAGTTATGGTAGATTTATAGTTTAGATTAAGATTTGGAGATGTGAAAATGGACAGAGTTGTCACGTCAAGACCCTAAACCCCTCAATTCTTCTATATATATATAATCTTGAATATTAATACTATACCAAATATATGCAATCTTTAATATTATTATACCAAATTTAAATGTATGTTGCGGTTTATATGTTCAATAGTATATTACTTGATGTTGTCGCTAATAGTCGAATAAAATTGAGATTTTAACATTATCTTAGCTTTATCATGGAATCGTGTATTTTGGAAACAGAGATTTTAACATTATCTTAACTTTGCCATTTACAATTGGAATATTTAGATTTTTTATTATTTTTTTATTGTTATTTCATGTGATTAATTCAAATGGGATGAATTGGATTTTATGTTGTTCCATTTATAATAATAACAATTAACACTAATGTCATATAATTGGTTCATATATTGATAATAGTCTACATTGGTTGATTATAATTAATTTTTAGTGTGATTCACACGTGTTTTAAACTTCCAAAATAAAATCGGATCATAATGTGATTCCCACATGTTTTAAACTTTCAAAATAAAACCTTAAAGTTTTGCTTTCACGATTTCAATTTTTAATAACTCTAAACCATAATATTCACATTAATGTCAATAATAAATCAAATTATTTTATTGACCCTAAACTATAAATTTATTATATTTTATAATAAAAAATAAAATAAAATTAGTTTATTGAGATTATTTCTATACATTTATTATATTTTATAATAAGAAACACTTATTAATTGTAAATTACCATAAAATATTTTGTTTTCGAATATTATACAAGTGAATTCCTTTTTTTTTAACTTCTCTTATTATATATATCTTTATTGTAACACCCCGTTTCTTCCCAACAAATTATATAAAATCAGAGTTACAAAATTTCCAACAAAAAAATGAAATGCTACACTCTCAACTTGGAAACAACGACATTCAATCACCTATAGTTCAAATACATAACACAAAAAATTCGGATGAACCGATAACAACCTATTTAATCTTTGAAAACAAAACAACTTTTATAATTAAGTAGCAGAATCACAATTTTCAACTCAAATGACATAACATCTTTGTCCAACTGAAAACAACTTCAAATCCACAAGTACTTAATGAAAACAACTTAAAATTCAGCAACGGAAGTAAAATCAACAATAAAGCAATAAGCGTTCATCCCCACTAGTGTTACGTATCAGAGCAACGACACCGACTCGAACTACTGAAGGTAAATCGCCTTCACTCTGGATTACTTGCACGTTACCAACATATGGGTAACATTCAAACAGAAGGGGTGAGATATCGAACAATATAATAGGATACATGATAAATAACATATTAGAATTAGTTCATACAAAATAACTACTTCGCAGCTCTTTAACAATATTTAACATAATCAATTCATCCACAAACAACCCAGGATGCAACATGAAATACGACTTGTTTTTATGCACATGCATGTGGTACCAACATAGCGAAACTCCCAACTTAATAGTCTGCCAATTAATAGAGGCGTCAACAAGGCATAAGCCTTCAACTTAATTTGCCAATCTAGGCCAACTTACCGAGCATCAGCTTCAACTTGATATTCTATGCATGTAACAACAATATGAATGCAGTAACAACAACAATAATTCAACAACAACTCAACACAATTCCATATTGGCCATAAGCCTACAACTTAATTTCTGTCAATAATTAGAGGCATCTCAACAAAATTCATCATCACCTGCCAATTCTCAAATTATAACAAAGTATACAATACACCGTATTAACCAATATAAACTACGCCGTCCTGCGCAATTATTCGGGTAATTCAACTATATACTGCTAGTCGCTTATTAATTATATTATCTCTCCTGCTACTAACTTTATTTTTACTAGAATTCCTTTATCGTATAGGGATAGTATATTTTATGAATTCTGATTATTATAATAAGATTATTAAACTAAATCAAATAACTAATTGCTCTGCACAGAAACTAGTTAATAACGATGTGTTCCCCTCGACACAGTGGCCATACCGCTCGACACCTTCCCCTCATGCCTCGGTACCGGCCTACACACACCATACACATCGGCACATTGCACAGCCTTGTGCCGCTCAATACATGTACATGTTCTCCTCGACGCACCTTGCATCCTTGTTCTACTCGACACCTAGAAACTGTGATCCTCGGTACATCTTACAGCCTTATGCCACTCGACACAAATACCTGTGCTCCTCGGCACGACGCGTCTTCACATTTTTGCACCAGATTCATCCAGTCTGTGACGAACGTTAACCCAGCCTTACAGTATCCTCTTCGACCATTAATTTTCTGAAATACAACATGGATTAACATGGCAACAGGGAAACTATATCTCCTATTAACAGATTCATCAATTGTACAAGACAGTCATGCAAAAAATTCCTAGACGACCACAATGTAAAAATGGGCAACTTTCAAGGACAGACCCAGAAAATAAATGCACAACAATTATACCCACGACCAAACCCCTACATGATATTCATCATAAGCCCCATTATAAAGTCAGAACCCCATCCTTACCTTAGATTGAAGGTCGCTCGACAACTCTCCGACCAAAACCTTGCTTTCCTCTTCTCTGCACTTCTCACGACTAATTTTCCAACAACCTCTCAATTAACCCTATCCTTTATTTAAATAGAACCTCACAATGTTATTCTTAATGGGATTAACAACACCCCCCTATATTTCTACTTCCAACCATTAAAATTAGGCCCAACATAATTATTCTATTATTCCACTAATTCTAGCATTATTACTATTATTAATCAACTAATTAATTAACTAATAATAATATAGCAACTTATGCCAACAATTCACAACATCTCACAACTTCAACTCTTAATTCAAAAATAATTAATTAAATAACGGGTGTTACAACTCTCCCCCACTTAGAATATTTTCGTCCTTGAAAATTTACCTTGTTTAAATAACTCGGGATACGATTCCTGCATCTTGCTTTCCAACTCTCACGTCATGCTTTTTCCGGCAGCTCTTAGCCATACTACTTTCACCAAATCAATCTCTATGCCTCTTAGAGTCTTCATTTCATGATCTGTGATCCGTACAGGCATCATTTCCATAGTGAGATCATCTTGTACTTGTACATCATCCATATGAATTACATGAGATGGATCTGAAATATATTTCCGGAGTTGTAACATGTGAAACACGTCATGCAAATTTGAAAGGTTAGGCGGTAAAGCCACTCTATAAGAAACATTCCCAACTCTGTCCGAAATCTGATACGGACCAATAAAACAAGAAGTGAGCTTCTTAGACTTCAATGCTCGCCCAACACGGGTCACAAGTGTAACTCTCAGAAACACATGGTCACCTGCTTGAAATTGTAAATCTTTCCTTCGCTTGTCATGATAACTTTTCTGTCTACTTTGGGAAGTCTTCATCTTTTCTCGAATCAACATCACCTTCTCAGTAGTCTCTCAAACGATTTAAGGTCCAAGTACTACACTTTCTCCAGATTCATGCCAACATAAAGGAGTTCTACATCTTCGGCCATACAATGCTTCAAAAGGTGCCATTGCAATACTAGAATGGTAACTGTTATTATAAGTGAACTCTAATAAAGGAAGATAAGTGTCCCACGAACCTCCCTATTCAAGAACACATGCTCTCAATAGATCTTCTAACGACTGAATAGTCCTTTCAGTCTGACCATCCGTCTGAGGATGATCCGCCGAACTCAACCTCAACTTAGAACCCAACGCCTCTTGCAAACTCTTCCAAAAATCAAAAGTAAACCTCGAATCTCTATCTGACACAATACCTAAAGGAACACCATGCAGCTTTACAATTACACTAGTATAAATCCCTGCCATCTTCGACACTAAAAAACTGATGTTAATAGGAATAAAATGAGCCGACTTCATAAGCCTATCAACAATCACCCAATTTGAATCATGTTCTCTTGGAGTATTAGGTAATCTTGTTACAAAGTCCATCGAATATCTCATTTTCATTTTAGAACTTCTAATGGTTGCATCAACCCTATCGACTTCCGATGTTCAACTTTCGACTTCTGACAAGTTAAACATGTATACACAAACCGAGCCATATCACTCTTCATTCCATGCCAACAAAACAAATTCTTCAAATCTTGATGCATTTTTATAGCACCCAGATGAATGCTTAACTTGCTTCTATGACTTTCCTCCAGAATCACTTTCTTCATCTCTGCATCATCAGGAATACAAATTCGATTACAAAATCTCAACACACCTTGCACATCTAACTTAAAATCTTTATTCTCGGACTGATCGATCCCAACCATTGAGTCTGCCAATTTCATATCTAACTTCTGAGCTTCTCTAATATTATCCAGAAAATCATTATTAATCTTCAACATCCCCAACATAACACTCAGCGGTGTCACCTTGCAAACTAAGCTCATATCTCTGAATTGTTCAATTAATTCTAACTCTTTAACCATCATTTCTGACATTTCTAAAGTCTTTCGACTTAACGCATCAGCCACCACATTCGCTTTTCCTGGATTATAATTCAAACTAAAACCGTAATCCTTTAACAACTCCAACCATCTTTGTTGTCTCATGTTCAATTACTTTTGATCAAATAAATAATTTAAACTCTTATGGTCGCTAAATACTTCAAAACTAAAACCATAAAGATAATGCCTCCAAATATTCAACACAAAAACAACTGCAACAAGCTCTAAATCATGCGTAGGATAGTTCTTTTCATGAGTCCTCAACTGCCTTGACGCATAAGCAACTACCTTTTCATTCTGCAAAAGCACACCTCCTAAACCCATTTTGGAAGCATCACAATATACCATAAAAGGTTCTCCTGGATTAGGTAATGTCAAAATCGGAGCCGACGTCAATCTTTTCTTCAATTCTGTAAAACTTCATTCACACTGAACATCCCACACAAAAACTCTACCTTTACAAGTCAACTTAGTTAACGGAAGTGCCAACTTAGAAAAACCTCCGATAAACCTTCTACAATAACCAGCTAATTCAAAATAGCTTCTAATCTCGACAGCCGACTTTGGAGTTTCCCATTGTAACACAACATCTACTTCAGATGGATCTACGACAATGCCACTACCTGAGATGACGTGACCAAGAAAACTAATCTCCTTTAACCAAAATTCACACTTAGACAACTTTGCATACAACTTCTTCTCTTTTAAAACTTGCAATACCTTTCTTAAGTGTTTTGCATGCTCTTCTTATGATTTAGAGTAAATCAAAATGTCATTAATGAAAACCACCATAAACCGATCCAAATAAGTATGAAAGATACGGTCCATGTATTCCATGAATACTCCCCAGGCATTAGTAACACCGAAATGCATCACCGAATACTCATAATGCCCATAACGCATTATGAAAGCCGTCTTCTGGATATCTTCATTCTTCACTTTAATCTGATGATAACCTGACCTCAAATCAATCTTACTAAACACTCAAGCACCTACCAATTGATCCATCGAGTCGTCTATTCTAGGAAGCGGATACTTGTTCTTATTCGTCAATTTATTCAATTGTCTATAATCAACACAAAGTCTCATACTTCCATCTTTCTTCTTTACTAGCAACACTGGAGCTCCCCCACGATGATACACTTGGTCTTACAAATTTCTTTTCAAGTAACTCTTCCAATTGCTTCTTTAATTCTGACAATTCAGGTGCAGACATTTTGTATGGTGCCATAGAAACAGGTCTCGTACCTGGTACAAGATCAATAAAAAATTTGACTTCTCTCTCTGGAGGTACATTAGGAATTTCATCAGGAAAAACTTCAAGAAATTCACGCACCACTCGCAATTCCTCAGTTACAGCTTAATTCTCGACAAATAGCGACACCATCAATGAAAACATCAGAGCCTCATATTTCATCAACTGTCGCAAATGTCTAGCAGATAACAAACCATCTCCTTCTTCTTCAGGAGTAGAAAACCTCACAGACTTGTTATAATAGTTAATATGAACATAGTTATGTTCTAACCAATTCATACCTAAAATCACATCTAACCCACTAAAAGGCAAACAAACTAAATCAATGGCAAAGTCTCTATTGAAGATCGACAACGGGCACTTTAAACACACAAAAGAAGTAGTCACCAATCCCTTGGCTGGAGTATCGATGAACATCTCTCCGTTCATAGAAAACAACATAAGACCCAATCTTTCAACAAAATCAGCAGCAATAAAGCAACGAGTAGCACCAGTATCAATAATAGTAAATAAAGGAGTACTATTAATGAAACAAGTACCTCTAATGAGTCTGTCCTCATTAGTTGTCTGAGTCTCAGTCAAAGAGAACACCATTCCACTGGTTTGCACCTTCTTTGTTTTTTGACACTGACTACCAATGTGTCCTTCTTCACCATAGTTGAAATAAATCATCTCTTTATGCTTGCACTCAGATATAGCATGTCCAGTCTTACCATAAAGGAAACAGCTCTTCACCTCATTAGTAAACACATTACTCTTATGACTAGGTTTTCCATATTTAAAACAAACCACACCAGAAGGAGTGTCTCCCCCACTAGTTCTATGACCCTGAGTAATTTTCTGTTTACCTTTACCAGCTGGGGAATCGTAGGGTTTACCATAGTTCTTTTGGTTCTTACCCCTCTTTTCATTGATAATCTTATAGTGAGCATTATTATCTTCTTCATAGATCGTACAACTATCAATCAAATCGGCAAAGACATAAATCTTCTGGTATCCAACTGCCTTCTTTATCTCTGGGCGCAATTTGTTCTCAAACTTGATACACTTTGAAAACTCAGAAATTGCCTTGCTGTAGTGCGGGTAAATCTCAACAAACTTTGCAGCAAGTGTAGCGTCATTCCATCCAGCCATCTCAACTTATCACTACAACATAAACAACTATTAGAACTCAAGTTAAGAATACTTGATTGTTAGACTTATGACTCGACATCTTGGTCGGACGGGCCGACTTGCTCTGATACCACTAATGTAACACCCAATTTCTACCCAACGAATTATATAAAATCAAAGTTACAAAATTTCCAACAAACTAATGGAATTCTACACTTTCAACTTGGAAACAACGACATTCAATCACCTATAGTTCAGATACATAACACATAAAATTCAGATGAACCGATAATAACCTATTTAATCTTTGAAAACAAAACAACTTTTATAATTAAGCAGCGGAATCACAATTTTCAATTCAAATGACATAACATCTTTGTCCAACTGAAAAAAAATTCAAATCAACAAGTACTTAACGAAAACAAATTAAAATTCAGCAACGAAAGTAAAATCAACAATAAAGTAATAAACGTCCATCCCCATGAGTGTTATGTATCAGAGAAATGACACCGACTTAAACTACTGAATGTAAACCACCTTCACTCTGGATTACCTGCACGTTACCAACATATGGGTAACATTCAAACAGAAGGGGTGAGATATCGAACAATATAAAAGGATGCATGATAAATAACATATTAGAATAAGTTCATACAATATCATCACTTCGCAGCTCTTTAATAACATTTAACATAATCAATTCATCCACACAACAACTCAGGACGCAACATGAAATGCGACTTGTTTTTATGCACATGCATGTGGTACCAACGGAGCAAAACTCCCAACTTAATAATCTATCAATTAATAGAGGCATCAACAAGGCATAAGCCTTCAACTTAATTTGCCAATCCAGGCCAACTTATCGAGAATCAGCTCCAACTTGATACGCTATGTATGAGACAATAATATGAGTGTAGTAACAACAACAACAACAACAATAATTCAACAATAACTCAACACAATTCAACATTGGCCATAAGCCTATAACTTAATTTCTGCCAATAGTTAGAGGCGTCTCAACAAAATTCATCATCACCTATCAATTCTCATATTATAACAAAGTATACAAAACACCATATTACCCAATATATACTACGGTGTCCTGCATAATTATTTGGGTAATTCAACTATATACTGCTAGTCGCTTATTAATTATATTATCTCTCCTGCTACTAACTTACTTTTACTAGTTTTCCTTAATCGTATAGGGTTAGAATATTTTAAGAATTCTGATTATTATACTGAGATTATTAAACTAAATTAAATAACTAATTTTCCTGCACATAAACGATTTAATAATGACGTGTTCCCCTCAACACAATGGCCATTCCGCTCGGCACCTCCCACTCATGCCTTTGTACCCGCCGACACACACCATACACCTCAGCACATTGCACAGCCTTGTGTCGCTCGACACATGTACCTGCTCTCCTCGATGCACCTGGAAGCCTTGTGCTGCTCGACACCTAGCACCTGTGCTCCTCGGCACACCTTGCAACCTTATGCCGCTCGACGCAAATACCTGTGCTCCTCGGCACGGTGCATCTTCACACTTTTGCACCGGATTCATGCAGAACATTAACCCATAATTACAGTATCCTCTTCGCCCATTAATTTTCTGACCAACAACATGGAATAACATGGAAACAGGGTAACTATATCTCATATTAACAGATTCATCAATTGTACAAGACATTCATGCGGAAAATTCTTAGACGACCACAACGTGAAAACATGCAACTTTCAAGAACAGACCCAAAAACTCAACGCACAACAATTATACCCACGACCAAACCCCTACACAATATTCATCATAACCCCCATTATATGGTCAGAACCCCACCCTTACCTTGGATTGAAGGTTGCTCAACAACTCTCCGACCGAAACCTTGCTTTGCTCTTCTCCTTATTCCTATTCTCTGCATTTCTCACGACCAATTTTCCAACAACTTCTCAATTAACCCTATCCTTTATTTAAATAGAACCTCACAACTTTATTCTTAATGGGCTTAACAACACCCCCCTATATTTCTACTTCCAACCATTAAAATTAGGCCCAACATAATTAATTTATTATTCCATTAATTCTAGCATTATTACTATTATTAATCAACTAACTAATTAACTAATAATAATATAGCAACTTATGGCAACAATTCACAATATCTCACAACTTCAATGAATAATTCAAAAATAATTAATTAAATAATTAATTAAATAACGGGCGTTACAACTCTCCCCCACTTAGAATATTTTCGTCCTCGAAAATTTACCTTGTTCAAACAACTCGGGATAGGATTCCCGCATCTTGCTTTCCAACTCCCACGTCATGCTTTCTCCGACAGCTCCTAGCTAGACTACTTTCACCAAAGCAATCTCTTTGCCTCTTAGAGTCTTCCTTTCATGATCTACGACCCGTACATGCATCGTTTCCATAGTGAGATTATCCCGTACTTGCACATCATCCATATGAATCACATGAGATAGATCTAAAATATATTTCCGGAGTTGTAACATGTGAAACACATCATTCAAATTTGAAAGGATAGGCTGTAAATACACTCTATAAGTAACTTTCCCAACTCTGTCTGAAATCTGATACGGACCAATAAAACGAGGAGTGAACTTCTTAGACTTAAATGCTCGCCCAAAACCAGTCATAGGTGTAACTCTCAAAAACACATGGTCACCTGCTTGAAATTCTAAATCTTTCCTTTTCTCGTCATGATAACTTTTCTTTCTACTTTGGGAAGTCTTCATCTTTTCTCGAATAGACTTCACCTTCTCATTAGTCTCTCGAACGATTTCAAGTCCAAGTACTACACTTTCTCCATATTCATGCCAACATAAAGGAGTTCTACATCTCCGATCATACGATGCTTCAAAAAGGTGCCATTCCAATACTAGAATAGTAATTGTTATTATAAGTGAACTCTATTAAAGGAAGATAAGTGTCCCACGAACCTCCTTGTTCAAGAACACATCCTCTCAACAAATCTTCTAACGACTGAATAGTCCTTTCAGTCTGACCATCCGTATGAGGATGATACGCTGAACTCAACCTCAACATAGAACCCAACACCTCTTGCAAAGTCTTCCAAAAATCAGAAGTAAATCTCAGATCTCTATCTGACACAATACACAAAGGAACACCATACAACTTTACAATTACACTAGTATAAATCTCTGCCAGCTTCGACACTGGAAAACTGATGTTAATAGGAATTAAATGAGCCAAATTCGTAAGCCTATCAACAATAACCCAATTCGAATCATGTCCTCTTGGAGTATTATGTAATCCTGTTACAAAGTCCATCGAAATGCTATCCCATTTCCATTCTGGAACTTCTAACGGTTGCATCAACCCTGTCGGCTTATGATGTTCAACTTTCGACTTCTGACAAGTTAAACATGTATACATAAACTGAGCCACATCACTCTTTATTCCAGGACACCAAAACAAATTCTTTAAATCTTGATACATTTTTGTAGCTCCCGGGATGAACGCTCAACTTGCTTCTATGACTTTCCTCCAGAATCACTTTCTTCATCTCCACATCATAAAGAATACAAATTCGATTACAGAATCTCAACACACCTTGCGCATCTAACTTAAAATATTTATTCTCAGACTGATCGATCCCAACCATCGACTCTACCAATTTCACATCTAACTTCTAAGCTTCTCTGATATTATCCAGAAAATCATTATTAATCTTCAACATCCCCACCATAACGCTTTGCGGTGTCACCTCGCAAACTAATATCATATCTCTGAACTGTTCAATTAATTCCAACTCTTTAACCATCATTGTTGACATATGTAAAGTATTTCGACTTAACGCATCGGCCACCATATTCGCTTTTCCTGGATGATAATTAAAACCGAAATCGTAATCCTTTAACAACTTCAACCATCTTCGTTGTCTCATGTTCAATTCCTTCTGATCAAATAAATACTTTAAACTCTTATGGTTGTTAAATACTTTAAATCTAGAACCATAAAGATAATGCCTCCAAATATTCAACACAAAAACAACTACATCAAGCTCTAAATCATGCGTAGGATAGTTCTTTTTATGAGTCCTCAACTGCCTTAACGCATAAGAAACTACGTTTTCATTCTGCATAAGCACACCTCCTAAACCCATCTTGGAAGCATCACAATATACCATAAAAGGTTCTCCTAGATTAGGTAATGTCAAAATCGGAGCCGACGTCAATCTTTTCTTCAATTCTATAAAACTTCCTTCACACTGAACATCCCACACAAAAACTCTACCTTTACAAGTCAACTTAGTTAACGTAAGTGCCAACTTAGAAATAACTTCGATAAACCTTCTATAATAACCAACTAATCCCAAAAATCTTCTAATCTTGGTAGCCGACTTTGGAGTTTCCCATTGCAACACAACATCTACTTTAGATGGATCTACAACAATGCCACTACCTGAGATAACGTGACCAAGAATACTAATCTCCTTTAACCAAAATTTACACTTAGACAGCTTTGCATACAACTTCTTCTCTTTCAAAACTTGCAATACTATTCTAAGTGGTCTGCATGCTCTTCTTCCGATTTAGAGTAAATCAAAATGTCATCAATGAAAACCATCACAAACTGATCCAAATAAGTATGAAAGATACGGTTCATGTATTCCATGAATACTCCTGAGGCATTAGTAACACCGAAAGGCATCACCGAATACTCATAATTCCCATAACGCATTCTGAAATCCGTCTTGTGGATATCTTCATTCTTCACTTTAATCTGATGATAACCCGACCTCAAATAAATCTTACTAAACACTCGAGAACCTACCAATTGATCCATCAAGTCATCTGTTCTCGAAAGCGGATACTTGTTCTTAATTGTCACTGTATTCAATTGTCTATAATCAACACAAAGTCTCATACTTCCATCTTTCTTCTTTACTAGCAACACTGGAGCTCCCCACGGCAATACACTTGGTCTTACAAATTTCTTTTCAAGTAACTCTTCCAATTGCTTCTTTAATTCTGACAATTCAGATGCAGACATATTGTATGGTGCCATAGAAACAGGTCTGGTACCAGGTACAAGATCAATAGCAAATATGACTTCTCTCTCTGGCGGTACATTAAGAGTTTCATCAGGGAAAACTTAAATAAACTCATGCATCACTCGCAATTCCTCAATTATATCTTGATTCTCGACAAATAGCGACGCCATCAACAAGAACATCAGAGCCTCATCTTGCATCAACTACCGCAACTGTTTAGCAGATAACATACCATCTCCCTCTTCTTCAGGATTAGAAAACCTCACAGACTTGTTATAACAGTTAATATGAACATAGTTATGTTCTAACCAATTCATATCTAAGATCATATTAACCCACTTAAAGTCAAACAAACTAAATCAACGGTAAAGCCTCTTTCGAAGATCGACAACAAGCACTTTAAACACACAAAAGAAGTAGTCATTGATCCCTTGGCTGGAGTATCGACGACCATCTCTCCATTTATAGAAGACAACATAAGAGCCAATCTTTCAACATAATCTGCAGCAATAAAGCAATAAGTAGCAATGGTATCAATAATAGTAATAAAATAAGTACTATTAATGAAACATGTACCTCTGATGAGTCTGTCCTTATTAGTTGTCTGAGTCCCAGTCAAAGAGAACATCTTTCCATTGGTTTGCACCTTCTTTGGTTTCTGACACTGACTACCAATGTGTCCTTCTTCACCACAGTTGAAACAAATCATCTCTTTATGCTTGCACTCAGATATAACGTGTCCAGTCTTACCAAAACGGAAACACCTCTTCACCTCAACAGTACACACATTACTCTTATGACCAGGTTTTCCACATTTGAAATAAACCACACCAGCATGAGCGTCTCCCTCACTAGTTCTCTGACCCTGAGTAACTTTCTGTTTACCTTTACCAGTTGGGGCATCGTAGGGTTTACCACGGTTGTATTAGGGCTTACCCCTCTTTTCATTGACAATCTATAGTGAGCATTATTATCTTCTTCATAGATCCTGTAACTATCAATCAAATCAACAAAGACACGAATCTTCTGGTATCCAACTGCCTTCTTGATCTCTGGGTGCAATCCGATTTCAAACTTGATGCACTTTAAAAACTCAGCATTTGCCTCGCTGTAGTGCGGGTAAAACTTAGCAATAACTCAAAAAACTTTGCGGCATATTTAGTAACCGACATACTCCCTTGCTTCAGCTCAAGAAACTCAATTTCCTTCTTACTTCGAACGTCTTCAGCGAAATACTTCCTCAGAAATTCCCTATGGAACACAGCCCAAGTGATATTTTCATCTGTAACTTCCAATTTCTGACAAGTCTTTAGCCACCAGTCGTCAGCCTCGACTACTAGCATATGGGTATCATATCGAACCTTATGCATTGGAGTGCAGTCCATTACACGGATGATTCTCTCAATCTCTTTCAACCAATCCAACGCTTTGTCATGATCATACTTACCCTTGAAGGTAGGTGGATTCTCCCTCTGGAAAGTCACCAAGCCACGAGATCCAGCATTCACTTTAGCGTTCGGCTGATTCTCCATAGCATGCGTCATTTCTTCCAAAGAAGCAACAAGTGCAACATCATTCCTTCCAGCCATCTCAACTTATCACTACAACATAAACAACGATTAAAACTCAAGTTAACAATACTCGGTTGTTAGAAAAAACTACGACTCAACATCTTGGTCGGAAGGACCGACTTTCTCTGATACCACTAATGTAACAACCCATTTCTACCCAATGAATTATATAAAATCAGAGTTACAAAATTTCCAACAAACAAATGGAATGCTAAACTTTCAACTTGGAAACAACGACATTCAATCATCTATAGTTCAGATACACAACACATAAAACTCGGATGAACCGATAATAACCTATTTAGCCTTTGAAAACAAATCAACTTTTATAATTAAGTAGCGGAATCACAATTTTCAACCCAAATGACATAACATCTTTGTCCAACTGAAAACAAGTTCAAATCAATAAGTACTTAACGAAAACAACTTAAAATTCAGCAACGAAAGTAAAATCAACAATAAAGCAATAAGAGTCCATTCCCCTGAGTGTTATGTATTAGAGCAACGACGCCGACTCGAACTACTGAAGGTAAACCTCCTTCACTCTGGATTACCTGCAAGTTACCAACATATGGGTAACATTCAATCAAAAGGGGTGAGATATCGAACAATATAATAGGATGCATGATAAATAACATATTAGAATCAGTTCATACAAAATCACCACTTCGCAGCTGTTGTACCCCAAAATTTGCCCTCCCATATTCTTCAAGAAATTGCAAAGTCAAGCTGCAAAATTCTCCAAGGGTTGCACAGTGCAAGGGCCTCCTAAATAGTCAAAATTAGGGTTTTGGTTCTGGTCAAGAAAATGAAGTTTCCAAAGGTCCAATCAAGTCTCATATGCCTACAAATATGGTCAAGCATCCTCATATCAAGTTTCAAGACTTTCAGCACAAAATTGCACAGTCAAAACCCTAATTGCACTACAGTCAACTGTAGGGGCAAAATGGTCATTTGACAGTCAAAAGTTCAAATTTTTGGTCAACATCTCATTTTGAAGTCACAAACATCATTTTATCAATGCTTGATCATGATTCTCAAAGCTTGGCTCAAAAATCATCAAGATGCAAAAGTTTCCTTATTTGGACAGTTGAAAAAGTCAACTGTAAATTGACCAGGGCATAACTTTCACATGGATTATCAGAAAAATTCCATCCAAAGCTCATTTTGAAGAGAAAGACATTTACTACAACTAATCTTCATACTTCAAGTCCAAGAAATGCTCTCACAAAAAGTTATCAATTTCAACATTATAGGTCATTTTCAAAAGTCAACAAAAAGGGACTTTAAGTCAAAGGCCATAACTTGAGATTGGTAAATCAAAATGACATGGGACCAAAGGCATTGGTTAGAGGACTCAAATACCTTTCCAAAATGTCCAAGAACATGAGAAAAGCTTAAAAATTGAGCAAGTTATGCCTTGTGGAAGTTGGGAAATTTTTGGATATTTTGAAAAGTCAACATTGATTCAAATGGTCTAAAATTGCTAATGGGCCCACTTTTCTTCCAAAATTCATCATCCATGACATATGCACGACCACTTGGCCCAAAGGGAAGTATTTCTTCATTTTTTATTTATTTATTTGAATTTTTATTTATATTAATTCATTTAAATCAAATTAAATACATGAAAAATATTTAACCTAGGTTTTACAATCTTTTTGTGCACAAAATCTACTCAATAATTCGTGTGAAATTAAATGGGGAAAGATTTGGAGAGAATTGATCTTAATTTGTACAAAAACACATAGAAAATATTTGAAAAAGATCTTGAAAATCAAATTTCCAAAAACCATGAATGCAATTGATTTGTTTGGTTTTTCTTGACCTAATGGATTCATTACATAAGCCTGAACGAAAACCTAATCAAGGGGACCATTGAAGCTGCGCAGAAACCATTCACAAACTTGAAAAATTTGTCAAGAAACTCAATTCTGAAAACTCACTTGCAGGGTGATACAAGCCTCAAAACCTATTCCATTAGCTTCCTCAAGGATCATAGGACACATTCCAATCAAAAACCTTCATCAAAACTCAAGGAATCGGTATACAGAACTCAAAATATTTCATGAAAAATTCATAATCGTGTTTTAAAATCTATGCATTTTCATGGCATTTTAATTATTGATTCATGTTCCTGGTATGATTCTAGAGCTAACCCATGTGTTTGATTGAATTTTTGCAAGCCATATACGATTTCACCATTACCAAATTCTAGGGTTTTCAGAGTTGTGAATTGGGCGTTTTCAAATAGCGTGAAATTAGAGAACCACAGTGCCATGAACGTATTCAGCAAGCTTGGACGAAAAGTTTGAGACCCTCGCGCTCAATTTATGAGCGTTACAGGGCTAATCGCTATTTTTTGATAGCTGGCCTAAGAGAACGCTAACAAAACCGTTGCCAATGTTTTATGTTTTCGGGAAAATAAAAACCACGCGAGGAAGACGATAACATGGAGGGCGGTGATTGGAAGATTCAAATCTTCGCGCGTGTTTGAGGCCACTGACCATCTTTCTTTTATATTATTTGTTAGTGGTTATATAATAAACACGCGTGAATTGGTTCAGTGGCATAGGTGTTGGCTGGTAAAGTGCATGACCTGGGTTCGAGCCCCAGGTCTTCAGTATTCTCATTATTATTTTGCAATTAATGATCACATGCAGGTTCAACATCAAGGCACATCATGCGCTCTCAAAATCAAACCATTCACAAAGCCAGGGAGGTCAAATCAAAGGCTCAGATCTAAGGAATACACTGCACCCTGGTCAACACTGCTATACGCTGCCTGGAAAAGTCAAACGGACCCAGATTAATGGGCCTGAATTATCAAGGAAGAACCTCCCATTTGGGGTCTGAACCCCCTAGGTTTGCCAATTTATTTTCTTTCTTTTTATTCTTTTTATTATTTATACTCTCTTTTAATTATTGCTTTATTAATTAAATTAATTATTTTCATAAATATAAAAATACACATAAAAAAATCAGAAAGAAGGAAAAAATATAATAAGTATTTTATTCTAGTATTTTTATAAATAAATGTACATGTAATTAATTAGTTTTAAGTTAGGGTTAATTTAATATTTTCATAATAAATTTAAAAAAACATAGAATTAGGTTTAATTAATTTTCATCTTTTTATTTTTCTTTCATGGTAATCCAATATTTAATACTATTTATTTTATTTATTTTTATAATTAAATTTGTATATAAAAATTAGGGTTAATTTAGGTTAAAATTCAATGTTTTTCTCAATAAATTAAAAGCCATTAGAATTAGGGTTTGCATCTTATTTTAATTTTAATTAATCCCTTTTCATATTAAATCCTAAAATACTAAAAACACCAAAAACATTTCCTTCCTTTTTTTAATTAATTAATGCCATGTAATCTTAATTTTGCAAAAAGGGTCCAACGCCCTCGTTTCGTTTAAATTTCATTAATTCGCGTATTTATTTTATTTCGCTTAAATATTTATGTATCTCTCCCAAGGCCATGTAACCATTTATATTTGTCTCACTTTACTTTACTTTTCTTTATTTCTTTATTTTTCCGTCAAATCGGGTCCTGGTTTAATTTTGGCGATGTGGACCCGCGCCTTTTGTAATAGCTTTAGACTTTATATTTCTCGCATTTTTAACTGTTAACAAACGGCATGAAAGAATGTATGGACAAAAATAAAAACAAGCGTAGAACACCAATAACATGACAAGATAAATGCAAATGAAAACGACACACGAATCGCACACACCACCCCTAGGGTACGCCTCACTGTTGCCTTGCCTCGAAAAGTAATCGTCGAGTAGAGGACGTTTTAGTAAGTCCTCATGATCCAGGAACCTGGCATGAGGGTAGCTTCTAAGGTGTCTTCCCATTACTCGGTGATCACACTGTTGCCTTGCCCCTTCGAAACGTGGCTGTCAAGTATAGGACGTCTTAGCAAGTCCTTGTGTCCATTGACCTAGTTGCCTCGAATAAGTTGCCTCGGAACGGTCGCCTCGAATTTAAAAGATCAATGGCATAAGGGTAGCTTCTAAGGTGTCTTACCTTTGCTTGGTGACCACACTGTCCCGAACCTCGAATTGACCCGAACACCTCCAACGGTGGTGCTACCTACCTCTCAATGGTGGGATGGCACTACTTTAAAGGACATTTACACAGACGAATTCCTTAGGGTAGGTAGACGACTCTAGATACTTGCTCTAAATTTCAAACAAAATTAAAAAATACTTTTCACACCGACACCTTTTCAAAAAGCTTTCGAAAGCATCTTTTCAAACACTCTTGAGGACCGATACAAGAGTCGAACTGGAATTTTCAAAGAAACTTTTTAAAACCCACAGTTGAAAAGCAAACAAACCATTTTGAAAACACAATGAGCAAGTATCTAAGAGCCCATGGATAACCATGGATAGAAAGGGTGCTAACACCTTCCCTTTCTATAACCTACCTCCCGAACCCGAGAAACATCTCGAAAAGGAATTTTTCTGTGCTTTTGTCCTTTCCATATTGGAGAAAATAAAAGACGGTGGCGACTCTTGCTTCCGCGACATTTCGCGAACCAGCGTTAAACAGTCAGTTCCAGATCCACCGATCACAACAGCTCTTTAACAATATTTAACATAATCAATTCATCCACACAACAACTCATGATGCAACATGAAATACGACTTGTTTTTATGCACATGCATGTGATACCAATAGAGCAAAACTCCCAACTTAATAATCTGCCAATTAATAGAGGCATCAACAAGACATAAGCCTTCAACTTAATTTGCCAATCCAGGTCAACTTACCGAGCATTAGCTCCAATTTGATATGTTATGTATGCAACAACAATATGAGTGTAGTAACAACAACAACAATAATTCAACAACAACTCAACACAATTCAACATTGGATATAAGCCTACAACTTAATTTCTGCCAATAATTAGAGGCATCTCAACAAAATTCATAATCACCTGCCAATTCTTAAATTATAATAAAGTATAAAATACACCGTATTAACCAATATATACTACGATGTCCTACGTAATTATTCGGGTAATTCGACTATATACTGCTAGTCGCTTATTAATTATATTATCTCTCCTGCTACTAACTTGTTTTTACTAGAGTTCCTTAATCATATAGGGATAGAATATTTTAATAATTCTTATTATTATACTGAGATTATTAAACTAAATTAAATAACTAATTTCCCTGCATATGTAGCGGTAGAAATGTTTAAGACTAAGCCATTGGATTGACTAGACTTACATAGATCAAAATAAAAATCGCCATCGCGCTTTATTGTTTCCAAAGGAATGGGAAAAGAGTGAATAACCCAAAAAGAGGGGGAAAGATTCAAGGTAAGGGTGTTGGTTATGCAAAGGGAATGTATTAGAACCCTAAACATCTACGGTACTCCACAAGAACCTCTTTGTAAAATCTGTATATTTTGGCTATAAAATGTTGTATGTAAAATAGATGGTAGAGGTGAAAAAAGAAATATATTTTTTATGATTTTTGCACCCGCCGCGGTTGTGAACCTTTAGTGCCTACGTACCACCTTTCGTGCAATAGGGGATCAGGGTACACGTAGTTCACCTTTTTAAAATTTAAAACACAAGTGTGTTGGTTAATTTTATGAGATAAGACATCATCGTCATTGTCCGTGTGGAAAACATACTTAATACCCACAATCATGAGAAAGGAGAATTTGCATCATCTCAAAATGGAATATTATGGCTTGGATTTTAAAATCAACAATTCCTCACTCAACACCCAAGTGGAAAATATCTCTCTTTACTACATATTGTAGAAGTATAGTTGTTTGCATCACTACAAGGATTGACAAGAGTCTAATCTTTTGAGAAAAAGTTTTAAAATAAAAGCCAAAGTGGCAAAAATGATTTGAAATGAGATTGATTGACTTTTAGTCTTCTCACAAAAATGTCAAGGTATGATTAAGTTGTTTGAAGTTTATTTATGAAAATGTTTTGAAAATGCATGGACATAAGTCCAAGTTTATCATGAAAGTGGTTCAAGTTTAAAAACAAGAAGAGTTTTCAAAAGGAGGGAGAAGATTTTTGAAATTAAAGAAGATGAGAGGAGAAGAAGGGATTATCCTAAAGCATAAGTTAAAGGCTATGGATAAGAACCATCTAACTAACAAGAAGCCAATACTTGACATTATGAGTCAAGATAAAATTCTCATTCCTTGGATTGAAACCAAACAAGTAAAGATACTAGATATCTTGAGAGAACCAAACTTCAAAGGTATCAAGTCTTCACAAAAATTGGGCAGAGTAACGGCTGTATACAGATGAATTCCAGATTACAGACAACGTATGTAATCACAATAACCTGCACACAAAGCAAACAAACAACCCAATGTCTTGAGATAAATCTCGAGAACTCCAGACAAAATATCAATTAAGGTCACAAAGTCTCCAACATAGGCCAAAGTTTCTAATCCTAAGTCTAAGAAGTCCAATACTCCATAATGCCAAGGATAGTAACCAAATAGTCCAAGTATCATTAAAGCTTTTTATGGTTCATGTTGATTATTAGTTGTCTTGAAAAATAAAAGAAAAGCTCAAGTGAGCAAAAATAAAAATAACAAGTAAATGCCCAAGTGAGCAAAATAAAAATGGCATGAAATGTAATGCTTAAAGTAAATGTTACACAAAGCATAAAAAAGCATAAAGTAAAAACACTTTTATAATTAGTGGTTAGTTGGATGACCATCTTGAAACTTGCATTTGGAACTCATTAGAGGATTGGTAGAACCAATGTCTCCACACAATGAATTGCATTTGCTTTATGTCAAGTATATCATCATTTTGGAATCCTCAAAAGTATCATTTAATGATCAACGATGTTTAAGTGATCTGCGTTGACCAAAAGTGTTGTAGATCCATTAGAGGATTTGTAGAATCAAAGCCTCCACACAATGAATCTCAAGGTTATTGGATCAAAGAGATCAAATTAACATACTTGGGCTTGCAAACGTAGGTTTGGGTCACGAATGATCATTTATTCGAATCGGGGAAAAATTTAGCGCTGTGTAAAGCAATCGTAAGTGGACTTATATAGAAGTCGCACCTATTTTGAGGCCGGTCAATAGCAATATATGCACTATTTGTTATGAGACATGATATAGAGATCATGCTCCAATAACACTTAGTGCAATAAGAAAAGGATTAGATGAAGATGGATGGGAAAGAATATACAAACCACATTTGAATTAAATTTTAATCAAACTATTATTAAAATCATTCATCCATTTTTACGGAGTTAAACTCAACACCATAGATCCAATGATATTAACAAAGTTTATCATCAAAAATTCAACCCAAGATCAGCCAAAAAATAATCACAAAATAATATTGCATTTAATATATATTAAAAATGTTTTAAAATAGAAATAAAAGAGAAAAATATCAACTATGTTCAAATTAATCAAGAAATATTAAGTAAGACCATAGAAAAATCTAAAATGAACTAAAATTTTTTATAAAATTTTTGGTAATTTTTTAAATTCAGAAACTATTTTTAAAATTAAAAGAAATGAGTAAAATAAACCAAAAATGATAAAAAATAACAAAATCAGAAATAAAAAATAAATGAGGTCACCAATATTTGTTACAATATCATTGGATCATTCTATATTTTTTTTAGAATTTAAAAATGCATAAAAGTATTTTTAAACATTTAAAACAATTCAAATAAAGTGAAAATTTATAAAAAAATACCAAAACACAAAATAAAATTGTGAAAAAATAAATGCCAGAAAGAGAAGAATCAAAAATATTTTTCATAATTTTTCCAGGTTTTATTGGGCTAAAAATGAATTTTCTATGATTTTTGAAGTTTAAATCAATTCAAAATAAAAATAAGAAAATAAAATAAAAAACCAAAAAGATGTTGACCAATGGATGAGAGTCAAAATGCATTAGTAATCAAATCCAAGGGATCTGGCGCGCTGTACATATCATGGTCATTACTGAATAAAATACTGAATCAAATATAAATCAGATTTTCAAAAAAAATACAAATGGCACGCCATCATTGGTTGGAAGATGACACATTGGTAATCTTCAACCTCCAGCCAACGTGAATTGCAGGTCTCTCAAACTATAAAATCAGAAGCTCAGACCTATGTCATTCGCTTTGTCTCTTCAAGACGAAGACAACCACACATTCGCGAGAAATTTATATAAATTGTAGCTCAAGCAATTTGGAAGGAAAGTTTTGAAAAGGGATTTGAAATTTTGTGGTCAAAACGTGTTTCCAGATAAAAGCAAGTGTTGCGACTAGAACCAGGGTAATGAGAGCTTCACAATGATATCAAAGTTTGGAAGAATTGATGGAGAAATCTACCTATTGAAGGTGAGTTGTAGAGCTATGAAACTGGACTTGGTCAGATCAATTCAGAAGGTTTCAAGGCTCAATTCTTCTTCTGTTAGCTTCAGGGAAGATCAAGGAAGGTGAATTGATAGAAAAAATGGATTGTAAAAGGCTTGAACATTAATTTTGAAGTTGTAGAAAAATGAGTTATGGAGAAAGTTTAGCAGGGTGATGTTGTTCAAGCTTGAGAAAACGAATGGGATAGCTCATGTATTTATAGGAGAAGCAAATGGGATCAAAAGGAAGGGTGAATGATGCAATTTGGAGGAAATTCGTGTGGGTCTGATACACGAGCAAGGTGTGATATGATTTGTATCAAAACTCATCCAATCCTTGCATTCTGAGGCTCTAATCCACTTTGGCAAGTTAGTTAAACATGTTTAGACCAAAAACGCGTGCTAATCTGATGTTTAGAAGCCAAAACAGTAATTTCAAATTCTCACTTATGAAGAAACTTCAGTTTCAAGTTACTAAATTCAAATCAATGGAATTCTCAGCTCAAAGGGTCTTAGGGTATGATTCTTGATGCTTTAGAAAGATGAGCTTACAAGCTTTACAATGGGAAAAGAATTGAATCAAATAGATGTTTGAGCTGAAAGTTGCAATGAGTCAAAGTTGGGAAAAAGAGCTTGACTTTCCATACTTAGAAATATTTCAAGTTTTTCTTCAAAAGTGACATATAATGTTTTGCATCCAAACATGGCCTTCCTCGCCGAATTTGCTCCTGACCAAAAAAGATGGCATGAAATAGACCTCTTGAATAACATTTTGAAACTTGAATCATTCACAATCTCAAAAAATTGAGAGAGTTATGGATTGTTGAAGTTGGCAAAAAATTATGAAATAACCTATAATCATTTGTATCCTTAGAGCATCTTCCATCCATTTTCTCACTTTGCACATAAAAGAAGGAATAAAATTCATATCCTCAAGATCATTATGGAAAAATAGTGGGTTCAAGGTGTTAAAAATTGACCAAGTTATGATCATTTGAAGTCACATATTGGAAATTAGGGGTTCATCTGGAGGACTTGTAATCTTTCTTCATCATCAAGTTTCTTCCACATGAAAACTCCTTGAAAATTTTGAAGTGATTTGTTAATAACTCTTTGAAGAGAAGGATGTCCTTGGAATAACTCAAAAATACCAAAAGATGAGCAATATATACTCCTTTGAAGTTTAAAACCCTAGCTCCTAGATCAAGAAAATGCTTTGAGGAACTTTGACAATTTTGAACCAACTTCTTGTACCAACACTTTTGCTTTGTAAATAGAAGTTGTTGAGGATAATAATGAGAACTCATAGTCACCAAAACCACTTCCATATCTTGAGAATTGAGAGAAATATACACATGTGACCAATGGGAACAAAGCCTTGTCCAAACATGACAACTTCTTCAATCAACCCCTTGTACCTTTGAATCAATCTTGATAACTTTGAAATGTGGTGAACCAAGATAAACCTTGCCATTCCATTTCTTCCAAAACAACTTCAATGGTGATGTTTGAACTTCTCAAGCTTTATTGACTAGGGTATGGAAATAAACTCATAAACCCATGGATCAGCTTGCTAAGCCACATTGTCCTTACCTACATTATTAACAAGCAAGACAAACAAACATTGCATTTTATTAATTAAAAGGAAAGTCAAAATAAAACATGCATGATTACAAAAGAAAAATAAGTCAAGGTGCTTGGTGATTCCTCATAGAGCAAAGCTAAAGATAGGGAGGAGAACCAAAAGCCCTAATGTGACCTTGTTGTGATTGAATCAACATGATATGATGAAGGGATCTTAGGGGCAAAAATTAGGGTACAACAACACAAAAACGAGTTAATAACGACTTGTGCCCCTCGACACAGTGGCCATGCCGCTCAACACCTTCCCCTCGTGCCTATGTACCGGAAGACACACACCATACACCTCGGCACATTGGATAACCTTGTGCCGCTCGACATATGTACATGTTCTCCTCGGCGTACCTTACAGCCTTGTGCCGCTCGACACCTAGCACCTATGCTCCTTGACACAACTTGCAGCCTTATGCTGCTCGACGCAAATACCTGTGCTCCTCGGCACGATGTGTCTTCACATATTTGCACCAAATTCATCTAGTCTGTGACAAACGTTAACCCAGCCTTATAATATCCTCTTCGACCATTAATTTTCCGAACAACAACATGGAATAACATGGAAACGGGACAACTATATCTTCTATTAACAGATTCATCAATTGTACAAGACAATCATGCAGAACATTCCTAGATGACCACAATGTGAACACAGGAAACTTTCAAGAACAGGCCCAGTCAATGCACAACAATTATACCCACGACCAAACCCCTATAAAATATTTATCATAAGCCCCATTATAAGGTCATAACCCTACCCCTACCTTGTATTGAAGGTCGCTCGACAACTCTCCGATTGGAACCTTGCTTTGCTCTTGTCCTTATTCCTCTTCTCTGCACTTCTCACAACCAATTTTCCAACAACCTCTCAATTAACCCTACCCTTTATTTAAATAGAACCTCACAACATTATTCTTAATGGGCTTAATAACACATCTCCTATATTTCTACTTCCAACCATTCAAATTAGGTCCAACATAATTATTCTATTATTCCACTAATTCTAACATTATTACTATTATTAATCAACTAATTAATTTACTAATAGTAATATAGAAACTTATGCCAACAATTCATCACTATTATATATATATATATATATATATATATATATATATATATATATATATATATATATATATATATATATATATATATATATATATATATATATATATATATATATATATATATATATATATATATAACAAAAGTATAATCTAAATTAGAAAACTCCATTATATTTACTATTTATTTTCTAAAATATAAAAAAATATTAAAATAGTTTTTAATAATATTAGATATATTCCTTATATGAAATTGTTGATATTAGTATTTAATAATCTAATATAGGCAAATAAATTCAAAGAGGGACACTGCTATGATTTTGTTAAAAAAACTACATTATCTATAAAAAAAATTCTACATCACACAATTTTAAAAAGATATTTTATACTTAATACTATATTTCTAAATAATATTTTTGAATGATCGTAAAATATCAATAATATAAAAAATAACATAATATTTTAGATATATTTTAATTTGTTGTTAGAAATATAAAAATTAAATTACACGTAATAGTATACTAATAAAACCGTATTCTATATTCTAAAACAACGGTCAATTTTTGTAAAAAAAAACTAAAATGAATTATTTATTTAATATGAATATTTTTAATATTAATCGATCTGTGCGAAAGTACGAGTGTATTATTTTTATTTTGTTTATAAAAAATAGTCTATTAATGTAGCATTGGATGATTTTACTTTTGATGTAGAGAAATGAAGACATGAAAAATGAAGACATGTTGTAGCATTAAATGGTATTCAATAGTTTATTATTTATTCTCTTTTGTTTATTTTATTTAGAAAAAATAGTCTATTGTAGCTCTTTTTAAATGGTTAAACATAGTCTATTGAATACAACTTTATATTACTTTTCTTTTATTTTTTTAGATGTGTTTGATTTAATTATTTCTTATTATATAATTTGAAATATTATGTATTTTTCTTCTCAAAATATGATTTAACTATATCATGTTTGATAATTTCTAATGGTTCTTTGTTGCGGGAGATTACAGTAGCAAAGATATTAAAAATAAAATTGGTATTAAATCAATTAATTAAATTTTTATTTGTTTTGAATATCAACTTCCTCTTACGAAATCTCCTATGCAACCTTCCACTCTTATGCAAATTAATTAACAGTGAACTTTGCTATAACTTCACAAGTGGTTTCTCTTGATTGTCTAAAAAGTTGGCATTCAACTAATTCATTTTTATTAATTGATTAATAAATAAATTATCCATATCTTTAAATCAAAATTAATTAATTAAATTAAAATTATTCACCACAATAAACCCCACACTTCCACTATATCCAATCTTTCAATCACTTATTAGGCTCTTAACTATCTCTTATAAAATCAAAGAGAATATTTTACATCGAAGAGATTGAACTTGATAAAATATGTTATGAAACACAAAAAACATTAAAAAAAAATTTTTCTCTTTACCTCAACAAACATACATGTTACTCTCCCTTTCTCTGATTTCTATTTATCCACATATTTTTCTATATTAATTTATTGGAATATGTAATAGCCTTTATTATTTCCGGTAATGAAAAATACCACGAATTTGAATCACCAACCCTTCCAATTCTGCATCTATAAAAAAAACCTTTGCACTTCCTCTTCTATTCATTCGTTTCTTTTTATCTCTTTCCAATACAAATTTTCCTTCTTTTATCGCTAGTTACTTTTCCACTTTCCATCGCCTTTCCTCCTTTCATATTCCCAATTAAAAAACATATTTGATGCACTTTTCCTCCATCTTTAGTTCTATGCTTTTGTCATCTACTCATTTAAAAAACAACTTCATACTTCTTTTATCGTCATTAGGAATTTCATCTTCTTCAATATTTTCTAAAAATGGAACTGTTTTTCATGTTTCTTCATAATAATTTTTTAATTGTGGTTTGATACGATGTATATTTTTTACAATGAATAATTGATTGTCTCTTTCTGATATAACAGTAGCACATTTTGCCTACAAAAAGTTGTTTTTTTTTATTTTTAAATTTTGATGTTACAAATTCAAAAAGCTTTTATAAATTGTCGATTTAGAGTTAATTTCTAATTTTTTTTTGATTAGTTTGGAGGTAGGACTTTGTCATATATTTGGCTTCGATTTGATTTGTTTTTCATGATAGGATAATTTAATTCAATTGTTTTATTAGATTTTATTTGTTTGATATGATTATGTTTTGAATTTGTTTTTGGTTATTGTTATGAATTTAGATGGTTTTGAATTTATTTTTGGTAATGGTTATGAATTTAGATGGACGAAATTGTCACTTCAAAACACTTAACCCCTCAATTCTTCTATATGCAATCTTGAATATTATTATACCAAATATGCAATCTTGAATATTTTTATACCAAATTTTAATGTATGTTGTGGATTATATGTTTAATAGTATACTGCTTGTGTTGTCGCTAATAGTTGAAATTTTAACATTGTCTTAACTTTGCCTTTTGAAAATAGAGAATTTTACATTATCTTAACTTTGCCATTTACTATTGGAATATTTTGTGATTCTTTTTTTGTTGTTCTTTCACGTGATTAATTGGATTTTATTTTGTTCCATTTATAATAATAACAATTAACACTAATGTCATATAATTGGTTCATATATTTTTACCAACAAATTAACAATAATACTATATATAATAATAATAATTATAAATACTAATAATGTGATAATAGTCTACATTGGTTAATTCCTTCATAACCATGATTAGAATTAATTCTTAATGTGATTCCCACATGTTTTAAACTTCCAAAATAAAATTGTATCATAATGTGATTCCCATGTGTTTTAAACTTCTAAAATAAAATCTTAAATTTTTGCTTTTACGATTCCAATTTTTTAAGTAACTCTAAACCGTAATATTCACATTAATTTCAATAATAAATAAAAATTAGTTTATTGACGATACACTATAGATTTACTATATTTTATAATAAAAAATAAAATCAAATTAGTTTATTGAGGCTATTTCTATACATTTATTATATTTAATAATAAGAGACACTTATTCATTGTAAATTACCACAAAAGATTTATGTTTTCGAATATTATACAAGTGAATTTGTTTTTTTTTTTTAACTTCTCTTATTATATATATCTTTATCATTTATATATATATATATAATATAATATAATCTAAACTATAAACCTCCATTATATTTACTATTTATTTCCTAAAATATAGAAAAATATTAAATAGTTTTTAATTATATTAGAAATATTCCTTATATGAAATTGTTGATATTAATATTTAATAATTTAATACATGCAAATAAATTCAAAAATGGACTCTGTAACGCCCGTAATTTAATTAATTATTTAATTAAATTATATTAGGATTATTTGTGAAGTTGTGTTATGATGATAGATGTTGTGTTGTAATTATTTATATTAATTTATTTGATTATGTTGTAGAATAATATTAGAATAGTAATATTATTTGATGCGGGCTTATTTTAATGATTAGAAGTAGTAGAAAGGGGGGGGGGTGTAGGAGTTTAAGCCTATTTAGGCATAATAAGAGTTATAGTGTTATTATATTAGTTATTGAGAAATAATAAGGAAAAATAAGTGACAGTAAGAAGAAAAGAAAATAAGGGTTGGAAGAGAGATAGAGAATGTGGAAGTTACCTAGAAGGAGGAAAAGAGGCAAAACGGAATTCAATCAAAAAATTATAGAGCAACCTTCAATCCAAGGTAAGGGTGGTGTTCTGACTCTAATAAGGTTTGTGATGAGTAGTCTATGGGGAGCTCCAGTGTTCCTAGTAAAGAAGAAATATGGAAGTATGGGGCTTTGTGTTGATTATAGACAGTTGAATAAAGTGACGATTAAGAGCAAGTATCCGCTTTCAAGAATAGATGACTTGATGGATCAATTGGTGGTTTCTTGTGTGTTTAGTAAGATTGATTTGAGGTCGGGATGTCATCAGATTAAAGTGAAGGATGAAGATATCCAGAAGACGGCTTTCAGAATGCGTTATGGACATTATGAGTATTCGGTGATGCCTTTTGGTGTTACTAATGCGCCGGGAGTATTCATGGAATACATGAACCGTATCTTTCATACTTATTTGGATCGATTTGTAGTGGTGTTCATTGATGACATTTTGATTTACTCTAAGTTAGAAGAAGAGGATGCTGAACACTTAAGAGTAGTATTGCAAGTTTTGAAAGAGAAGAAGTTGTATGCAAAGCTGTCTAAGTGTGAGTTCTGGTTAAAGGAGGTTAGTTTTCTTGGTCATGTGATCTCAGGTAGTGACATTGTTGTAGATCCATCGAAGGTTGATGTTGTGAATCGATTTTATGAACAAGGGGATCTCAATTGAAATAACCCACTTTATGATCGCAAGCGGTTCATAAAGTGTTCTCCCGAGCAGAGTTTATTTCTCTGAATACAGAAGCTCAATCCCCGACAGAGCTTATTCCTCCAGCTACGGAAGTTCATCCTCCCCGTGTAGTTTATTTTTCCAAATCGGTAAAATTTTCCAACAAAACATCTCCTCTCACAACAGAGTTATTCCCCTGCAAAGTTATTCTCAAGCAGAGTCTCTCTCCGGCAAAATATTCACAAAAAGAAAGGAACAAATCCCCAGCATAGTCATCTCCGTTCACCATCCCCAGCGGAAGTAGAAGAACTGTTTTCTCTACAACAGTCTGGAATTAAATTTCTAGTACTCTCCAGCAGCAGTCAAAGATTTATTTTCCCAGACTTAGATATGTCACACTAGCATTTCATATTCATACATCATGACATGCGGATACATATTTCATACAGCATAATCTCATTTATTTTGAGAACATCATCACACAATACATTTCATGCATCACATATAATTAACCCCCTACCTTTTCAGGAAAGATGGTTATCATCAACAATTCCAACAATTCAAGATTAAATCCATGAAGTTATACATGTAACATCTGCAGACAATTAATGGAAGATCAGTTCTCGAAACCAAACGGGTAAACTAATCTACGTGATCAAATAAAGCAAGTCCTACTATCCAGGCTTTCATTTCAAAGTAACCCTACTATTCAGGTTCTTTCTTATAGCCCTACTGTGATCGGTGGGAATGAGAACTGACTATTTTGGAATGCTGGTTTGCGTTTTGCGTTTGTTTTCGCAAAATGTCGCGGTAAACAAGAGTCGCCACCGTATTTTATTTTATCCAACAAGGAAAGGACAAAAGCACAGAAAAATTCCTTTTCGAGATGTTTCTCGGGTTCGGGAGGTAGATTATAGAAAGGGAAGGTGTTAGCACCCTTTCTATCCGTGGTTATCCACGGGCTCTTAGGTACTTGCTCAAAGTGTTTTCAAAAAGTTTTTCTTTTCTTGTGTTTGTGGGTTTTGAAAAGAGTTTTGTTTGAAAACTTCGATTTAACTCTTGTTTCTGTCCTCAAGAGTGTATGAAGTGTTGTTGAAAACTTTGTTTGAAAAGTGTAAGTGTGAAAAATTTGTTTTGTTTTGAAAGAGCAAGTACCTAAGAACCTCTACCTACTCAAAATGAATTAAACTGTGTAAATGTCCCTTTAGACAATGCTATCCCACTATGAAGGAGTAAGTAGCATCGTCGTCAGAGTTTTCGGGTCAATTCGATTTTAGGGACGAGTGGTCACTAAAGCAACGTTAGGACGTCTTAGTGGTAACCCTAATGTCTTAGATCACTTTTATCCGAGGCAACCGTTTCGAGGCAACTTTGATCTCTAGACAGGAGGGCGACCCCTAAAACATCCTATACTCAATGACCAGTTCGAGGCAACCAAGTGAGGCGTACCCTAGGAGTGGCATGTGCAAGTGTGTCAATTTTCAGTTATGTTATCTTTACATGTCATGGTGAGCTACAGTTGATTTTAATTTAAGATAGATCTTGTCATGCATAGCCTAGTTAGCATACATCTAGCAGTTAATAAATTGCGGAAAATAAAACTAAGCTATTACAAGGCGTCGGGTATTTACATCGCCAAAGACAAACCCTTAAAAGTAAATGCGGAAAGTAAATAAAAGCGGTAAATAAAAAATCCTAAGTTAACACTATTATATCCTCGGAGCAATTACAATATATGGATCAAAATAATACGCGCGAGAAAAGTTAAATCAAATTGTCCTTTAGGGTTTTGACCCTTTTTGAAGAAAGCATGTTTTTGGGTCTTTTTTGAATTTAAGAATTAAGTCTAAATTAGAAATGGAATTAAAAAGAAAATGTTTTTTTTTAGTTTTATTTTAATTAAGGCAGCAAAATCAGAAATAAAATAAAAACCTAAGTCTAAGTTAATTTTAATTTATTGCAAAAGTGTTAAGATTAAACCTTATTAAAAACTAAATTAATTGATTAATGGTTTATTTACAAAAATAAGTAATAAAATTAAAATATGAATATTTTGTTATTTCTGATTTTTTATGAAAAAGTTAGTTTGTTAATTAATTAGTTAGTTTTTAATAATAATAATAATAGAAGCAAAAGAAATATGAAAGGAAAATGAAAACAACAACAAACTGTGGGGGGCGCTGGGCCTGAAAAAGGGAGTATGGTCAGCATTTTTTCCAGGATCAGCACGCTGGCCTTTGGATCTAGCTCGAAGCCCCTGGGTACGTTGAGATCTGAGGACGTATGGTGTTCCCTGCCTTCAGCGCTGCATCTGAGTACCTGAAGAAAAACGTAACAAAGTTTGGGGGGACCTGGGATTCGAACCCAGGTCCCATTAGACAATTCAACCAGCGCGCTACCAACTGAGCCATGATGTTAACCTGTTAGTGGGATGAGACACGAATAATATGAAAAACAACAATTAGGCTTGCCAAAAAATAAAAAGCGCGTAATGGATTCGAATGGACCAATGGAGCTGAGACACGTTATCATCTTCCCCAAACACCCTGGTTAGTTTACCTGCATATTTCGTTCTGCAGGAAGTTTCGTGGGGGGTTCTAAAAATCGCTCCAGGCCATGAAAACGCTATTCAAGAACACATATGTGTTTGTCTCAACCTCCTCATCATTCCTATGGCCATTGTTTGTCTCAATTTTCCCTGCACAAGAAACGCCTAAAAACTAGAACATGAACCCTAGGTTTTGGATACAGGGTTAGAGGTCACGAAAATGTAATCAAATAATGCAGTTTGCTTAGGAATTTAATGGCAAGTATGAATGTGCAATCAAATTAGCAAAAAAATGCAAGGAGGACGATTTACGATTTCATGTGCAGAGCAAAGTTCCTGAAGACTTACAGTGCGTTATGGGCGATGGAGAGACTCCCTTTTGATGGGTATAGCGCCACTGGATGACAAGGAAGGAAGCTGCATTTTTTGGTCTGAATTTGCCTCCAATGTGGTTTTTGATCTCTCACTGTCTCAAGGTTTTTGGCAAACTGTTATGGCCGTTTTAGAGGTTTTGTGCGTTCTGCAGCATGGTTTCTTCCGTGTCTTTATGCAAGGTTTTTTTTCCCGTGTGGTGTAATGTGCAGCAGGTTTATATAGGCAAAGAAATTAGGTTAACAAATGTGTATCAAATCTTGGTCCATTATGGTGGAGAGATTTGATTTGATTTTCATGAAAACTTGCCAAATTTGATTCAATCATGCATTTCTGCCAGCTTGCTCTGAGTTGTTTGGGCCTCCAACTTGATGGAAATCACAAACTGACTTACCCCTTCGAATTTGCTCTCTTCGAATGCTTCAAAGTCCTCATTCGAACTATTTAGTCACAGCCCCTTCGATTGAGACTCCCCCTGCTTCGATTGCATATTTGCAAGGGACACATGCCATTGTGAACTTTGCCTAGTCATGCCAGCCTACTTCATTCCTTCGAATCTGCCTTCTTTTCCAGCTTCAAAGTCCAATTCGAATCTGTTTGGAACATTCCCTGTTAGACAACTTCGCCCAGCCCTTGGCCTTGTGATGAGTCTAAGTTCTGATTCGAAGTGTTCAGAACTTCCTTTATCAGATCATCTTAGGTTGAGAGAAACTCTGCACTGAAATGCCATTCGAAAATCATTTCGTTCTGATGTTCTTATTCAGGGAAATTCTGCACTGAAATGCCATTCGAAGGGCATTTGTCCATATACCATTCGAAGGGTATTAATTGAAACTTCAATCGAAAGACACTGTTAACAGGCCAATCGAAAGGTCTCGTTCATGCTAATCGAAGGGTCTTATGTTGCTAGTCGAAGGGTCTTGCACTGCCTCCTTGGATTTCTTGTGTACCTTTCGAATGGGCCTTCTGAGTGCTTCTTCGAATGAGTCATTTACATGTTCTTCGAATGAGCTTCTTTCCTGGTGAGTCGAAGGTAAGCCTGAAGTATCTAGTGCATGGTCGAAGCATTGTGATATTGACTTGATCGAAGGAGGGTCCAACGCTCAATCGAAGACCTGCAGACCAAATCTTGATCGAAGAGATTTTGAACACCTAATCGAAGCTTACTAATCAAAGCCTGGTCGAAGAGTGCCAAATGCCCAATCGAAGTGTTTGTCCAAAACCTGATCGAAGGATTTTGGATGCCCAATCGAAAGGCATTTTGTTCATCTTTAAAAAACTTTATTTTTCTTAGGCAAGGGTTTGTGACCAACCATATAAGGGAAGACCTCTGAAAACATGGGAGGGCAAATTTTGGGGTAAAACACCTACTATCCAAGCTTTCATTTCTAAGTAACCCTACTATCCAGGTTCTTTCTCATATCCCTACTATCCAGGCTTTCATTTCGAAGTAACTCTACTATCCAGGTTCCTTCTCATAGCCCTACTATCCAGGCTTTCATTTCGAAGTAACCCTACTATCCAGGTTCCTTCTCATAGCCCTACTATCCAGGCTTTCATTTCGAAGTAACCCTATTATCCAGGTTCCTTCTCATAGCCTTACTATCCAGGCTTTCAGTTCGAATTAACCCTACTATCCAGGCTTTCATTTCAAAGTAACCCTACTATCCATGTTCCTTCTCATAGACCTACTATCCAGGCTTTCATTTCGAAGTAACCCTACTATCCAGGTTCCTTCTCGTAGCCATACTATCCAGACTTTCATTTCAAAGTAACCCTACTATCCAGGTTCCTTCTCATAGCCCTATTATCCAGGCTTTCAATTTGAAGTAACCCTACTATCCAGGTTCCTTCTCATAGCCCTACTATCAGGCTTTCATTTCGAAGAAACCCTACTATCCAGGTTCCTTCTCTTTTATCTCCAGACAGCAGATACAGTCGATTTCATATTCCCCAGTAAATCACTGCAAAGCCTGGGATACGACCAGATAACAACTCATTTTTGTCTCATCAATCAAGAGTTAATTCCCTGGTAGAGTAATGGACAACCGAAGCTCCTATACTCTATTTCCCGAGACACAAATCAACATTCCCCGGCGAAGTCCTCCTCAACGGCAACTACAAGAATTATTGTAAAGGAATATCTTATGCAACCGATATCTTTTCTCGATGGAATCTTTAAGCCCATCTCCGACGATTTTCTGTCGCCTTCCAAATGGCATCTGTAAGCCCATTCCCGATATTACCGATCAGTATTACTTTATGCGAGTGCAAATTTCTGGGCACTCTAGTGTTCAATCATCTTCCACCTTCAGGTCACGAAAGGCAGACCAGCCAATCTACATCCTCAGGTTTAAGAAGATTGAACAGGGGCAGCTGTTGTACTAAAATTTACCCTCCCATTTTTACTCAAAACATACTCCTAGAGGTCTTCAATTGCTCAAGGTTGACTAAGGATTGACCAGACAAATCCTCCTCCTAAGACAATGAGCTTCAAACTAGGGTTTCGCTCCTCATAAAGATGTTTGATTTCCAAGGGTCCTAAATGATTTCCATTGCCCTAATATGTTCTCAAGATAATCCATTCCAAGTTTCATGCCTTGCACAAGAAGTTTGCTCAATCAACTGCTCAGATGCCTGAAAATCAACTATACTAGGTCAAAACTCAAATGTGGCCCATATACAGTCAAACTTCAAGATTTTTGGTCAACATAAACATTTTGAGGTAATATCCATCATTTGATCAAGGTTTGATCATGATTCCTCAAGAAATGCTCCTAATTCATTAAAACTCAAAAGTTACTAAATTAGGGTTTCTATAGGAAAAGTCAACCAAACTTTGACCAGGCATAACTTCCTCATACTTTATCAGAAATTTATCATCCAAGGCTCATTTTGAAAGGGAATCTAATTCCCTACAACTCATTCTCAGCCCTCAAGTTCAAAAAATGCACTCATGAAAAGATATAAATTCAGACATTATAGGTTATTTCAAAAAGTCAACAAAAACACCTTTTGGGTCAAAGCTTCTTACATGAACATGGAAGATCCAATTGAGATGAAAGAAAAAAGGGTTGTTTAAAGGGCATCCTAGGCTTTCTAAAAAGTCTAAGAACACCCTCTTAGGATCAAAATTGAGAGAGATATGTATTGTCAAAGTTGGCCATTTTTGGAAGTTTGCCCAAAGTCAACAATGATCAAAATTGCATTTTTTCCACATGAGCCCATTTTTTCAAGATTGAATCTCAGTCCTAGCATGGCCCACGACCTATGGGACCCTCCATGCCTTTTTGTTTTGTTTTATTTAATTTATTTTGATTTTTATTCATTTAAAAATCAAATAAATTCAAATTAAATCAAATTAAATCAAAATAAATCAAATTAAGGGAATGAGATTTGTTTTGCATCGAATTATGGATCATGCAAGCTGTATAACATCAAGCAAATTGTGCCAAGCCAAAAACAAGGGGAAATCTCCAATTTTGGAAAGATTTGAATCAAAACTTCAAGACCATCAATCTCTTGATTTTTTCGAAGTTTTATTGACCTAATTGGATTCACTACTTATACAGAAGCTTTGTGAACCCTAAAGAAGAGAATTCACGTGCAGCCCGCCTCCCAAGAAAAAGAACAAGGTCCAACTTTTTTGTGAAAAAGTGCAGATTGAATCTTTCACAGTATTTCGTTTCAAGCCATTCTAAGGATCAAACCATATTCCTGGACACTCACTGGAGAGATTGCAAGCATTATCAAGGTCTGAAGCATCAAGAATCGCGCGCTAGTACCTTCACAGTTTGTTTTTTTTTTTAAAACTCGATTACAATGATTCTTGCATCATAAACATATTTTTATCATATATCCATGCTTGCTATTATATTTGCAATGTTTTTGATTGGTTTAATTAAAGTTTAAGCGCAGAAATAGGTTCTTGCAATGGCTAGGGTTCATGAGCTCAAAATTGGGGTTTCTCTGTCCAGGGAAAATTGAAGGGGATCATTGGCACCCATAGACTCAGGACAAGATTCTTGATTGATCTATGTTTTTAGTTCTGATTAATATTGTTTGCATTGCATTTTGAGATATTGCAGGGTAATAGCTATGGACGAAAACTATCACTATAGCTTTTAGTGACAATTTTGTCCGTAGGTAAAAGTTGAATATCAAGAACGGCGGTTCTGGGAAGAAGATGCAGGTGTGGCAGCACACCACTGGTCCATTTAAATTTCCGCGCGTTTGTATAGGAAGCTGAGTTTTCATTCTTTATAATATATTATTTGTATTTGTATTAACGAATGAAGCAAATGGTTCTGTGGCAAGCAGGGAAGCCTCTAAGGCGCGCGTGTGTAGGAGGTCAGGGGTTCGATCCCTGCCTCCTACATAATATTTTTCCTAACATTTGATTGCAGATCTGGTGTTATCTTACCAAGCACACCTACCATACACCACAACATCTCATCATTGGATCATCTTCGTCCCAGATCTAACGCCTCAAGCATGTAGGCGCATGGTGGACTTTCATGGCCAGCGTCTCACTGGATCAGGCGTAGCAATTGGGCCACCAGCTATCCCGGGCCTAACATGTTCAACTCTGCACCCCCAGATTTAATACTAACAGCAAGCCCATCCCATTTTTTTATTTTTAATTTCTTTAACCTTTTTTGTTTTATTTATTTTTTAATTGCTTTAAAAATCATTGTTTTTTTAATTAAATCAAAAATCATAAAAACACAAAAAATATTAGAATTAAGATTTTTTATAAAAATATTTAATTCTATTAATTAATTAGGTTAATTAGGATAACTTAAATTCTTTTTTTCATAATTAAAATTAATTAGAAATTAGGTTAATTTGCAAAGTTAATTACTTTTTTTCTTAAAAATCCAAAAAAAAATGCTTTTCTCTATTTACTGAATTAAATGTCGTTGAATTTAATTTTAATTCCGTATTTAATTTCATCGCGCGTATTTATTGCATTATTTTTTTGATTAATGTAATTGCTTCGAGTTTATAATAGTTTAACTTAGGTTTACTATTTGCCTTTACTATTTTCCTCCAGTTTTTGATTATGTAATCCCCCTCCCCAAGGCCTTGTAATAGCTAGGTTTAAAATTCTCGTATTTTACTTTTCGTCATTATAAACTATTAGATGATTGATACTAGGATTGTATGCAAAAGATCATAATTTAAAACAGTAGAAAACCCTAAATGTGCAAAGATAATAACTGAAAAACAAACACTTGCACATGCTCACTCCTAGGATTTGCCCCACTTCGGTTGCCTTCGGTAAACGGTCATGAAGTATAGGGAGTCTTAGTGGTTGTCCTCTAGTCCCAAAAGATAAAAAATGACCCATTCGAATGTTGCCTCGGAAAGATCTTTAGGACTTTAGGGTAATTACTAAGGTTTCCTAACCATTGCTTTAGTGATCGTAATTGTCCCTTTTGATTATCTCTTAAACTCCAACGATGGAGCTACCTACTCCTTAATAGTAGGATGGCGCTGTCTAAAGGAAATAAGAAAATGAACAGACTTTTTGGAGTAGGTAGAAACTTTTAGGTACTTGCTCAAAACAACAAATTTTTTACACTTACACTTTCAAAATACTTTTCAAGCTAAAGTTTTCAAAAACACTTTATCACACCCTTAAAGACTGATACAAGGGTTACCATAAAGTGAAATGCCGCAATAAGGCATATTTCAAAACTTTATCAAACACACAAACAAACGAAAGCAATTTCAAAAATGAGCAAGTACCTAAGAGCCCATGGAAAACCATGGATAGAAAGGGTGCTAACACCTTCCCTTTCTATAATCTAACCCTCATACTGAGAAACATCTCGAAAAAGGTTTTTTCTATTCTTTTTCCTTTTCCTTTGTTGGATGAAATAAAAGTCGGTGGCAACTTTTGCTTACCATACATTTGCGAACAAAAAATGCAAAACCAGTAGTAACAAAAAACAATCAGTTCTGCCACCGTATCACACTATCATAAAGCATAAAGTAAATAACATGAAATAATATGTGTCATTGTAAGGTAGCCTAAGAGAAAGTCTTTATGTCTGCAAGTGAACTAACCACAAGATGGAGAAAGCATTTGACATTGGTCAAAATGAAGCATTCTTTCCCCTTTGGATTGAGCCACAAGATAAGAAAGCACAAATGGTTATCAAGAGATCTAGATGAAAATCAAAAGAAAAAGGCCGACATAGAGAATTCCAAGTCTTCAAGCATAGATCAAGAATAAGGCCAAGTATTGATTTAAAGATCAAAAGTCCAGATGAGTATCAAAGTCACAGATACCACTCCAAGCAAAGGGAAAGCTAAATCTTAAGTCCAATGTCCAAAAAATCCTCAAGCAAGGGATAGTAATTGTCGCGGTGAAAAATCCGAGACCAAAATATTGATTTACTTGACTCACAAATTAAGAAGTCACCACCGAACTTTATATTTCTAAGGAGAGGGAAAAGATCAAAACCTATATTTAAACATGCACATGCAAAAGCAAAGCAAGTAAGAGATCTAAGGTATGGGGGTTGGTTATACAAAGGGAAGGTATTAACACCCTATGTATCTATAGTACTCTATAGAAACCTCTTGTAATATCTGCGTTTTTGGTTAAAATGATTTTTTTGCAAAAAGAGTGTGGAGATGAGAAGACAAATGTTTCTTATTATTATTTTGATTGTGTTTGGAAAGACATAAATACTCATGCCTACGTACCAATGAAGGATCAAAACCTCATAGTTCGTGGTAAAACTAGCAAAAGGATTTATTGTAATTGATTTTAGGAGAAGAGACAATTTGTCACCTTAAGGAGAATACTCAACTAGTAAATCCACAAGTATGAGAAGATGGATATTTGCATCATCATGAAGGAAGGTCTCTAACTTGGATATAGAATCAACAAGTATGCCTCCAAATCCCTCAAGTAGAAAAGAATCAACAACATTTCAATCAATACTATGGGAATATGAGAATTATATCTCAACTATGGAGATGTCTCATGTCCAATCTCTTTGAAAAAGGATTTTAAATTGAAAATCCAAATGGAAAAAGTATTTGGGCGAGGTTGAATCTCTTTTAGTCTTTTGAAATGGTTTAATATGCTTAAGTGTATTGAAACATTTACTAAAGAAAATTTGAAAATGAAATGACAAAGTCAAGGTTTTTTAAATGAAAGAAGTTTCAAAGTTTGAAAATAAGATTAGGGTTTAGGTGCACAAGGGTAAACACAAGGCAAACATTCACAAGGGTAACATACAAAAGTAAACACATGAATATGAACATAAGACAAACACATAGACATGACTATCAAGTCAACACTATAATCCTTTTCCTTGGATTTGAACATAAGTACTAACACAATAGAGTATAAACATTAATTATTAACACATAAATATTAAGCTCAATATCAAAACAAAGAGCATTCACACATGCCACAAAGATTAATGACAAAGTTACATGGATTAAGGTTTTTTCAAGTCTTTCATGACAAACAAACACATCAACAACAAGTTATCAAAACAAAGTATGGATCAAACATGTGTGGAGACAAAGACTAAACCCCAAGGATATTTGTCATGCATATTGTAACACGGTGGGAGAACTGACTTGGTTGTTTTGCGTTTGATCGCAATTGTGCGGATAACAAGAGACGCCACCGACTTTTCTTTTATCCAAAATGAAAGGCTGAAAAGAACAGGAAAGACCTTTAGAGATGTTTTTTGAGTTCGATGGTAGATTATAAAAAGGGAATGTATTAGCACCCTTTTTATCCATAGATATCTACGGGCTCTTAGTTGCTTTCTAGATCAATTGCTTTTGTTTAAAAGTGTGCTTTGTGGTGGTTTTTGAAAGTATTTTGAATGATGTCTTTGTAATGGTTCTCGTTTCTATAAGAACGCGTACAAAGTGTTATTTTGAAAATTGTTCAAAGAGGTGTCTGTGGAATGTGTTTTTTGAAAGTGATTTTGAAAAGTTGTCTTTGTAATGGTTCTCGTTTCTATAATAACGTGTACAAAAAGCTTTGTCTTTTGAAATTTTTTCAAAATGAGAGTGTTGGTGTATAAAATGTTTTTGTTGTGAGCAAGCGAGCAACTAGGAGCGAATCTACCTACTCAAAAGGTCTTAAATGTTCTTTTCCTCCTCCTTTAGATGTGGCTATCTTACCATTGATTTGGTAAGAAACCCCATCGTTAGATGTGAAGGGACAGACGCAGGTCAATCGTACAGTCATAGAAGGCAACTTGTGAGACGCTTTAGCAATTTCTCGTAAGGGACTAGATTGTTTTACCGAAGGCAACATCAAGGGACATCGAGGGACTACGATCTTTTTTATCGAAGGGTCTTTGCTAAAGCGTCCCATATTCGAGGGACATGACTGTTTTTCCGAGGCAACAAGCGAGGTTACCCTAGAGGTGCGCGTGTGAAAGTGTGTTCGATTCAAGTGAAAATTGTCTTTGATTAAGGTTATCTAGAGGTTGATTTTAAATCTTGCCATGCACGCCTAATTACTATACAATATAAGGAAAACAATAAATTGCAGAAATTAAAATTCTACGCTATTACAGAGTTTTCGATAATGGGGGTACAAATTCACAAATTGAGATGAATCAATGCGATTAAAAGTCCAAATAAGCAATCAATACAACCAAATCGAATCGAGCAATTAATTGAAACTACAACAATCTATGAAGTAAAAATTAATTAACAAAGTATGGAAATAAAGCTCTTGGTATTTTGTTTGTGAGGAATTTTGAAGAGAAAATAAAATAATTGACTAGAAGAAATTAAGTCATATGTATATATTTTTTTGTATTTTTTATCATGAAGAATTTAAACAAAACAATTTAAAAATAAAAAGTTAATCAATAAGATTATTCACAAAAACTCCTTAATTAAACTAACTAATTTTAAAGAAATTTAACTTAGAAAAAGTTCATAAATAAAATTATTTACAAAGTCTTAAAATAACTAAATATTTATATATTTTCATTTAAAATCTAGACCTAAACTAATATTTATTGTCAAATTAAGGAAATTAAGAAATAAACTAAATGAACTAATGATTATGAACAATGATGCCTTTCCAACTGAGCTATGTTTTCTATCTGTTATATCTATGACTTAACTAAAATATAAGGTGAAAGAGGTTGAGGAAATTGGGCCAACAAGCCCAATGGGCTGACCCGACTTGGAAAAGAGAAAGAAATGGTTTTGTAACCCAAGGCGTCGTTTGATGCTAAGCATTGGGAAGGGGAAAAGATTTGATTATTATATTTTTGTTGTTATTTCCAACAGCAAAATAAAGGAAAAAACGAAACCACAAAAAAAATTCCCTCTCCCTCTCTTATCTGTATCATCTTCCTCAGCTGAACGAAAATGACAACAATCTTTGATTCTCACAATTCCAATAGCAAACGCAAAACTCTGCCTATCTCTCTGTCTCAATTTTCACTTCTCGTTCCTCTCATCTCACTGCTAACTCTGAGATAACAATGACATATGCATCTCTCACAGAAAAGTAACGACAAAGTTACGCAATCCTCTCACGGGTCTCAGGTTCGCTCACGGTTTCACGGTAAGCAACAACAAATAACAATACATGAAGGATCACAAAAAAATTGGCAACACACGCATATGGATTAAGGTAAGCATAAGAAAAGAAAAGAAAAATTCAGAAGAATATACCGACTCCGGTAAATCTCAGGTAATGCTTCTGATTCCCCTTCGCCCAATTTAGATTCTACTCCCTTCTGCGATTCTTCTTTCTGGATCTGTACGACCTCCTATATTTTCTGCATTTGTTGTTGTCCGATTTTTTAAATTTGTGTGTGTGTGAGAGTTGTCGTGTCGTGAAGTTGAGTTTTGTTTATCGTGATTTCATTTTTGAGGGAGCAGCTGTGATGAAGGTTGTGTTATTGCTGCAGTTGTGTAAGTTGTGGATGAATTTTGAGCATTAAAACTGAGTAGGGAATGTCATGGTTTTGTTAGTATGCAAGTGAATGATGGTGATTGAGGGAGTATTGAATAGTGAATTTTGATGGTGTCCTCTATTGAAGGTGAAGGTTGGTCTTAAAAGGAGTATGAAGGTTGAGATAATTTTTCGTGGTTATTTCTTTTGTGATATATTCTGTCACCTCTTTTCTGTTATGTTCTCTTTGTTAGGTTGAACAATTTTGGCTACTGTTTTATTGCTTTGTGGCTGCAGTTTTTGTTTTGCCAACTTTGTGCAAGTGCTGGGCTACTTTGGACAGGTTTTGATGCAGGTTTAATAGAGCAATTGTGCAGCTGGTTTTGGACTGATTAGAGACTGATTTATGCAGGTTGTTTGGAATGTTGTACAGGCTAGGTAATATCTGTCTCTTTCTCTTTCCCTCTTCATCTTTCTATGATATAAGGCAATTTTTGCTTTTACTTGAAATTTATGAAGGATTTGCAACATTAGGAAGATGATGACATAGGGTTTTGATGGTTTTCATTGTTATATTTGATACTACTGACTAATTGGATTATTACTTTGGTTTTGTTGCTTTGTTTTATTATTTTGGCAGCCTATGCTGCAGGTTTGTCTTGCTATTCTGAGTTATTGCATTGCTGCTTTGCCTTCTTTGCATTTTTTCCCTGCTGTCTTGAGTTGTTGTACTGCTGTTTTGCTGTCTTTGCACTTTTGCCCTGCTGTCTTGAGTTGTTGCACTACTAGTTTGCTGTCTTAAGTAGTTTTGACTTGGTTTTACAATGAAATAGTTGCGAATTTCTTTTTCCTTTTTGTGAACCAAAGTTTTTTTTGTGATTTGCAAAAATAGGAGGAGATGACTTATAATTGAAACAAAACCCTTTTTTTTTCAATTTCTGATTCCAATTGCAAATCCTAATGATGAGAAGAAAAATTCTTTGAAAATTCTTATTTCTTGCTTTAAACATGAATTGTTCACTAACCATTTCTCTCTTTCTTTGTTATATGCACGAGCAAAATGGACAATGGGGAGAATCGGGAAAGAGTGACCTGAAATATTTTATGAAGACTTAAAGATGATGAGAAATCAATTCTTTAGAAATTTTGTATTATTGTGACTTTTGTAACATTGCGGTTTCCATTTGTAATTTGAATTTTAAGACTTGGAGACTTGTAAAATGTATTCAAATAAAAATGACGCCGTGTTGTAAATCTTGAATTCTTGAATAAACTTGAATAATCTTGAATTCCAAAGAGACTTAAGAAAAAGTCTTGCATTTGAAAAATGACGCGCTTGAGAATACATGAATAGCCATGAACTTTGAATTAGGTTCGACAATTTGATTTGGTTCATGAGAATTGTGACTTAGATAAATCATGAATCAAAGCATAACTTTAATCATGTTTGCATTCAAAAGTTTGAATGAATTTGAGCTAACTTGAGCGAACTCGTTCTTTGATACCTTGAATTCAAAACAACTCACGCGAATGAACTGTAGAAGATTTGGACAAAACTTGTGATATCGTGTAATTCTTCGCTAATCAAGAACATTATTAAAATGGATCCTCAAATCATTTTCACCAAGATCATAAATCGATTTTCAACATGGAAACTTGTATTATAAGCAACATCTTGTTCGAACTCAATATGAATCTCTGAATTCAACATCTCGTTCCATGGACAGTCTCAACATGAGAATCATAGCCTTTGAGAAAACAATTAGAAGTTGAAAACATTCTAAATCAAGAAAATGACCTATGAAAAATTGATAATCTCCAAGGTCTTTTAAACACAATTTCCTTCTATTCTTAAAGAGGACTTGTTGATGACATCGCTCATGACAATGTACAAAAATAGTCGTCTCGAGATCTTGAAAATTGAGGACATTACGACTCTTGGAAGGCAGACCACAATTATCTGAAATTAGGTCAGAAACAAAAAGTGACCTTTAAAATATTCGAATTTCCGATGATCTTTCACACATAATTAGCTCTTGACTTGTGAAGAGAAATTGGAGATGACGTCAAGGAGAGTCATATGCAAACATAACCGCTCAAAAATATCGATTAATGAAGAAGTTACAGTCGTTTGAAATTGATCTCGGAAAGATTGACTTTTGGGTCAATGGAGTCATTTTCAATCATCTGAACCATTGACTGAGCAAACTTGCAATGCGAGGTTTGAAACTTGGCACGAACATCCTTGAGGAGACATGAAGATCTATGAAGACCATTTGAAACCTTGAAGACTCAATTTTCTTCGAAAAATACCAAACCCTAATTGTTGACTTACTGCCTAGGAAGAGAATCTGTCTGATCAACTTTTGAGCCAAATTGAGTACTCGAGAAACCCTAGGATAGTATCTTGAATGAAAAACGGGAGGGAAAATTTTGGGTACAACACATATCAACCATTAATCATCACAAACTTAAGTCACAATCCAAAGAGAAAATCAAGCATGTATCAATGATAAACCACACACTCATGAAAATAAATATCAAAGTATCTTCAAAGATAAAGTGCTTAAAACCCTAAAGTTTCAACTAACAATAACTTAAACAAAACATTTTTAAAAGGAACAACATTTAATCATGGTATAAGTATTAAAAATAAATCATGTTTAAGTAAACACCTTCAAGTATCATGGCATTAAGAGAGTCATTTAAAAAAATTATTTTACAAAGATACGTAGCACAAAACAATATTTAAACAAAATAACAACAAAAAGAAACTATGTTTTTGGTTTTTTAATAATATATTGAACAAAAATAAAATCAAGACTTAATAAATAAAATAAACTTTTTTTGATGTTTTTTGAATATTGATTTGATAAAATAAAAAATCAAGGGAGAGAATAAAATAAATAAATCAACTAAATAAAAAGAAGACAAAAAGAGAAATAAATAGAAATGAAAATAGGAAAAAAGTGATAAAAAAGGGTTTGTTGGCCATGGGATTTGAACCCAATCCCTTGGGGTCACCGACAAAACACACTAACCACCGCACCACACACTTTGTGGTGTTGGTAAGGCACACTCAATTGGTAAAATATCAAGCTATGTTCTAAGTGAATATAAAAAATAAAACAAACAAAAGGGTGTCGCTAATACAAACACACTGGAGCGTAATGCCAATTCATTTATAAACACACATTCATTTAATTCTATAATAAAACGTTATTCAAATTATTAAATTTTGCGCGTGAACTTCATCTTCAACCTCATGAAATTCATCCATGGTTCAAATCGTGTTTTATTATTTTTGCAAGAAAAATGACAAACTAATATATCAAATTTCTCTGAATATCACAAGAAATCTAACCATACCATTTAATTGGATTAAAAGTCAAAGAATAAAGCACATGATCATCGAAACCATAAAACCCTAACTATTTCAAAATTAAATTAAATAACATACATGAACAATAAATAGCAGTTGACTTAGGGGTTTCACTCAACAAATAGAAGGCTACAAATGAGAAAAAAATATCTCTTTAGCTTTCCTGAACCTCAAGGAAGCTAATGCAATGCCCACTTGTGATAAAAGTTCTTGAACCTCTCTAACCAACTCAACTTGCAAGGATGAAAAAAATGGAAAATGGAAAAATGTGATTATGATGCTACAGGTGAGTATCAATGCATACAGAAGCTCATTTGTGATATGTTGAAGATGCTCAAATGTTAAAAAAAAGTGGAAGAACTTAAGGGAAATGAGAGATTCAAAGTTTAGGACTTGAGAGTGTAAAAATGGAGTTTTTATGAAATTTTATGGATGAATGATTTCTAAGAACTGAACGCCTTTTATAGAGGCTCAATGCAATAGTTATTGAGAAAATGTCACGTTATCAAAATGGATATAAAGCTTTTTGGAAAAATGCTCCAAGAATGGAATGAGGATTTGGATAAAGATTAAAATATTAGTGTAATGCACTTATGACTTGTGTAAAATATCAATTATGTGGAGATTTGGAAATAACATAGCCTAAAAAGAAATATATCATGGTTAGGGCATAGGTTTGGACATGAATTTGAATATGGATTAGGACTTCCATTCATCTTCGTCATGGCAACTTCATCTCTTTGAAACATGGTGCTCAAGCAAGATAAATTCATGATCTTTAGGTCTTTGAAAAGATGGTCCCATCCTCTATAACTTTCATGTTGATCACTTGTCTTGAATCATCTTGGACCATGAAGAAAAATGCCTCACAAAATTCTATGTTGAGACTTAAAAACACTTTGAAAAAATTATGAGTATTTTAACAATTTCAACAACATTGAGATCTCATCTTTTATTCAATTCTTTCCATAATGTTGAAATATGTAAGATCATATTTAAGTACATCCCTTGAGAATTAAAAATGGTTGCATGGATTGGAAGTTATAAGCTTGAAAAGTCATGAAATTGATAAGGTCATAAGAATTGAAAAAATTGCTAAGTGTTGGAAACTTGCAAATGCTTGGAACATCAATTTTAATCATCAATTTTAAGTACTTTAAAGATACTTTTGACTTTCAATATTTAAAAAAAATTGAAACATGTCACGATATCTTTTTAAAGAGCACTTGTTTGCAAGTTTAAGGTACTTGAGGAGGAAGATATGATCTTGAAAAGTCACCTCCATGAACATGAATTTCTTATACTTAGAAATATTTCAAAACCCTAATTTTTTATCTTTCTTTGATTTTCTTTATTACGCTTGATCAAATACATATATCAACCATATATTCATGATTCTTGACTTTAGAATTCCATGGTTGACCAAAAATCTCAAAAGTAAAACTTTGACCCTGAGTAGTTGACTTTTCATCAGATGAATCCAAATCTTCATCTATTAACGTGTCAAGCTTCTTTATCCAACTGGGATCCATGAGAAGGATATAAGGAAGTATATAAGGAATTTGAATAATGTTTAAAATCATTAGATCATGTTTTGTTCAAAAGGTCAACATTAAGTTTACTTTGACCAGAAACCCTAATTTGAGGTGCAGATGAATTTGAAACTTGATTAACTTGAAATGATGCACATTTGAGCTTGATTATAGATGAATAGAAATAACTTGATTAATTTAAATGAATGAGGAGCTTGAGGTACTGGGGAAGCTACATGTTGTACCCCAAAAATTTTCCTCTCATTATTCAAGAAAAATTATTTCAATAGGCCTCCCAGTGCTCCTAGGGTTTTCAATTGCTCAAGACTACTCAAGGATTGATCAAACAAACTCTCCTCCTAAGATGTTGACCTACAACTAGGGTTTCACTTTTCTCAAAGGAAATTGGAATTATAATACCTCAAGTGGATTTCATGGTTTCTCATATGTCTCAAAGAATCCTCATGCCAAATTCCAAGCCTTACAGCACAAGTTTGCCCAGTCAATTAGTCAGATGATTGAAAATCAACTATATCGAGCAAAAAGTCAATTTTGACCAATTTATAGTCAAACTTCAATATTTTTTGTCAACATAAACATTTTGAATTCACATTCATAATTTGATCAAGGTTTGATCATGATTCATCAAGAAAACCAAGAAAGTTACTAGATTAGGGTTTTCTTAAGGAGAAGTCAACTGAAATTTGACCAAGCTTAACTTTCACATACTTTATCAGAAAGTTCTCAACCAAAGCTCATTTTGAAAAAAAAATCAATTCTCTAACTCTTTGTTTCTCTAAGCTCAAGTCCAAAAATGCTTCATTTGAGAGATATGAGCCAAAACATTACAAGTCATTTTAAAAGTCAACAAAAAGACACGTTTTGTCAAATCAATTTACATCAAGCTAAAGTCTTCAAATGAAAAAATGACAAACATGAAGATTGTAGGGGACATCTTGAGGTTTCCAAAAAGTCAAATATCATATTCATATGATAAATATTGAGTGAGATATGATTTATGCAAGTTGGGCAATTTTGAGAAAATGCATGAAGTTCAATTTGAGCAAACTTGAATTTTTGGACTAATGGACCTTTCTTTTAAGGTATAAACATGTTCATGTCACCTTAGAGGACCTCTAAGTCTATTAATGCATCATTTTAATTTTTATTTCATTTATTTTGATTTTTATTCATTGAAATTTAAAATTAAATCAAATAAATATTAAATAAATGTATAAGGCATAAAAGGCTTGTGAGGTGAATCTTTTGGAGGCCCAAGGTCATGCTACAAACCGTCTAGACCTATTTGTGAATAAAATCTTATTGGTTTTGTAATATTTCAACCTATTTTCAAACAAAATCAAAGACATGTTTCACATGATGTCCAAGCCCACCTCTTAACCTAATCTTTTCTCCTATAAGTACACTACATATTCAAACCAAAAAGAGACAGGAAAGGCTGCTCAAGAAACAAGGGTATTGAGATTGAAATTTGCAAGAAAAAGGTTGAACTCGAAATCCAGCTTTCAGCCATCCTCAAGGCTAGGTGACCAATAAAATCAATACCTGAGGTATCATAGAGTAAGTTCCAATCATTCTTGATGATTAAAGGTGCCTAAAACATGCATTCCAAACATCATCGGTTTTACATATGTTGTGAAATTCATATTTTGACATTTATGAGGCTTTGATTTAAACTATCAGTTTCAATGTGTTCCTGAGACAAAATAGCGCAAGTTTTATCCCTTGCATGAGGCCCATGATGCTAGAATACTCCATCACCATTATTGAACCGTGTTGCTTTGTTTTGATCATATCTCATTGTACAGGTTGAATTAGCCAAAAAGAATGCCACCATTGGATTCACAAGGGTCGAATTAGGGGGATAAGGTCCTTCTTAATCTCTAACGCACATTATTTTTGCAGGTTTAAGAATGATCTCACCGAAGAAGACGACTTAAGCTAGGGCTCTGACGCTTCTTTAGTTCACTTTTTTATAATATATTTATTGGTTTGTCTTGTATAACAAAATTGAAGCGCATTGCAGTTGGTTGAGACAGAGGCATGTAACGTGAAGGGCGTGGGTTCGATCCCTGCGTCTCGTAATATTTTTTTTGTTATTTTTCAAACTAACGTGCAAGTTTCATATTTTTGTACCCCAAAATATTCCCTCCCATATTTCTCAACACATGGCAAGTGAGGTCCCCAAATTGCTCAAGGAAGTTCAAGAGTTGACCAGACAAACTTTCTCCTAAGGCAGTCTATCTCTAATTAGGGTTTCCATCTTCATCAAGATGTGTGAACCACAAAGGACTCAAATGCTCACCATTTTCCTAATATGTCCTCAAGATAATCCATGTCAAGTTTCAAGCCTTGCAGTAGAAGTTTGCTCAGTCAATTGCTCAAATGCCTAAAAATCAACTATGCTAGGTCAAAAGTCAACTGTGGCCCACATACAGTCAAACTTCAAGATTTTTGGTCAACATCCTCATTTTGAAGTATTATTCATAATTTGATCAAGGGTTGATCATGATTCCTCAAGGATTGCTCACAATCCATCAAAACCCAAAAGTTACTAAATTAGGGTTTTACAAGAAAAGTCAACTCAACTTTGACCAAGCATAACTTTCTCACACTTTATCAGAAATGACCCATCCAAAGCTCATTTTGAATAGGATGCGATTCCCTACAATTCATATTCATCTACCAAGTTTATAATATGCACTCACAAAAAGATATGAATTTTGACATTATAGGTTCTTTTGAAAAGTCAACAAAAACACCTTTTGGGTCAAAGCTTAATACATGAACATGGAAGACTCAATTGAGATGAGACCAAAAGGGTTTTTTAGAGGACATCCTAAGATTTCTAAAAAGTCCAAGAACACCTATATAGGGTCAAAATTTATAGAGTTATGAATTGGCCAAGTTGACCATTTTTGCAAAATTGCCAAAAGTCATATGTGCTCAAATTTGCATTTTTTGCTAAATGGGCCAAACTTTTTATACTTGCACTTCAATTATAATGTGGTCCACGACTTAAATACTTATCCACACATTATTTTCTTCATTTTTCAATTTATTTTGATTTTTCATTAATTAAAAAGTGAATTAAATCAAATAAAGGATGAAAATTATCAAAGATATGATTTGATTTGTTTTTTTACAGATTGGCAATCAAGATATGCTGAGCTTGCATGATCAATTCAAATCAATGGAAATTGGTACAAGAAAGGCATGATTGGCATGAAAATAGAAAGATATCATACAAATTTAAAATCAAATCAAATCTTGGATAAATGCAAAGATTCATGCCAAGTTTGTTAACCTAATTTATTCTAGGTTATATAATAAAGCTTTGCAGATCAAAAGAAGAGGGTTAGAGGTCGTGAGAAGCTTGGAACAAAACTAAAAAATCCAAAGAAAAGTGGGATTTTGTTTTCATTCTACAGGCCAATTCAAGGTGTGCTAGTGATCCAAATCGTTTGCTAGATATCTCAGGAAGCTAACAATATCCCTTGCAAGCTTCAACACGCCTAGAAACGCGTGCTACGATCCCTACGGTTTGACATATTTTTGTAATTCGATTACCATGATTCATGCATCTTTAGCACTTTTAATTCTCATAGTTGTGATTATCATCATGTTTGCAAGCTAACCATGCCATTTAATTGCATTTTTGATGCCTGTACGTGATATTGCCATGGTTAGGGTTTCATGTTCTTATTTAGGGGTTTTCAATGCAGGCAAAATTGGGCTTTGATTCTGGTACCATGATGCTCGTGAGGATGAGACGAGTTGATTGGTACCAGTACTTGTCATTTATCTTGCTCGTATGTAGTTTTGGAGACGAACATGTTTGTACCTACAATAAGCGTTTGTAGGTAAAAGCCTTGTTTTCTAAAACGATGGTAGCCAGGAAGAAGAAGCTTGCGTGGCAGCGTGTGACTCGTCCATTTGAATTTTCGCGCATTTTTCTGAATATATTACTTGATTTGATTATATTATTTGTTTCTATTATATGAACAAATAAACAACGCAACACAGTTGGCAAGCGAGCACTAGAAGTGAGCATAAGGACCTGGGTTCGATCCTCAGGTCCCAACATTTTATTTGTGTTATTTTCAGATAAGGGATCCAGCGCGTTGTTCATCATGACATCCACCATACATCATCAACATTCATCAGTTTGATCATCAGCAAGCTAGATCTAATGTGCCAGCATTGAAGGTCCACCGTAACACTCAAGTCAACACCCACACCAGAGCAAGCGTAGTCAAACATGCTTGGAGTTTTTGGGCCACAAAAATTAGATCTGCACCCCCTTTTTTGCTAACAATCAGGCCCATTTTTTCCTTTTCTCTATTATTTCTTTTATTTAATTAATTTGCTTAATTATTTTAATTCACAAAATTAATCACTTTTTTTTCTTCATAAAATCATAAAATCAAGAAATCATAAAAATTAGAATTAGGTTTTTTTTATCAAATTTAATTTAATTTAGTTTAATTTACTTTAGGGATATTTTAACTTGTTTTTAATTAAAACTAATTAGAAAATTAGGTTTAAACTCTTGATTTAATTTTTATTTCTTTGTCAAATAAAATAAAAATATAAAAATAGGTTTTTAGAATGAATGAATTTATTTATTTTAATTAATATTAATTAGAACTTAGGATTTTATTTTAATTTAATTATTTCATTATTTTCTCAAATAACAAAACATGACAAAAACATATTTTTTTTAATCAATCGCAAAAAGGATTAGTCAAAGGGTCAAAACCCTCATCGCCTCGCATTTAATTCGCCGTGCGCTTGTTATTTATTTTGCCAATATTTTGTAAGTGTTCATGGTTTGTAATAGTTAATTTAGGGTTTTTATTTACTGTTTAAATCCTCGAGTTTTTGGCAATGTAATTAATCCCCCTCCCCGAAGCCTTGTAATAGCGTTGGTTTATTTTATCGCATTTTTAATTCCTGTAAATATTTAACTGTCTAGATGTATGCTAATAGGATTGTATGGCAAGAATGCATGATAAATTAATATAGTTAGAAAACCCTAATGTGCAAAGATAAATAACTGAAACAAATCACTCGCACATATCACTCTTAGGGTATGCTCTCACTTCGGTTTCCTTCGGTAAACAGTCATTAAGCATAAGGTGTCTTAGTGGTTGCCCTCCAGTGTAAAAAGATCAAAATGTCCCATTCGAATGTTGTCTCGGAAACGTTGCCTCAGAAACGTTGCCTCGGAAATGTTGCCTCGAAAGATCTTAAGACTCTAGGGTTATTACTAAGGTGTCCTAATATTGCTTTAATGACCGTATGTCCCTTTCAAATTGACCCTTACAAACTCCAATGACGGTGCTACCTATTACTCAATAGTAGGATAAGCACTGTCTAAAGGAAACAATAATAGAAACAATATTTTTTCGAGTAAGTAGATGCTAGTAGGTACTTGCTCAAATCAAAACTTTTCACACTTACACTTTTCAAAACAATTTTCAAAACAACTTTGTCACACCTTTGAGGACTGATACAAGGGTTATCACGAAGTAAAACTTTTCAAAACAAAGCACACAAACACAAGCAATTTAAAAATGAGAAAGTACCTAAGAGCCCATGGAAAACCATGGATAGAAAGGGTGCTAACACCTTCCCTTTCTATAATCTACCCCCCGTACTCAGAATATCTCGAAAAAGGATTTTTTTTCTGTACTTTTTTCCTTTCCAATTGGATGAAATAAAAGTCGGAGGCGACTCTTGCTTACCGCGACATTTTGTGAACACAAAATGCAAAACGCAAACCAGCATCAAACAATCGGTTCTGTCACCGTATCACACATATATATTATTAAATTCCTATTTTCAAAAACCAACAGGCGCTTGGCCTAGTGGCAAGCAATGCTGTTTGTAAAGATAGGGGGCGTGGATTCAACACCCACCCCATGCAAATCCTTTTACCCTTTTTTAAACCTAATTTCCTTTCTTTTTATTTTCTAACCCTAATTATTTTAATTACTCAATCATTAAACTAACCTAATATTTTTCATTAATACTAATAAATTAGGATTAGGGTTTTTAACTAATATTTAATTTTCTTGATATATTTTTTATTTACTAATTAATTAAATTGGATTTTTTTATTAACATTAAAATAAGTTAGGATTTATGTTTTAATGACTATTATTAACTTAAATTATTTTCTACAAAAAAATCATAAAACATTTTAACATTCTTTTACTATTTTCTTTCTTGCTATTTAATTTTCAAAGAAAATTGTATAGGTTTCATTATTTATTGTAATAGCGTAGATATCTTTTCTCGGATTTTTTCCTAATTATGTAACTACTCACAGGATGTAACAGCGTAGGTTTACTTTCTCACGAATTTCTATACTTATGTACGTCTTCCAAAGCCATGTAATAGCTTAGGACTTTACATTCCACACTTTATTTTTCTGTACATATTTAACTGCTAGTAACTAGGGTTTGCGTGGCAAGACTAAAAACAATTTAGAAAACCCTAATATCCAAGATAAATAACTAAATCAATACACTTTGCACACTTGCACCTCTAGGGTAACCTCACTTGTTGCTTTATGATATTGGTCATGTCCCTCGAAAGCGGGGATACTTTAGCAAAAGACCCTTAATCAAATCATCATATCCCTTTCGAATAAAGCTCATAATCCCTCAATGACCCTTCGAGCTGCCTATAAAATGATCTAGTCCCTTCGAGTTGCCCATAAAATGATGATAGTCCCTCTGATACAATTGCTAAAGTATCCTTACTTGTTTCCTTTGATGACCATACGATGACCCTACGCCTGTCCCTCAACATCCAATAGATAAGGCTACCTACCAACTAATGGTATGGATAGTACTATCTATAAAGGATAAGGAAAAAAATAAGAAACACGTTAGTGGGTAAGAAACTCTTAATTGCTCGCTCACAACTTTTCTCAAAACTTTTTTTCACACCACACTTTCAAACAAATATTTTCAAAAATAACACTTTATACACATTCTTGAGGACTGATACAAGAATCATTACAAAGTCAGTTTTACAATGGCGATTTCAAAATATTTTCATACAAATCACACACACAAAGAAAGATTTTCAAAAGTGAGCTAAGCAATTAAGAGCCCATAGATAACTATGGATGAAAACGGCGCTAACATCTTCCCTTTTCATAAATTACCCCCCGAACTCAAAACCTATCAAAAGTTTTTCCTGTTCTTTTCACCTTTCCTAAATATTGGATAAAAGAAAAGTCGGTGGCGACTCTAGCTATCCGCACATTTGGATAAAACGAAAAAGTCAGTTCTCCCACCGTATTACACCATAAAACTCTGATTTATCAATCACTTGGATTCCTTGATTCAACACGTATCTTGTACAATAAATAAGCAAACAAAAAATCTATTATATCCTTATGAGGTTAGTAATACAAAGATGAATGAGATGATCTCTTGATGTTATATAATGGTGCAAAAAGAGGTTGGATTTTAGGTCAAAAATTAGGGTATAACATATGCCCCTATTTAAGTTTCTTCTATCCGGAGATATGAAGATTGAAAACTTCATCTCGACGTGATAAGAGATACTTAAATACAAAAACGCATAAATTTTTGACCCTAAGATACCTAAAAAATGCTTATGATATGATTTGAATGCAAGAATCTGAATTTGTGCAGGGAATAACAACAAAATAAACCAACTAGGGGATTGATAATAAAAGAACATCCTAGTCCATCTTAGAAGAAAGGGGGTCCAACTCCACTGGGGAAAGAATAAACAATGCACTGGGGAAGAGATTGCAAATCCACCGGCAAAAGAGAAAACAGGGTACACCGACTTTTGCTGACGTAGGCAAAAGATACATCGACTTCCACTGAGAATGGGATACGAATCTTAATCCACCAACTTTTAATAAAGGTAGAAATAAAAATTTTTAATGCGCCAACTTATATTGAAGGTGAACTACCAACTTAGAGTTGAAGGTATAAAAGTAATATAAATATACCGACTCACAAATGATGATAAACTACCAACTCAACATACGAAGGTAGAATAATCAAGAGATATATTGACTTTTACTGGAGGTAGAATTAATAAATCAATACCAACTTTTATTTAAGGTAGATAAGCTTCTAAAAAATGTGCCCCAACTTCTTCTTTAACCAAGTTTTCCACTTAGGAAGGGTAATAAAACTCCCCACGATTCTGGTCATAAGCTACGAATGGGTCTCAATTTCTTATTTTAACCAAGTTTTTCATCTGGAAAGGATAACAGACAAACTCCTTAAAAGGTAACCACTTGTTATAAGGATTTCACAATGAATTATCTCTATCATATCGAAGAGATCAACCATCCATTGGAGTAAATAAAATTTCACAACAAACTCTCTCTATCATATCGGAGAGATCAATCATCCATTGGAGTAGATAAAATTTCACAAAGAACTATTTATATCATATCAAAGAAATCAACCATCCATTGGAGTAGATAAAACTTCACAACAAACTATCTCTATCATATAGAAGAGATTAACCATCCATTGGAATAAACAAAATTTCACAATGAATAATCTTTATCACATAAAAGAGATTAACCATCCATTGTAATAAATAAAATTTCACAATGGACTATCTCTATCATCCATTGGAGTAAATAAGGTTTCACAATGAACTATCTCTATCATATATAAGAGATCAACCATCCATTGGAGTAGATAAAATTGATACCTGGGGACACATTCTTTGGGAATTAACAGACTACTCAAAAGAGATGACCATTTTCCATCCAAAAGGGAATCCGGGGACATACAAGTTTCTCAAATAAAGAGACCACAACTTGTTATTGGGTAATAATTCTGAGAGTACTACAATAATGCTGATGGGAAATAAATTTAACTTCTTGGGGAACCGTAAAGAGATTCCTGCCGAGGATACAAAAATATTCAAAGGTGCAAAATAAATGCACTCTTAATCCAGGTTTCACAGCCTAGAGATATCCAAAACTAGAATCGTCAAAGACAGGGTTCAATCCAAGAATAAGCTAGAGAGAAACAGTAAAACAAGACTTTACCCAATGAGGAGTAAAATCAACTGGGGTTTTATCATATCCAGAGATGGAAAGTAAAGCAAAAAAAAAATTCTTCCACGAGGGATAAACTCAGTGGGGAATTTAAAAGGATATACATTTTCTGCTTATAGTTAACACTCTGTTGGAGAGAGGAAATACATTGCTCGGGGATAAACCCAACCAAAGTAAGTGGACCAAAAAACATCAAGAAATGCGAATGTGAATGAATGATGTAAGTATGAATGAATGAATGAATAAATGTCATGTATATGTTGAAAAAATGGACATAACTGATAAAATTGGATATGATCAAACATTACAGTACAACCAGATAATCATCTAATCTCAACAAGATGGAATTATCACTGGAGATAAAAAAAAAGCCGCTTTGTGGAGCAAAGTCCTTCTACAAGGCTTAAACCTCTATGGGAGAGGAAGATATTTCTCAAGAAGAAAACCCAAACTCCAATCTTCTAGCATCAATAATCCATCGAAAGGATAACAACATGAACTTCACTTCAAGGCGTAGCTGGGGATCACTGGGGAATAATGTCATCTAAAAACCTTTGCAAAATAGATTATAAGAAGTATTTGTTTAGTAGAACACTTAGTTCCACACTTTGGGACTTAACCATTATCAGAATTACTGTCAATATTCCTTTCTTTTTTTGAATACATAAATCAAAGGAAAACATTTTTCATTATTTCAAAGCATAAAAATCCTTTATTTTTGTTTTAAATATCTTTATCAAAAAGTAAAAAAATGAAATTTTGCAGAAGCAGAAAATGAAAATAAGAATTCCAAACAATTAGGTAAAGACACAAATTTTATTGATAAAATGGTAATCCGGAAATGGTATGACTCCATAGATGATTACATAGTTATAAAATGGTAAACAAAATGGAAAAAGATACATTAAAAATACAATGACCACTATTCTTTCTAACAACTTTGAATTTTAACTGTGTAATGGTGTTAGTTGAAAGTATTTGGTGGATAATCCTTTTAAAGGCGCAGTTGCTTCAAGATGATCAAGTCATGCCTGGTGCAGTTACTTGCCATATTCCCTAACTTTTGCATATACCGCCCTTTCGGGTTTTCAATCTATTGGGATGATTTTTTTTTATATCTCTAATTTTTCTTAGACCTCCCTTTCGGGTTTTCAACTTAGCGAGCTTTTTCTTTTTATTTAGGCGAAGTATTTCTTGACTGCATCGACATTCATATGACGCATGAGTTCTTCACCATCCATTGTTGTAAGAGTAATATAACCTCTAGATAAAGCTCTCTTAACAACATACAGTCCTTCATAATTAGGAGCTCACTTTCCCCTTGAATCGAAATTGAAAGACGAGATTTTCCTAAGCACGAGGTCACCTTCTTTGAACTCTTGAGGTCGAACCTTTTTATAAAATGTTTGTTTCATTCTCTTCTGATATTATAGGTCATGAAATGTGGCCATCATTCTTTTCTCTTCGATCAAGTTCAATTGACCATATATACTCTATGTTATACCCCAAAATTTCCCCCTAAGATTTCTCATCATCTCACTTTTATCAATACAACAAGATCACACATTAGGGTTGGTTCTCCCTATCTTCATCCTATCTTTAATTTTTCTCTTGAGGGATTACCAAGTATCTTGAAGTGTGTATCTTGCAAATGTGTTCTTTAAACTATCATCAAAATATGTATGTATGTTTCTTTAAATATTCATATTGTAGGTGGTGATACAATAGCATCCATCTCACCATCTAACCTAGGGTTGAGGGTTAGTTCTCAATCAAATGATTCTTCAAGGGATTTAAAGATCTCAAGTTTCAATGATATGTCCATGATATCAAATATTTGTGGTTCAAAGAATTCCCTCACCTTATTTAGGTTAAACTTTACTCAAAGTTGGTGTTGACATTCATCAAAAAGATAGGTTCATGTGTTTATTTCCATGTCTTGTTCAACAAGCTTCATTGAGAATTAAGTTAAATTTTTGAGCGTGCTTCAATATAATATCATTTCAAGACCTATTATGATGCATCATTCTTTATCTTGCCAAGAACGATCAAAACATTCAAAGTTTGGTTCAACAAGTTTGACCTAATTGAGCAAATGTTTAATCCAGTGGTCACAAGTGCATAACTCCCTCAATTTTCAACATTTTGAGTTGGTTATTTTTTCTATGGATTATTATAATCATCAACAACAATATCTCTTCACATGAAAAGATCCAATTGTGCAAGAAAAATCATCAAAAGTTGAAAGGGGTTTCAAGTCATTTTTGGCACCCTCTAGGCTAATGTTTGTTGACTTCCAAGGACCATATCTTACTCATTTTTTGAGATCTTTGAGTGAATCCAAATCCATGATTCTCTTTAAAGGGTCCTTAACAATCTATCTTTAGAATCTAAGGCTAATTTTGAATTGAAGATCATTAACTATAGAGAAAGATTACAAGTCTTCTTGAAAGGCCTTTGAATTTTAAGGTTAGACTTCAAATGATCATAACTTGATAAATATTTATCTCGTTGAGCCTATTATTTTTCCACAATGATCTTAAGAGTGTGAAATTTAACTCTTCTTTTATGTTCAAATCTTGAAAATGGTTAGAAGATGCCTTAAGAGTTCAAAATATTATAGGTCACCTAATGGATTTTCATCAACTTTACAAAGTCATAACTCTCTCAATTTTTGGACTTTTTGGATGATTCAAGTTTCATAATTCTCTTTAAGTAGTCTAATTCATGCCATATTCATTGACCAAAACATAAATTTGAGTGGAAGGCCATGTTTGAAGGCAAGAGATTATGAGTCACTTTTGAACTCAAAACTTGGAATTTTTCTAAGTCAACAATTCAGTGTGTTTAGCACGGTTTCAATTGATCATAACTTTTTTATTAATCATCCAAATGCTACCTTTCTTGGAACATTTTAAAATTTATGGTGATATCTTTCCATTGCAAAAAGAATGAGATCATAAATCCCCTCGAGCTATGTGCACCATGGATTTAAATTTGGCACTTTGAAACTGATTTTGTCAAAACAGTCAAATTTTGATTTTTATAATGTGGCTTCTAAACGCCAATTTTGTGCGTGTTTTCCACTTAAACATGCTTAATAAAATTGTTAAGGCCGAATTAAGGATTAAAACACAAGAAATGACCGAGTTTTGACAACTTGCAAGTCACACTTTGGTCGTGATCAGGATGTGGACGATTTCACTTGATTGCTTATCATTCACCCTTTATCAGCATTGCATTCACTTCTCCTATAAATACATACCCTATTCCACTCATATTCTCAATCTTGGACAACCAAAATCACCCTACCAAACTCTCTCCATAACTCATAGTTCTGCAACTTCGAATTTGATTATACAGCTTTTTCAATCCAATTTCTTTGCTGATTCTTCATCCTTGAACTTCACTGAAGCAAATAGAAGAAGAACCAAGCCTTGAAGTTTCCTAAATCGTGTTAGCCAAGTCAAGTTTCAGAGCTTTGAATTTGAACTTCAACAATGAGTTTCGATCATGAACTTTCAAATCACTATTCAACTTTTTTCTTCTGGTTTTCTCCAAATCGACTAAGCTACAGTTTATATAAATTTTTTGCGAGGGTACCATTGAAATTGTCTTGAAGAGACAAAGCGAATGAAACTGATATGAGCTCCTGATTTTACAGTTTGTGAGACTTGAAATTCGCGTGGCTGGAGGTTGAAAATGACCAACGTGTCATCTCTCAACCAATCACAAGACGCCACTTGTTCTTTTCAAGTATGTTTTTTAATTAATGATCTGGTGGTTTATTCACTAATGTCCATGATATGCACAGTGCGCCAGATCCCTAGAATTTGGTTACTAACGCATTTTGACATTGATCCAATGGTCTACATCATTTTGGTTTTATTTTTTATTTTATGATTTTATATTTTAATTGTTTTAAACTTCAAAAATTCATAAAAATTTATTTCAACTACTAAAATTTTGAAATTTTTTTTAAATATACTTTTGATTTTTCTCTTTCTAATTTTTAATTTTTCACAATTTTATTTTGTGATTTGATATTTTTTTAATAATTTTTCACTTTATTTAACTTGTTTTAAATGATTAAAAATACTTTTCTTGATTTTTAAATTCTGGAAAAATTATGGAAGGATCCAATGACCTCTTAACAAATATTGGTGACCTCATTTTATTTTTATTTCTGATTTTACTATTTTCTACAATTTTTGGTTTATTATATTTCTTTAAATTTTAAAAATAGTTTCTAACTTTAAAAAAAATATAAAAAAATTGTCAACACTTATTAACTCATGTTTGACTTCTGACTTATTTTATAGACTTTTATTTGGTGTTTTGATTTACTTTGTGTATTTTACCAATTATTTCCCTTTTATTAACCATTTAAATCTTGTTTTATTAAATGTTATTTTATTATTTTTGTTTGGTCCTTATTTTGGTGTTATTTTAGGACAAGTTCCTCAACCTCATTGGATCTTGGGTGTTGATAGGTTGAAAAACCAAATCCACCAAAATAGATGAATGATGTTGATGATATTTGAAACCCTAATTTCATTTAATACACCCCATCCCTCTTCATCTTATCCGTTTCTTACTTGTGTTACATGTTGTTGGAGAATAATCTACATATCATTTCACTAAACATATGGTACATAGATTGCTATTGACCAACCTCAAAATAGATGTGAATTCTACATAAGTCCACTTATAATTTCTTAACATAGCATTAAATTTGTCCCGATTCGAGAAATGATCATTTGTGGCCCAAACCTATGTTTGCAAGTCCAAGTATGTTTCATTTGAAACCTTTGATCAAATAACCTTGAGGTTCACTATTAGGAGGTTTTGGTCTTATCAATTCTCTAATGAATCATCATAAACTTTGGTCTAAGTGAATCATTTAAATATCGTTGATCATATGTTGTCGTCTCGAGAACTTGAAATGAATGATATACTTGACAAAAAGCAAATGGAAACTTGTTTTTGAGAAGCTTTGATTTTATCAATTTTCTAATAAGTTTTCAAATGCAAGTTTTAAGATGGTCATTCAACTAACTTCTAATTCACTAACAATTGACTTTTACTTTGTGCTTTTACTTTATGCTTTTATTTTATCCCTTTACTTTTACGTACCATTTATTTTAGAATTTACATTTCATGTTATTTTCATCTTTGCTCACTTGAGAATTTATATTTATGTAATTTTTATTTTGCTCAATTGAGCTTTCATTTTCTTTTTGAAGACACTTAATAACCAACCTGAACAATAAAAAACTTTAAGTTTACTTGGACTATTTAGCTACTATCCTTGGAATCATGAAATTGTGGACCTCTTGAACTTAGGATTAGAAGTCTTGATACCCTTGGGACCTTTTGACATTGTTGATATTTTTCTAGAGTTCTTGGGGTTTACCCTAAGACATTGGGTTGATCTTCTTTGTGTGCAGGTTATTATGATTATGTGCTTTGTCTGTGATTGAGAATTCCTCCATATACAGTTGTTACTCTGCCCAATTTTGGAAGACTTAATTCATCTAAATCTTGGTATTCTTAAGAGGTTTAGTATCTCTGCTTGCTTGGTTTCAATCTAAAGGATGAGAAATCTACATTGACTATTAATTTCAAGTGTTGTCTTCTTGTTGGGTAAACAATTCTTTTTCCTAGATTTTACCTTATGCTTTAGGATAGTCCTTTCATCGAATTTTTTCCCTGCATGCCACGTCTGGGAAACAAAACTCCCAAAATGCCACATGCTGAAATAAATTTCCCAGAATGCCACAGACAAAGGGGTTTGTGCCATTTGAAATAGCGTGAGGGTCCCACCCTTTGTACAGCCAGTAGGCTGGCGCCATTTCAAATGGCGTGAAGGTTTTTTTTTTAAATTCGTTTTTAAATTTTCTGATATATTTAATAATAATTTTTATTATTTAATTTTATTAATTAATTATAAATAGTTTAATAAACAATTTAAACATATAATTAATTAATAAAATTTTAATTAAAAAATTTAAATAATTATAAATAAACAATTATAATTAAATAATAAAAAGTATTAATAAATAATAAACATTAACAATTACAATCAAATTACTTGGTTAGAAGGGCCTGCGTTGATGAGGCGATGCGAACATTTTTTACGCATGTGGGGTTGTTGACAAATTCTACATTGCCTTTTTATTTTCTCAACAATGTCCATTTTAGTTCTAATGCGAGTATTGTTCGGGTGACTTTTTTTGTTTCGTCGCATCCTTTCGTCATGCAAAATAGTATCGCCCAAATATGGAGGCCATCTATCTTCTTGGAGAACACCGATGAAACTTTGTAGGTAAACTTTGAAGATGTATATAACTCTATTCACATGAGGGATAAAGTTAGTATAGTCGTGGTTAATGTGAGAATAAGCTGCAATAGCATATGAGAAAGGCAGATGAAAAGTTTGAAATTTCCCACAGTCACAAGTTAATTTTTGGAGGTTGATGTTGAAATGAGTAAGTGGCAGACAATTCCTATTATTAACCGTCTCTTGGACCACGAAATAGTAACTTTCACAATCAAAATCCTATACATTATAACTGTGGGATTTTTCTACTTCTTCTGCAATTCCTTTCATGCAGTTATCTGTGAATTCCTTTCTCGATAACAAATTTTTTCTCCAATCCTTTCCTCGCTTCCCCCACAATGTTCCCATCCTGTAGTATGTTGATCTTAAAAGTGATGTAATAGGTAGATTACGAATTTCCTTCAACACTGAGTTTAAAGATTCAGCAAGTTGTCATTTGACCCCATCGTGCTCCTCCGTCGTAAGCTCGCGACCATTTTTCTCTTAGAAGCTTCTCTATCCAGTTGAAAGCCTCTGTGTTTGTTTGGCGGATCTCCTCCCGATAGTATGTGTATGTAGACTCATTTAGTGCATACCCTGTTGTGATACGGTGGGAGAACTGACTTGAGGTTTTGCATTTTATCGCAAATGTTGCGGTTAGCAAGAGTCGCCACCGACTTTTCTTTTACCCAAAAGGAAAGGTGAAAAAGCACAGGAAAGACCTTTGAGATATTTTCTTGAGTTCGAGGGGTAGATTATGAAAAGGGAAGGTATTAGCACCCTTTTCATCCATGGTTTTCCATGGGCTCTTAGTTACTTTCTAGATCACTTGCTTTTGTTGTTTGAAAATGTGTTTGGTGTGGTTTTGAAAGTATTTTGTAAAAGAGGCCATTCGTTTAGGCAATCTTTGTAATGATCCTCGTTTGTAAGAATGTATACAAAGATGTTTGTCTTTTTGAAAATGTTTTCAATGTTTGTAAAATGTTTGGAAATGTATGTGTTTGTTTTGCAAATAGCAAGGATAGTTGTTTGGAAATAGAGCAAGTAACTAGAAGTAATCTACCTACTCAAATGTCTTTCTTGTTCATTTTCTATTCCTTTGACATTGTTGTTTTACCATTGATTTGGTAAGTAACCCCATCTTTGGATGTAAAAGGGACGGGTGTGGGTCATCGTATAACCATGATTAGCAATATTGCAAAGTATCTTAGCGTTTTTGAGGGACCAATATCATTTTGTAAGGCAACTTTGAATAGCGTCATCGAGGGACTATGACCTTATATTTGTTTGTTTTGCCAAGATACTTCGCATGCGTAATATGGCCATTTTTATACAAGGCAACCAAGTGGAGAAACCCTAAGGATGCTTGTGTGCATGTGTGTTATTTTCATGCTTGTTTTGTCTTGGATTTAGGGTTTTCTATTTGATTTGTTTTTATCTTGCCATACAAACCCTAATTACTAGCATGGTATATAAAAGCGGTAAAATTGCGTAATTTAAAGATTACTACACTATTACAATATTATATGGGAGGGGGGAATACAAATTATGAATGGGGATTTGCAATAATATAAATCTAATTAAGCTATTACAACCAAATCGAATTTGTACGAATATTGGAATAAGAAACAATATAAATTAAATGTGCAATGGCATGTATATGCAAGAAAAAGATTTTGTTTTGTTTTTATATGAAAAGGAATTTTAACCTAATCCTAAAAATATTAAAGAAATTATTTCTTAAAAAAAAAGAAGTTAACCCTAATTTCTAGTTTAAAAGAAAATAAAGTTCTTATGTACTATTTTTTATGTATTTTTTGTATTAAAAATAATAAATAATATTTTATAAAAAATATTTAGTTTTTATATGTTAAAATAAATATTTACAAGTATATATATAAATATAAAATAGTTAAACTAAATCTATTATATTTACAAATTTACTTAAGAAAGAAATAATTAATATATAGTTTAATAAAAATATTTTTTCATGTGAAAATAAAAATAAAATAAACAAAATGCAAAATTGTCATATTTTAGATTTTTCATGATTTTATGTATTTAAGAAAATATTTAATAAACAAAAAAAATGAAAATAAAACAAATAGTGAAATATGTGAAAATAGTTGGGCCAGGGGGGTATCCTGAGAAATCAAGTGGTGTTATGTTAGAAAAAATGCTAGGCTCAACGTTGAAGCCCAATCCTGCAAAACAGCAAAAAAGGAAAATGGAAAAGTATGAAAAAATAAAAGGTAGCGTCAAGGTTCGAACCCATGACCTGGCCATTGCCAGCGCGCTACCTTGCCACTAGGGTGGCTATACATCCGTTGATTTATATGAAACAATAAAAACATAACACAAGAAATGTCCTTGCCCTGTACTTCATCTTCTTCCTTAAGCTGGTCAGAAGCTCTGTAACTTTCTCATCTCTCAACAAAAATGGAAATTGATAACATGAATGTTATAGAATTCCCACGATTCTAACCATGTAACTTATGGAAACTATCAATCAAAGATTAAAACGAATTTTGAAAGCCCTAATTTTAAACCTAATATTTACAGGAATTTGAACTTCAAAATTATCTATACACAATGATCAGAAATGAAATCTATGCATATGGTTAGCTTCAGTATTATGATATCTACATTTTCTTTCATAAATCATGGCCAATGGATACCTGTATGAAGAGATAGAAGTTGGGACTCTTACCTCTTTCAGTTGAGATCGTGAATGGAGTTTGAGTGAGATTTATGAAGGCCTGATGATTGCTTGAGCTTGCTTGAACCTCCCTGAGTGTGTTCCAATCCTTGCCTTGCTTTGGAAGTTCCTGGAACTCTCTATCCAAGTCAACATGCAAGCTTTGAAAACAAAAATGGAAGATGAAGAAGGAGGAGTTACAGTGCAGGGATGATGGTCTGGATCTCTTAGATATGAAGTAGGTAAAGTGTTTTGATGATTAAAACTTAGAACGCACGAGCCAAATGATGGATTGCTATGCTTATGCATAAACTGCAAGTTTTGACAGTTTTTTGGTGATATGGAGTGTTTGAGTATTTCAGCCTTTTAGCAATCATGCTCTCAATTGTAATATGTTTGTGTATTAGTATGGAAAAGGTTTCAAGTCAGCTCTTCAACAGATTTTTCAATCCTAGCCTTTTTGCACACTTTCTTGCTTTTGAAGCAAAGTGAAGGGACAAGTCTCTACCTGCTTGTACTGGCTTGCTTGGAGTTGGTATGAGCTCTATACAAGTTTCCTTAGGTATGTAGTACTTGTGTGTGCAGAGAAGATAGGTTCAATGCTCAAGAATTGGAAAGTTGCAAAAGTGAACCTTTTCCAAAATGGCAATGGCAACTTTGTGCCATTTATGGAATTACAACTTGGATAAAGACTCTAGGGCTTGGATTAAATCTTTGTCAACTGAGTAAGCATTACATTATGGAGTAAGAAACAAGTTTGGGACCTGTAAAGAATGGATTAGGAAGCATAGGTTTAGATTTGAAATTTGTTCTTCATGAAATAGCTTGAAAACAAAGTGAGAAATTGCCAACTTCATCTCTTCGATTCTCCCTACTCAAAAATGATCTCAAGGAGTTATTAGACATTTTGGAAAGCTTTCAATGTGATCTATAACTCATATTTGAAAGGAATTTCAATATTCCCCTTGGAACTAGGTGAAATATTTCCATGAAGTTGGGTCAAAAACCTGCCTAAATTAGGGCAAAATTCCACTAAGTTATTTTAGTTCATGGGCATGTGTTTATAAAATTATATCTTGAGATCCAAGCATATTTAGGGAAAAATGTGTGTATAAATTTTTTAGATTTCATGGAGATCTACAACTTTCATGTTGGGAACTTTCTTTGAATCATCTTGTATCATGGTGGAAAATTGGCCTAAAGTTGAGAAAAAATAAGAAATTTTCTATACTTAGAAAAATTTCTAAGTTAAGAAAAATTCAAATTTTAAAATCAAATCTTCAATCTTTGATTCCTTGATGAACAAGTTTCACATATTGACATCTTTTGATGAATTATGATCCTTGGCACTTGATTTTGACCAAAAAGTCAAAGTTTGACTTTTCAATATACAATTGACTTTTGATTAGTTGACTGCAAATTTCATCTGTCTATCCAATGAAATTGCAATGTTTTGAACCATGTAATTAGGTCAAGGTGATACAAATTAACCCTTGAAATCATGCTTCAAATCAATTGGTCATTTGCTAGGTCAAAAATCAGAAATTGCTCTTCCTCAGTCAAAACCCTAGTTTTGACCATTTTACCCTTTTGATGATTTGATCAAATTTCTTGAGGAATTGTAATCCAAACTTGATCAAATGATACATATGATTCTAACATGTTGATGTTGATAAAAAATTATGAAGTTTGACTGTAAATTGGCCATGGTTGATTTTTTCCCTAATACAACTGATTTTTAGGTCAACTGTCCAATTGACTGATCAAAAATGGGGTTCAAGGCTTGAAACTTTTCATGAGTAATCTTAGGGGTTCATAATGATGTTTAAAAGTCATATGAAGCATTGATAGTCCAAGAATCCTTGTGCAAACTCAAACCCTAATTTTGGTTATCAGTGCATGAGGAGGTGTCTTGAGCTGGTCAAACCCTAATCCAGTCTTGAGTCAAAGAGATCTTGTGAGGAAATTCTTGATAAGTGAGAGGGAAAATTTTGGGGTACAACAGCTGCCCCTGTTCAATCTTTTTAATCCTGAAGAGTTAGATTGGCGAGTTTTGCCATTCATGACTCGAAGGTGGAAGATGATTGGACACTAGAGTGCCCATAAATTTTCACTCGACGTGTGTAGTTGAGGGAATGGGCTTAAAGATGCCATTTGGAGAAGTGATAGAATCTTGTTGGAGATGGGCTTGTTAGATGCCATCCAAGAATGTTTGTTGAATTGTAAGTTGTAAGCTGAAAGAATGAGTATCAAAATGGCGTCTGTGTCTAGAGTGTATCTGAACTATATCTGGATTTGAACTTTGAATGAGTATCTGAATGGCATCCGTGTCTGGAGCGTATCTGTACTGTATCTGAATGAGTATCAGAATGGCATCCGTGTCTGGAGCATATTCGTACTATATCTGAAAGGTTGTATTTGGACGAGTATTAGAATGGCATCCGTGTTTGGAGCGTATCCGTAATGTATCTAAACTTAAAATCTGAATGAGTATCAGAATGGCATCCGTGTCTGGAGCGTATTCATACTGTATCTGACCGTGAAATCTGAATGAGTATCAGAATGGCATCCGTGTCTGGAGCGTATCCGAACTGTATCTGGATTTGAACTTTGAATGAGTATCTGAATGGCATCCATGTCTGGAGCGTATATGTACTGTATCTGAAGTCTAAATCTGAATGAGTATCAGAATGGCATCCGTGTCTGGAGCGCATCCGTACTGTATCTGAAGTCTGAATCTGAATGAGTATCAGAATCGCATCCGTGTCTGGAGCGTATCCGTACTGTATCTGAAGTCTGAATCTAAATGAGTATTAGAATGACATCCGTGTCTGAAGCGTATCTGAACTGTATCAAGGATTCATTTTGCTAATGGTAACTGTTAATCTTATCCTGAAAAGGGTAAAATGTTAGGTGAAACACAAAGTTATGTTGCATGAAATGCATGATGCAATGTATTTGTTTTATCAGTGTTTATGATATATGGATACAATGTACGTGCATGTAAGCTGGTTTGCTGTATTGCTGTGCGATTGAGGAAAATAAATCCTTGAATGCTGCTGAGGCTATGTTGAATTTTAATGTCTTGAAGTTTGAAGTATTGACAAACTCTTGTTGAGGGAAGTAAATTCCGTTGTGAGTGCAATGCCATGTACTGCTTGTAAGATCTGCTTTGGGGAATCCTGAGAAATTTGACGATTTCTACCGGGGATTAATAGTTTGAAATTTGTTCCGCTGGGGATTTAAATGACGTACTGTGGGGATTTCTTATAGAATAACCTAGATACGTTTTCCTTCCCTTTCAACCTATCAGTAATTGTCTTAATCATTTTGTTTATTTTTAAACAATAATTATGTTCAAATGCATATGTTCATCAATGAATCATTGGACGTTTTTGCAAACAAAACACAATCGTAAAGAAAAGACAAATAGTTTTTGCACTTTCAAAGAGATATCTTTGTATTGACTTTGAATAAGTATTTTGTACAAAGGGGACAAACATTCTAGTAAGATAATGGTGTCATAAAACAAGAAAAATTTATACAAAGAAAGATAGCTATGTGTAATAATCCCATGGGGTTCCCATTCTGCTATAGCCTTCGTATCTCTGAGCATCTTGTCTATTTGTTGCTTCATCCTAAGATGATTGAATTGATCAGGAACTCCGAGTTTGTCCGTGGAAATCAAAGTAAAGTGATCCGACGAGACATAGTCATACGCTTTAATTCCCTAACTTTTGCCTGGACCGCCCTTTCGGGTTTTCAGTCCACCGGGAAACCCTTTTTTGCCCAAGTTGCCCTTTCGGGTTTTCAACTTGCCGGGTGTACATATTTTTTATTTTATCCCTAATTTTTGCCCGAACCTTTTTGGTTCGTCGGGATTCCCTTGTTTTGCCTAGGTGTGTCAACCTAGCGGGTCTCTTATGCGTAGTATCTTTTGACTATGTCCGCATTCGCAGGGTGAGGCAGGTCATCATCGTCTATGGTGGTCAAGATCATAACCCCACCGGAGAATATATTCTTGATTACAAACGGTCCTTCATAGATAGGAGTCCATTTTCCCCTGGGATCACTTTGTGGCAAGATGATACGTTTGATCACTAAATCCCCAACTTGATATATTTGGCGTCTGACTTTCTTGTTGAAGGCCTTGATCATCCGTTTTTGATACATTTGACCATGGAAAACAGCAGTAAGTCTCTTTTCATCAATTAAGTTCAGTTGATCAAGTCGAGTCTGGATCCAATCGTCTTCACTCAAACCTGCGTCCTTCATAATCCTTAGAGAGGGGATCTGAACCTCAATAGGCAAGACAACCTCCATGCCATATACCAAAGAATAGGGTGTTGCCCCAGTTGACGTGCGGGCCGTGGTACGGTACCCGTGGAGAGCGAATGGTAGAATCTCATGCTAGTCTTTGTATGTGACTGTCATCTTTTGTATGATCTTTTTAATATTTTTATTTGCAGCTTCGACAACACCATTCATCTTTGGCCGATAGGGGGAAGAATTGTGATGTTGAATCTTGAATTGCTCGCACAAAGCGGTGATCATAGTGTTGTTAAGATTTGTACCATTGTCAGTGATGATCCTTTCCAGGATACCGTACCGACAAATGAGATTTTGCTTGATGAAGCGGGCAACAACATTCTTGGTAACGAATGCGAAGGAAGCTGCTTCGACCCACTTTGTAAAATAGTCAATGGCCACTAGGATGAAACGGTGTCCATTAGAGGCTGTCGGCTTGATCTCTCCAATCATATCAATTCCCCACATTTCGAAGGGCCAAGGAGCAGTCAAGACATTCAGAGGAACCAGAGGTACGTGCACCTTGTCAGCATAAATTTGACACTTATGACAGGTCCGAGAGTGTTGATAGCAATCTGCTTCCATGGTAGACCAATAATAGCCTTCCCGTAGGATTTTATTCGCCATTGTATGCCCACTGGAGTGAGTGCCAAAAGTACCTTCATGTAATTCAGCCTTGATCTTTTCTGCTTCAATCTTATCCACACACTGAAGCAGAATGGAGTCATGATTGCATTTGTACAGGATGCCATTACTAAGGAAGAACTTAGCAGAGAATCTCCTTAATAATTTCTTATCATTGATTGAAGATCCTTCTGGATATTCTTGAGCCTCGAGATACCTCTTGACTTCATGAAACCAAGGGTGGTCCATTATTTCTTCAGTATTAATCTCGTGACAGTATGCTGGTTCATCCATTCGTTCGATGGTGATATGGGGAGCCTCGTTATCCCAATTAAGTTTAAACATAGATGACATTGTGGCTAGAGCGTCTGCTAGTTGATTCTCTTCTCGCGGTAAATGCTCGAAGGTAATCTTCTCAAAATGTGGTAGCAATGTCAAAACATGTTCTTTGTAAGGGATAAGATTTGGGTGCTCAGTGTCCCATTCCCCTTTGATCTGACTGATGACCAAAGCTGAATCTCCAAATACATCTAAGGATTTGATTCCCAAGTCTATGGCAGCTCTGAGACCAAAGATGCACGCTTCGTACTCCGCCATGTTGTTTGTACAATTGAAGCAAAGTCTAGAAGTAAAAGGAGTATGACACCCTTCTGGGGATATGAGTACAACGCCAATACCATTACCAAGTGCATTGGATGCCCCATCAAAGAACAGGGTCCATCGGGATCCTTGTTCAGGTCCGTCGTATGGCCTGATTCCTTCACAGTTTTCTAATGTCATGATGTCTTCATCCGGGAATTCAAACTTCATGGACTGATAATCTTCTACAGCTTGATGAGCAAGATGATCAGCTAGCACACTGCCCTTTATAGCTTTTTGAGTAGTATACTGTATGTCATATTCTGTTAGGATCATTTGCCATCTAGCTATCCTCCCAGAAAGAGAAGGCTTCTCGAAGATGTACTTTATCAGATCCATCTTAGATATCAATAAGGTAGTATGAGTCAGCATATACTGTCTTAGCCGGCGAGCAGCCCATGCCAGAGCGCAACAAGTTTTCTCGAGCAGTGAATATCTGGTTTCACAGTCGGTAAAATTTTTGCTCAGGTAGTAAATAACGTGCTCTTTTCGGCCAGACTCATCATGCTGCCCCAATACACACCCCATTGAGTTCTCTAAAATGGTCAGATACATGATCAGTGGTCTTCCCTCGACTGGTTGCATCAAAATAGGAGACTCTTGTAAGTACTCTTTGATCTTTTCAAAAGTAATCTGGCATTCATCATTCCATCTGAATACTTGATCTTTCTTCAATAGTTTGAAGATCGGCTCACAAGTAGCTATTAGGTGAGAAATGAATCTGGCAATATAGTTTAGGCGCCCCAAGAATCCTCTGACTTCCTTCTCAGTACGAGGAGCAGGCATTTCTTGTATCGCCTTGACTTTGGTAGGATCGACTTCAATACCTTTGTTACTGACGACAAAACCTAAAAGTTTACCGAATCGTACTACAAATGTGCACTTGTTTGGGTTCAACCTTAGTTTATACTTCTTCATCCTCTCAAACAACTTTTGCAAGTGATCAAGGTGCTCTTCTTCTATTTGTGATTTAGCTATCATATCGTCTATGTAGACCTCTATTTCATGATGTATCATGTCATGAAACAAAGCTACCATGGCGCGTTGATAGGTGGCCCCATAATTCTTCAGTCCAAATGGCATCACTTTGTAGCAGAATGTGCCCCACTGTGTGACAAATGTAGTTTTCTCCATGTCCTCAAGTGCCATTTTGATTAGGTTGTAACCTAGGAATCTGTCCATGAAGGAAAACACTTTGTGTTGGGCCGTATTGTCAACCAGGATATCAATGTGGGGAAGTGGAAAATCATCTTTGGGGTTGGCCCTATTCAAATCTCTTTAGTCCAAGCACATTCGTACTTTTCCGTCCTTTTTAGGCACGGGAAAAATGTTGGCAACCCATTGGGGATAGGAAGTGACATCCAAAAATCCGGCATTGAATTGTTTTATGACTTCCGCTTTGATCTTCTTTGACATGTCAGGCCTCATGCGGTGGACTTTTTGTTTTACTGGTGGACAATCTTCTCTTGTTAGCAGACGATGTACCACGATGTCTGCATCAAGTCCTGACATGTCTTTATATGACCAGGCAAAGATCTCAACATAATCATGCAACAGCTTAATCAGACGCTCCTTAACACTAGGCTCCAGATTGACACCTGTTGTACCCCAAAATTTTCCCTCCCATATTTCTCAATACATGTCAAGTGAGGTCCTCAAAATTGCTCAAGGAAGTCCAAGGGTTGACCAGACAAATTCTCTCCTAAGGCAGTCTACCCCAAATTAGGGTTTCAGTTTGCATCAAGATGTTTGAATCCAAATGGTCCCAAATGCTCACAATTGTCCTAATATGTTCTCAAGATCATCCATGTCAAGTTTCAAGCCTTGCAGAGGAAGTTTGCTCAGTCAATTGCTCAAAGGCCTGAAAATCGATTATGCTAGGGCAAAAGTCAACTGTGCCCCACATAAAGTCAAACTTCAAGATTTTTGGTAAATATTCTAATTTTGAAGTATTATGCATCATTTTATCAAGGGTTGATCATGATTCCTCAAGGATTGATCATAATTCATCAAAACCCAAAAGTTGCTAAATTAGGGTTTTGTAGGAAAAGTCAACTCAACTTTGACCAAGCATAACTTTCTCATACTTTATAAAAAAATGACCCATACAAAGCTCATTTTGAAGAGGATGCAATTATATACAATTAATATTCAGCCCCCAAGTTCAAAATATGCACTCACAAGAAGATATGAATTTGGACATTATAGGTCATTTTGGAAAGTCAACAAAAACACCTTTTGGGTCAAAGTTTCATACATGAACATGGAAGACCCAATTGAGATGAAACCAAAAGGGTTTCTTAGAGGACATATTAAGATTTAAAAAAGTCCAAGAACACCTCTCTAGGGTAAAAATTGAGGGAGTTATGCATTGGCCAAGTTGACCCTTTTTGCAAAATTGCCAAAAGTCAAATGTGTCCCAAATTGAAATTTTTGTCAAATGGGTGTTGGCTGAAGATTTTGATAATGTTATTTAGAATTTAAAATTGGTTAAGAGTTCTGATCGAAATGGAATTAAACACCATATTTCAAAGTTGCAGAAGCAGTGTTTCGAATGAGTGTGTCAAAGCTTGAAGCTTCGAACGGTGATTATGGGAACATATCCGAAAGGGTCTCGAAACAACAGCGAGGCTAGGTTTGGGAAGAGTGTTAGAAACGGAGAAACACCAAAGCATTTAAAATTTAAATGGAAGCGGGACTTTCAAAGTTTGAAAGTTATGTGTTGGAGCATTTGGGGACACGTGGAAAGATGAAAGAAGCATTGTTTTGCATGTTCGAAACGTGGCATGATCCTATAGCGAGACCGTTAGGGTCGAATTAGTATAAATAGAAATCTTAGTATTAGGATTTCAGTGTGTCATATCTGTTATACAAAATACTCAATAACATTCAAACTACCACATGGCAAGGGAAACGAATGCAAGAGAGATGTATGTATGATAGCACCATGTATTTCTAACTTAATGAAAGCCTTTTTACCATTTCCAGTACTTTCCTCTTTTCTTTTTATCGAATAACATTTACAAGTTGCTTTATTTACTGTCTTTTTCATTTCAAAGTCTTTTTCCTCAAAGTTTTATGTTTTATTGCTTTCTTTATATTTCGAGCACTTTATATTTCAGAGAACTGTTACGCTTTCAATACCTTTACTTCCAAGTATTGTTTTTCAAACGCATCCTTTTACTTAAAATTGCATTAAACGCTTTCTTCACATTTTTAACTTCTACATTCCAGAAACCTTTTATGTTAAATGTTTTGCAAATCGAAACCATTTACTTCATTTTTCATACAGTTTTATACGTCTCTTTAATCAGCATTACGATTAGCATTTATTCGTATAACTTAGTTTTCATGTACAATTTGACCACATTTTTAAACTCTTAGAGAGAAGGATCGAAATAAACCAAACACTTGTACAATAGCAACCATGAATAATTGTTCGATTGTGAGAGTAACTTTAATATCCAAGGAGTCCTAGGATCAATCTAGTCGATCCTGTGAGTTACCAGAGAGATTGAGTAGCGTTAATAAAGATTATTCGATAGTTTGGAAGACTAGCGGTTGTTTACCAGAAATCACTGGAAACAAATTGGCACACCTAGTGGGACCAATAGTTGGATATCAGAATTAAGGATTGTCGAGACATAGCCATCCCAAAAAATGTAGGAACCATAAGAAATTTGCTGTTTTATGAACCTAAGAAGTGGTAAGATAACCAACAGCAACCAACCTTTATCCAGAAGAAAACGTTTGGACAAAATGTCTAATTCAGACAATCAACAAGGAAACCAAGGTGACCCACATGCAACAGGCACTAACGCGTCCATTTCGAGCGGAACATCTAATGTAATCCCTTCGAATGCACAGTCTGTTGCATCTTCAACCAGTAACATAGCCACCACTGGAGTAAGTGGCATATCAACTAACAGTTCGATCTTAGGAAATACTGGAACTATGGGCTACCCTGGGGGATTCGTTCCACCACCAGGAACACAATCCCATTTAGCCACACCATTAACTAGACCACCCGGCTTCGATGGGAATAGAATTAGAAGTTCTTCTTACGGAATGCCAACATCTTTTATGGCAGGTTTACACAATTCCACTTCGAATTCATCCCCACAACTAGGATCTGGGTCTGGGGCGAACCAATTTATGACAAATAACCAAGGGTCAGTGGGTTATAGCACGTTGCCTATCCTAACCACAGATAACCAGTTGGCTTTTAGGCAATTGATGGATGACAGCAACCACAATATGATAGGGGTGTTAGCGCAAACCATGCAGGAAATATTTGCCCCAATAGTTCAGAATGTGACTGTGACGAACAGGGAAAACGCTGACAATATGAGTCGAATAGCAGATTTCTTTGCTCCCACAGAAAGGCGTAGGCAGAACCAGGCGGGATTTCGAACAAACATGCCTGTTATAGAACGAGTTGCTAACGACCCAATTCAGAGACTACCCAGAGAAGAAGCTAACTTAGGGGCCAGAGCACCAAGGTTAGAAGCCCCAGTAATTCAGGGCCCACAAAGGGAAGTTATGGAACCAGGGGCAAGGATCGAAAGGCCAAAAGCCCCGGAACTTCGAGAAGAACAACCCAGGGGAGTTGTTTTTGTTGGTCGAAATCAAGATGCCGATGCCGTCGTTCATAGGATTCGAAACGATAACATCTTGGCAGAAAATAACCTAACCACTATGATAGAGAGGATCATGGCCCAGAATGGCCTCAATACGGGAATGAGGAGGCCAAATTACGCTTCTCCTATATTGGATTGTATAATGCATACTGATTTACCAAGGGGATACAAAATCCCTAAATTTACAAAGTTCGCTGGGGACACCAACGAGTCAACGGTCGAACACATAGCGAGATATCTAACCGAAGCGGGAGATATAGCCAATAATGAAGATCTCAGGATCAAATACTTCCCAAGTTCCTTGACAAAAAACGCCTTCACTTGGTTTACCACATTGCCTCCTGGATCTATTGACACTTGGCCCCTTTTAGAGAGATTATTCCATGAACAGTTTTACATGGGACAAACGAAAATAAGTTTGAAGGAATTGGCCAGTGTTAAGAGAAAGTTCACTGAACCCATAGATGATTATTTGAATAGATTTAGGCTGTTAAAATCCAGATGTTACACAGTAGTGCCTGAACATGAGTTAGTCGAAATGGCCGCTGGGGGTTTGGATTATTCTATTCGAAAGAAATTAGATACTCAGTATTTGAGGGATATGGCTCAATTAGCCGATAGGGTTCGACAGGTCGAAAGACTAAAAGCCAAAAAAGCCAGAGTCTTTAAGAACAGTAAGAAAGAAAGGATTTCCTATGTTGGGACTGAGGAAATAGAAGAATATCCTGAATTCGAATTCGAAGAGGTCAAAATCGACCTCGCTGAATTAAAACAGGCCCCACCTTACTCCTGCAAAATGTTAGTTCCCACGAAAGGGAAAGATATTGTTGAAAATGAGAAAAGTGACAAGTTTCCAAAGAAGGTTTACACCTTCGACGTCACTAAGTGTGACGAAATTTTTGACTTGCTTGTCAAGGATGGCCAACTAATTGTGCCATCAAATGTTAAAATACCTCCCTTGGATCAGAGGAAGAAAAGGGGATTTTGCAAGTATCATAGTTTCCTAGGCCACAAGACCTCACAATGTTTTCTTTTCAGGGAATTGATTCAAAACGCGATCAAAGATGGCAGACTAAAGTTTGCTGATAAGGTAAAGATGAAAGTGGACGAAGATCCTTTGGACGTCGCAGACACCAACTACTCCGAGCCTGCATGCATTGGAGAGGTCAACATGGTGGAAACTGATCAAAGCGATGCCCCAACAGGAGAGAAGGACACTGGAGTCGAAAACTGGGTGATGGTCGAAGTCAGCGAGGAAGTCACTGAAGACATCCAGAAAACGCCAGACACTTCGATTGTTGCACCTGTGGCTGTTGCAGGAGAAACCCAGGCTACTGAAGGCCAAGGGAATCAAAACGAAGGATTGACACAAGTCACTGAGGGCTTGAGGCTGGAATTGGAGAAAGTTCAAATTACGCAACCAGTTCCCCTTCAGAAGGAAATATGGGACACTCTAGGGGAGCCCAGTGGGAAATTTGACTATCTGGTCAAATATTCTGCCCCAGAAAGTTCGAAGGTCCAGATCGAAGATATAAAGCCCACAGGATGGGGCGATGACGAAACTAAAGAGGGGGATGTGGAAATAAATATGGTGGATATGGAAGGACCCCGTTCTGAGATGGAGGAAGTGAAAAAATACTTAGAAAAAGAAAAGCACAGAATGGGGGATAATCACACTGGAGATGCCACTCTCAAAGACTATCTCATGACATGCCACAAAGGAGATCCAGGCATGATATTGTGCCCTAGGTGCAGCATCCTCTGCAACCAAAGAATTGCTGCAAATTTCGAAAGGGTACAGAGGGCTCGAACTGGCAACAATTGGCGCCAGGATAACCAACTCTTTAGGTGCTATCCCAAGGCTGGAGAGAGTCTGTTGGAGTTTGTTTTTCGCTGCTACAAAGGGGCAACTAAGTGTTTGGTTTGCCCAAGATGTTCTGCTGTGTATGACCAAAGCATGGCCAGGGCCTTCGAAACGATCCCCTTCGCCCCTTGCTGGAACCATCAAGAAACTGCCCAGATGGGCCCGCGTTTCGACAGCAGATACAAACAGCGAAGACCTGATAGCCCTCACCCCAAAGTTGCTCGAAGAGTGACTTTCAAACTCCCTGCTGAAGTGCCAACCGATAGATGGCTACAAGTCAGAAATGACAAAGGCAAAGACAAATGGAGGAGTGCTGAACGAAATGCACGCCATGCTGTGACATACAGGAGGCAATTCAACACACAAAAAAGGGAGGAAGTGAGATTAGAGAATTACAAAGGAAGGAACCCCATGTCAAGATCCCAGTGGCGCAGACAGCAAAGGATTCGAAAGGCTGAGAGGGAAGCTATGGCAAACAAAGGGGATACTTCAACGAAGATACAAGGTGAATCAAGCACCAACAAACCAAAAAATCAGACTGAAGAGAAACCTCCAGTCAATAGGAGGCTTTTTTCTGAAGACCAACGAGACGAACCAAAGGAATATACTCCAGGCCCGGAAGAGGACGAAGATATGATAACAGATAACTTCGAATCGGAGGGGGAGTCTTCATTCAACCTGAACTGTAACGTGGTGTCCGTGCTTCCCTGCGAATTTGGGCAGGAAACCGAAATCAATGAATATGAGGAGGAAGACACCACAGATTTAATGAAACATAGGCCCGTGTGCTACTACGTGATGGACAATGGGGCTGTTGAGGAACAAAATGCGTTCTTCGAACGTCCAGAGCCTGCAATGAAGAATCATCTCAAGCCACTTTTCATTCGGGCGAAAGTAGGTGTCCATGGTGTGAACAAAGTTCTAGTGGATGGGGGTGCTGCAGTCAACCTGATTCCCCATTTCATGCTAAAAAGGTTAGAGATCCGCGAAGGAGATATCAATCCCCATAATATGGTTCTATCTAATTATGAGGGAAAAGTGGGCAAAACACTGGGGGTGGTCCAGTTGGAATTGACAATAGGCTCAAGTTGCAGGCCCACCATGTTTATGGTTATCGAAGCCAAGGCCAACTATAACCTACTGCTAGGAAGAGAATGGATTCATGGCGTGGGGGCAGTTCCTTCGTCAATGCATCAACGACTAGATCTGTGGAGAGATGACGGAATCGTGGAAAACATCGAAGCAGACCAGAGTTACTTTATGTCAACTGTCAATTTAGTTGACAAAAGGGATTATGATAAAAATCTGGCAAAGATTGCTCCATGTGTCCCAAATGATGAGATGAATGAAACTAGAAACGCCCACTACTACATGACACTTCGTCATGATGGTCTTTACTGGGATAGAACAATAATCAGTGAAGAAGAGGAAGTTGAAGGTGCTATACAAAAACGGCCATCAGGCTGGAACTTCGACAACCTTAACCATGACTGAGTCTACCTTCTTCGAAAGGATTTCGGCCTATATGGCTGAAAATGAATCGAAAGCGGCCCTAGAGGCTGAAATAAATGAATCAACTGTAAAGACGAATGAAGTCAGTGGGGGGGGGGGTGCGAAATGCTCACCCATCAAAGAATTGGAGATGGATCAAAGGTTGGATGCCATCTATGACAAAGAACCCTTAGGCTTCGAAAGGGACCCCATAAACTCAGGTGTCAAAATGTTGGCACAGGACCCGCTCGAAGAAGTCAACTTAGGGGATGAAGAAACGAAAAGAGTAACTTACGTGAGTGCTAAACTTAGCCCAGGCCTCAAGGAAAAAGTGATCGAAGTCCTTAGGAAAAACAAAGATTGTTTCGCATGGGATTATGATGAGATGCCTGGTTTAAAGAGGGAGTTGGTCGAACATAGACTACCAATCAAAGATGGCAAGAGGCCCATCAAACAAACTCCCAGAAGATTCGCACCAGCGGTTCTCACAAAAATTAAAGCTGAGATCGAAAGGTTGCTGCGCTGCAAATTCATCAGAACAACAAGGTACGTTGAATGGTTAGCAAACATAGTACCTGTTATTAAGAAAAATGGTTATTTAAGGATTTGCATAGATTTTAGGGATTTAAATACTGCAACCCCTAAGGATGAATATTCCATGCCTGTGGCAGAAATGCTAGTAGATTCTACTGCAGGATTCGAATACTTGAGCATGTTAGATGGATACTCTGGATACAACCAGATTTTCATTGCTGAAGAAGATGTTGCAAAAACAGCATTTCGTTGCCCAGGAGCCTTAGGCACCTACGAATGGGTGGTGATGCCTTTCGGTTTAAAAAATGCTGGGGCAACTTATCAAAGGGCGATGAATTCAATCTTTCATGACTTCATCGAAACCTTCATGCAGGTGTATATTGATGATATAGTCATCAAATCTATATCTGCAGAAGCACATTTGCATCATTTAAGCCAATCATTCGAACGGATGAGAAAACATGGCTTAAAAATGAATCCCCTTAAATGTGCATTTTTTGTGCAGGCTAGAGACTTTCTCGGTTTTGTGGTCCACAAGAAAGGAATTGAGATCAACCAGAACAAAACCAAAGCCATAATGGAGACGAAAGCACCTGCGTCAAAAAGGGAGTTGCAATCTCTACTAGGGAAAGTTAACTTCCTCAGAAGATTCATTTCGAACCTGAGTGGAAGGACCCAAGCTTTCTCTCCGTTACTTCGTCTGAAGCAAGGTCAGGCCTTCGAATGGAACGAAGCTCACCAGGAGGCATTTGACAAAATAAAAGAATATCTTTCCCAGCCTCCTATTTTGTCTCCACCATCATGGGGGAAGCCCATGAGATTGTACATATCTGCCTCTGAAGTTAGCATAGGTAGTATGTTAGCACAAGAGGATAACAATGGCGTCGAAAGAGCCATATACTATTTAAGTAGAGTGCTAAATGATGCAGAGACCAGATATAGCAATTTAGAAAATCTATGTCTCTGTTTATACTTCTCTTGTATGAAACTCAAGTATTATATAAAACCTGTTGATGTTTATGTTTCGTCTCACTTCGATGTCATTAAACATATGCTTTCAAAGCCAATAATGCATAGTAGAGTTGGAAAATGGGCTCTGGCCTAAACAGAATATTCATTGACTTTTATGCCCTTAAAAGCTATGAAAGGTCAAGTGATTTTTGATTTCATTGTGGATCATTCGTTGGTTGAGCAGACAAGTATGAGTTTCGTCGAAATGCAACCATGGAAATTGTACTTTGATGGTTCAACCCACAGGAATGGAAGTGGTGTTGGGGTCCTTCTAATTTCTCCTGAAGGAATTCCAACAAAATTCAAGTATAAATTGGATGGCCCTCGTTGTTCGAACAACGAAGCTGAATATGAAGCGCTCATTGTTGGACTTGAAGTTTTGTTGGAATTGGGGGCAACCAGAGTCGAAATTAAAGGAGACTCTGAATTGGTGGTCAAACAAATCACAAAAGAATACAAGTGCATAAAGGAAAATTTAATGGTATACTTCGTCATAGTCAATAGGCTATTAAGAAAGTTTGAATACATGGACATTCAACACATACCAAGATTAGAAAACCAAGAAGCAAATGACTTAGCGCAGTTGGCTTCAGGTTATAGAGTATCTACCAAGAATCTTAAAGATTTGGTCGAAATAAGGGGAAGAGTTTTGGCTACTAGATTCACACCATCGGATCTGGAAAGTATGAGATTGGGATATGCTGAGAAACAAGGATTCGAAATTCTAGCCATAAATACTTTGTCAGATACAGACTGGCGAAGTCCATTAAAGAGTTATTTAGCAGACCCAACTTTAAAGGTGGATAGAAAAACAAAATATAGAGCATTGTCATATCTCCTCATGGGGAACGAATTGTTCAAAAAGACCCAAGAAGGTGTATTATTGAAATGCCTAGGAGAAAGTGAGGCATATTTAGCATTGTCTGAGGTCCATAATGGGGCATGTGGGGCACACCAAGCAGGCCATAAAATGAAATGGTTGCTATTTCGATATGGTTTGTATTGGCCTAGCATGCTCAAAGATTGCATAGACTTTGCTAAAGGATGTGAGGAATGTCAGAAACATGCAGGAATTCAACACGCCCCTGCAAGTGAGTTGCATTCGATCATCAAACCATGGCCATTCAGAGGATGGGCATTGGATCTGATAGGGGAGATAAATCCTGCTTCGTCCATAGGTCAGAAATATATCTTGGTAGGAGTAGATTATTTCACCAAATGGATCGAAGCTATACCTTTGGTAGTTGCTGATCAAGAGGCAATTATCGAGTTTATACAAAAGCACATTATCTATAGGTTTGGATTGCCAGAAAGTATAACTACAGACCAAGGCTCTGTATTTACTGGTAGAAAGATGCAAGGATTTGCCCAAGAAATGGGGTTCAGATTGCTAACATCAACACCATATTATGCTCAGGCAAACGGACAAGTCGAAGTAGCAAACAAAGTAATAATAGGATTAATCAAGAAGCATATTGGCAAGAAGCCAAGAAATTGGCACAAAACTCTGGACCAAGTGTTATGGGCTTGTAGAACATCTCCTAAAGAAGCCACTAACACTACGCCTTTCCAACTTACATTCCGCCATGATGCAGTATTACCAGTAGAAATTCATCTGCAATCAGTTCGAATCCAGAAACAAAACGAAATCCCAGCTGCATTATATTGGGAAATGATGATGAATGAATTAGTAGAGTTGGGCGAAATTAGATTACATGCGTTGGAAATTCTGATGAGGCAAAAAGAAAGAGTGGCCAGAACATACAATAAAAGGGTGAAGAAAAAAGTATTCGTTATTAATGACTTGGTTTGGAGAGTCATATTGCCTATGGATAAGAAGAACAAAGCATTAGGTAAATGGTCACCTCATTGGGAAGGACCTTTTCGAATATTAAAAGTATTCTCAAACAATGCATACGAGGTCGAAGAACTCTTGGATGATAAACGAGTCCTAAAGGTTAATGGGAAATATTTAAAGAAATATAAGCCAAGCCTGCGGGAGATTCGAATAATAACAACATAAACAAAATATTATAAAAAGCCAAGATGGCAAGATAAGAATGCCAAAATGGCGTTGTTCGAATATTACATATAAAAAGCCAAAGTTATGGTCAGATGAGATATAAAAATTTAGAAATAAACATTATTTTTCAATCGATTAAAGGTGCTTCGAAATGTTTCAAGTCTCTGCTGAGCAAACCGCCTGGCACCTTCCAAGGTTGCCACTTCTCCTTTAAGTTGTTCTGCAGTCTCCATTTCTGCAAGCCCCCGGTTGAGAAGCTCTTCGAATTGGTTACCTGCAGGATTAGTTTCGAAGGCTAGTTGTTGTTCCTTAGCCTCCTTAACTTTCTGCTGAAGTTCCAGAATCTGCCTTTCCCAAATAAGAATGGACTCAGCTCGAGCCTCATATTCAGTTTTCGCCTGCTTCAGATGCATAGCCTGATCCTCAGCTTCTTGAGAAAGCTTCGAAGCTTGTTCATAGGAGGCATCCATGGCAATGCGTTTCTCATGAACCTTCTTGGCAGCAGATTCGTCTTGGAGAAGGTAGCCAGTTACGTTGTCCAGCAAATTCTGAAGATCAAACAAGAGAGTACTAACTGGCAAAGAGCAGTTGGAAAGATTAACCTTTGTGAGCAGCTCCTTCATAGTATAGCAAGCAGTACTATCTTGCTTAAGCACTTCGAAGATATCCACGTTGAGAATAGTTCTCCTAATTTTGTTGAGAAGAACAACTCTTTCATCTGTGGGAAGAGGATGGCTGGTTGAACTTGTGCCAGCCCTAGCGAGTGGAACGTCCCTCTGAGCCAACTTTGCCTTCATATACCCAATGGGGTCATTTCGCCTCAGAAGTGCCAGTTCCTCGTCAGTCATTCGAGACGAAGAGGATTGGGGGAATTCCACGCGTAGGGGAACCACGTTTGTTTCAACCTCTAGGGTTTCGTTGATTGCATCACCATCCCCTTCATTTGCTTCGTGCTCTTGGTCTTCTTCATCTTCGTCCAAATCTACCACTTCGATACCATCCCTTTCGCCGCTATGTGCGTTAGACTCCGTCCCGGCAGTCGAACCATCATTCGCGTTTTCCTCGTCATTGGCGTTTTCCTCCTCAGATTCTTCGCCTGCAGATTCTTCGAATTCTCGCCCAGAATCAGCTTTTTCTTCTTCAGTCTGAGTATCCTTTGGGTCCTCTTGAAAAGTTTCAAGAGGGGACTTTTGAAGAACCCTTTGTGAATCCTCTGCAGACGTTTGAAGTATCGTTTCGTTCACCTCTTTCAGAGGAATGGAGGTACCTTGGTCATCTGGCTGTTCAGAAGTTCCAGCCAAAACCGCCACATTGGAAGAACCTTTGTTTTGGACCAAATTGCTGGAATCTCCTTGAGGAGAGGAGTTAAGCGGAGCAGCAGCTCTGGACGGTGAGGTCGAAATGGTAGAAGTGGGATCCAAGATGTTCTGCAAAGAGTGGCAGAATGTTAAAGAAAAATATTCACCAAGATAATAAGAAGTTAAACATTTTTAGAGGAAGTTCGATTTACCTGTGGGCCCTCAGAGGAGAGGTTACTAGCTATGCGTTCCAACTGTGGGTTGGAGGTCGAAGGTGGATTTTTGGATTTTGGTAAGGGAGCAGCATCCCTGGAGTCGAGTCCAGAGACGCTAGTCGGAACAGTACTTTTAGGTGTAGCTTTCTTTAGCTTCTTCTTCGAAGCAGTATTTGAGTTTCCTCTAGCAGTGGGATCTTCCCCAGTAGTGCTTGGTTTTCGCTTCTTAGGAGTAGTGGGAGGAAGTTTGTTGGTCTGAACGAATTTTAACGAAGTTAGATATAAAAAAGCTTGAGTGAATTCGAAGCATCAAAAACTAAGTGATTACCGTTGGAATTGGGGCACTTGTTGTTGGCGTTATTGTTGTTGTTGTAGTTGCAGCAGTAGCAGTTGTTTCGGGTGGATTAGCTTTTTCAGTAGTTTCAATGGAGGTTTGAGAGGCACTCCCTTCCTTCGATTTCGAGGCAGCAGTCTTTATCCTGATAGCTGAAAATCAAAACAATTAAGGCAAAGGTTAAAGATATGGAAAATAAAAGACATTTGGGATTGTTCCCAAGCATTCGCACATGTGCCTTGATCAGATTTAATTGACATGGCAGAAAGGTCATATCGAAGATGTCCTGGGAAATCATGAAGCCAGTGTCGAGCCCATGTCACAGTCTCAGATGGCTTTGGTTTCCTTTGAAGATATTTGAACATCTCTTTGCAAGTAAACCACCATGGATATGGGGGAAACCAAGCCAGAGCCAGTTCTGAGGTAGGTAATCTGGGAAATTTAGGTGGATGCATTTCGAATGCCAACCTATACCTATCCTCAGGTGACAGCCCTGAAGGAAGTTTTAGCTTAGAAACTTTTTGTTTAAATTTTTCCTTCAAGGTCTCAGCTGCTTGATGCACAGTGGAGTCCAAGCGCGTGGGGTCGTAAGTAGTTTCAAAATAATTTTGAAAAGCTTTTATCTCTTTGGCATGAGTAAACATACCTTTCTTTGCTGGTACCTGCACATCGAAGGCATCAATTAGTTTCTGTCGAATTGTAAGTGTATCGAACATGCAAGTTTGATAAAACTTAATCCACCACTCCAGAAATCCTTTAGCCGCGAGATGGGTAGGTTCGAAGGCTATCAGCTCAAATTGGGCAAAGCCTTGATATTGTTCTTGTTGAATCTTGGCTTCCCTTGCCTTGAAAGTTCGACCAGATGTAATGGCGCTCTCAGTTTGGAACAAAGGTTCAGGAATCAGTTGGCATAAGCCAAACTGCCTCGAAACGAAGTTTGGTTGGTAGGCAAAGAGAAGAATTTGGTTCTTAGTTGGGGTTATCCTCGAAGAGATGAGTCTAGGAAGCAAGAAAGCTCTCCATACATCTTGGATCTCCTTGCTCTTGATGGCTTCTGAGAGAGCCATGGTGAACCAAGAGGGTCCATGAGTCCTCGAAGCAAAAGGCGCCATGCTCTCTTCGAACTTATGCCTTTTGGAGAGGATCATGATGTACTTCGAGAATTGAACCTTGAAGTCATCCTTGTCATCATTAGGAGTTAGTCTTCGAAGCCTAGTGCCTTCGACTATCCTATCACTTATTTCTGAATCTTGCTCATCTATGGTGTTGGCGGTTGATAAAGAAGGTTCGAACATGGCGTTTAGCCATAGTTGGAGTAACCAAAATGGGCCAGCTAATAGAATGTTTTTAGAAGTGTGGGATTTGAGACTCGAAACGGCTGACCTCAGGCTTTCGTAGAGGTCAACTAAGAGTAACTCACTTAGGCACACCTTGCGATTTTCGTGTAAATCCCTAGCTAGAGGAATGAACCTACTAGCTACCTGCAGGGATCTACTGCAGAAAACGTACCTAGACAGCCACAGGGTTAAGAATGCAATATGCTCTATGTCAGACACATTATCCCCTTCAGCATGATAATGGCTGATAAATTTGGAAAAGCTGGCTAACTTGACTTCGAAGTCAATTATGCTGGAGTGTTCTTCGTTGTCAGGAACATAAGTTTCTCCCACTGGCGACAGCCCAGTAATAGCCGCTATATCAAAGAAAGTTGGGGTAATCATTCCACCTGGGAGATGGAAAGTGTTGTAGGTACTATCCCAGAAATAAAGGGACGCAAACAGCAAAGGATGGCTATAGGTGAATCCAGGTTTCGATAGCTTAATGAGGTTATAAATGCCTAGTTCTTCCCATTGCTGGGATTTTTTGGCTTCTACTTTCGCGAACCAATTTTGATAGGCAATATCAGAAGTAGGGCAAGATCTAAATGGTTTAAAATTGCTTTTCACATAATCCAAAACAAATGGGTCCTTGGGAGGAACAGTTGGGGTTTCTGCGGTATTCGAACTGAGGGATTCTACTACCCTAGGGGTATCCATTTTGTTGAATAAAGGTTTGAAGCTATAACATACGGGAAAAATTGTCCTGGTGTCCTTTAGTATTTCAAAAACTGTAAGAGGACCATTTAAGGCTAACCTCTTACCAGCAACATGGGTAGGGATGAGTACCTGTGATGCGTACAGCATTTCTTTTTCTTTGGAAATCATTTGAGGAGCAAGAGCAGATTGGCCTTGAATGGTGACGATTTTACTCTCCATGGTTGCTCCTGTAGTCTTTCCTTTCTTCTTTGAGACTTTCTTGAGTTGAGAAGAGGTGGAAGAAGACATTTTTGTTGTTTGAGAGCTTAGATTGTTTATGAGAGAAGAAGAGTGAAAATTCAGAGTATGAAAGACTTAGAGTGTAAAAAAGGAAAAGGAAGAGTAAATTGACGTTTTATAATGAGAAGATTAAACATCCACCGAGTAAAAGTGTGATACGTGGAGATCATGGGTTGGTGCGATGAAGAGGTGGCGAGAAGTTGATGTAGGTAATATGCGTGATTTAAAAACAATCATTACTTATAACTGCACCACGCTGTGAAGTGACTCTGGGCGGTTAAGGAACCCAAAAGGTGCTATGATTGATGTGACTGGAGTCAAAGGCATTAAATGTTATGATGATTCGAAAATCCTATCAAAATCTTGTATAAATGTTTAAAATAGGTATTTCTCAAAGAGATCGAAATACATATTTTAAAGGGGCAATTTGTTGGCTGAAGATTTTGATAATGTTATTTAGAATTTAAAATTGGTTAAGAGTTCTGATTGAAATGGAATTAAACACCATATTTCAAAGTTGCAGAAGCAGTGTTTCGAATGAGTGTGTCAAAGCTTGAAGCTTCGAACGGTGATTATGGGAACATATCCGAAAGGGTCTCGAAACAACAACGAGGCTAGGTTTGGGAAAAGTGTTCGAAACGGAGAAACACCAAAGCATTTAAAATTTAAATGGAAGCGGGACTTTCAAAGTTTGAAAGTTATGTGTTGGAGCATTTGGGGACACGTGGAAAGATGAAAGAAGCATTATTTTGCATGTTCGAAACGTGGCATGATCCTATAGCGAGACCGTTAGGGTCGAATTAGTATAAATAGAAATCTTAGTATTAGGATTTCAGTGTGTCATATCTGTTATACAAAATACTCAATAACATTCAAACTACCACATGGCAAGGGAAACGAATGCAAGAGAGATGTATGTATGATAGCACCATGTATTTCTAACTTAATGAAAGCCTTTTTACCATTTCCAGTACTTTCCTCTTTTCTTTTTATCGAATAACATTTACAAGTTGCTTTATTTACTGTCTTTTTCATTTCAAAGTCTTTTTCCTCAAAGTTTTATGTTTTATTGCTTTCTTTATATTTCGAGCACTTTATATTTCAGAGAACTGTTACGCTTTCAATACCTTTACTTCCAAGTATTGTTTTTCAAACGCATCCTTTTACTTAAAATTGCATTAAACGCTTTCTTCACATTTTTAACTTCTACATTCCAGAAACCTTTTATGTTAAATGTTTTGCAAATCGAAACCATTTACTTCATTTTTCATACAGTTTTATACGTCTCTTCAATCAGCATTACGATTAGCATTTATTCGTATAACTTAGTTTTCATGTACAATTTGACCACATTTTTAAACTCTTAGAGAGAAGGATCGAAATAAACCAAACACTTGTACAATAGCAACCATGAATAATTGTTCGATTGTGAGAGTAACTTTAATATCCAAGGAGTCCTAGGATCAATCTAGTCGATCCTGTGAGTTACCAGAGAGATTGAGTAGCGTTAATAAAGATTATTCGATAGTTTGGAAGACTAGCGGTTGTTTACCAGAAATCACTGGAAACAATGGGCCCAACTTTTTATGCTTGCACTGAGTTTGTAATGTGACCCACAATCCATGAGCCCTTACACTTGTCATTCTTTTATTTTTGTCATTTATTTTGATTTTATTTCAATTAAATCAAATAAAATCAAAATAAAATCATGAAAATATCAAAAACTAATCAAAGCTTGAGATTTTGTGCATGTTTAGGTCTATTATACAGCTGGAGATGGAATCAAATCGTGCAAGATTCATTTGGACACAAAAAGATTGCATTTTTCTTGATTTAGAAATATTTTGTACAATGATCAAATCATGAATCAATAATCATAATTGGAGAGATTTGTACATAAGGAACTTTTGCAGATAAAAAACAAGGGGATTGGAGGCGTGTAAAAGAGAAAGCAAGTTTCACAAAATTGAATAAAAGTGGCAATCTAATTTCAACATTTGAGATCAATTCAAAGCATTCTAGTCATCCCAATCAATTGCTGGACTCCCCAGGATCAAGATTCAATCGTTAGCAAGCATTCTCGCGCCTTGAAACACACTGTAAGAGTCTCACGGTATCCATGTTTTCTTGATTTCGAATCCATTAATTCTGTCATCTTTAGCATGAATAATTGACATATTCTTAATCCTTGTGATGTTTGCAAGCTAATGGTTATATTTAATTGCGTTTTCATTGACTGTATAGCAAAGTTCCATGGCTAGGTTTTTCTCTTTGTGTTTAGGGTTTTCTTGTACAGGGACAATTGGCCATTAATAATGGTACCATGATGCTCGTGAGGTTGCAACGAGTTGATTAGTACCATTGTTTTGCATTTATCATGCTTGTATAGGATTTTGGAAAGGCACAAGGTTATACCTACACCCAGGTGACCGTAGGTAAAAGTCAAGGAACTTTTAACAACGGTGGGAGGAAGAAGAAGGATAATGTGGCATCCCATGACTTGTCCATTTGAATCTGCGCGCGTTTCAGAGTTTAGCTTTATTGTTTTATCATATAATATTATTTTGTTATTAGTTATACAACTAACACAACTAGCTCAGCTGGCAAGCGCATAGTGGAAGGATGCCTAAGGGCCTGGGTTTGATCCCTAGGTCCCAACGTTATTTCATATTATTTTTCCTTGTATAATCAAGTGCACAGGCGTCCCATGTGACTACCATATGTCATCAGCATTCAATCATCAGATCATCAACGTGCCAAATCCAAGGCTTCTCATAGGAGGGTCCACCATGTGCATAGGTCAAGCGTACACACAGGATCTGGAAAGTCAAACGGGCCAGGCACTTATTGGGCCCAGATTTGCCATTAACACCCCCTTTGCTATTCAAACATCAGGCCCATTCTTATTCATTCTTTTTTTTCTTTTATTTAATTTGATTAGTTTATTTATTTTCTAACAAAATTAATTTCTTTTTTTTCACAAAAAAAATCATAAAATCAATTTTCACAAAATTTAGATTTAGGTTTTTATTTTTATCAAATTTAATTTAATGTTAGTTTAATTTAATTTAGGTTAATTCTAACTTGTTGTGAATAATTAAAATCAAATTAGAAAAATTAGGGTTTGCTCTTGGTTTAATTTTTTTTTTCATAAAATAAAAAATATAAAATAGGTTAGTTTAATTATTTTTTTCTTAATTAAAATTAATTAGTAATTAGGTTTTTTTATTCAATTAAACCTTATTTTCTCAAAATAATTAAAACAACACAAAAAATTATTTTTTCTTGTAAATAACAACTAGGTTTAGATGGGGTCAAAACCCTAATTCCTTTTCATTCAATTCATCACGCGCATTTATTATTATTATTTTTTGCAATATTAATGTAACTGCTCACGGTATGTAATAGTTTAATTAGGATTTTCTTTTATTTATCGTTTTTACGGTTTTTTTTTGCTATGTAATTAATCCCCCTCCCCGAAGCCTTGTAATAGCGTAGGTTTTATTTCTCGCATTTTAATTCTTGCAAATATTAACTGTTAGATGTATGTTAATAGGATTGTATGACAAGATTGCATGACAATTTTAAAACGGCTAGAAAACCCTAATGTGCAAAGATAATAACTGAAATCAAATCACTCGCACATGTGCACTCTTAGGGTATACTCACACTTCGGTTGCCTTCGGTAAACGGTCATTAAGTATAGGGTGTCTTAGTGGTTGCCCTCCTGTCTATACAAAGATAAAAAGTCCCGTTCGGAAATGTTGCTTCGGAAATGTTGCCTCAGAAATGTTGCCTCGAATATGATCTTAAGACATTAGGGTTATTACTAAGACGTCCTAACATTGCTTTAGTGATCGTACGTCCCTTACGAATTGACCCTTACAACTCCAACGACGGTGCTACCTATTTCTCCATAATAGGATAGCATTGTCTAAAGGAAACGAGAACATAAACAATCTTTTTTCGAGTAGGTAGATGCTAGTAGGTACTTGCTCAAAATCAAACCTTTCACACTTACACTTTTTACAAACAAAGCTTTCAAAAACACTTCGTAAAACTCTTGAAGACAGAAGCAAGGGTTAAAACGAAGTAAAAAAAAACTTTTTAAAACAAACACACACAAGCAATTTTAAAGATGAGCAAGTACCTAAGAGCCTGTGGAAAACCACGGATAGAAAGGGTGCTAATACCTCCCCTTTCTATAATCTACCCCCCGTACTAAGAAAATCTCGAAAAAGGAATTTTTTTGTGCTTTTTTCCTTTCCGGTTGGATAAAATAAAAGTCGGTGGCGACTCTTGCTTACCGCGACATTTTGCGAACACAAATGCAAAATGCAAACCAGCATTTCCAAAACAGTCGGTTCTGCCACCGTATCACAGCACTCACCTTGATTTCTTTTTTATTCTCCTCGGTACTCAAGTTGATTGTATCCACCGGTTCCTCATGAGGCTGAATAGCTCTTTCCTCTTGTTGTAGTAGTCTGGCCAATTCCCCTGGTACTTCATAATCTTCCTCACCTTCGTCTTCGGCTTGGTAGATTAGATCCTTAGACTCACAAAAGGCCATAGTAGTATCGTTACCCATGGAATCCGGAATGGAGGGGTACCTTCATTTGTGAGTGCGGGTGTGTGTAAGGGTATAGCCATCTTTAAAAACAAAATGTAAAAGAAAAACAATGAGCACAAAAAGTTTGTATGTGAAAAACGTCCATGATTCATTGAATGTCATATAAAGATGAAATAGAAACCCTTACAAATGGACCATTGTGCCTCGGGCAAGACACAAGGTTTTAAATGTGCGAATTGTTTGTGAATATTACAAGTCCAACAGAAATGTAAAGATAAATTACTGAGGGATGAAAGTTATTGGGACAAAGTCTCTGGCTTCCCAATTGTGAAGTCCTCCGTTGACAGTAGGAAATATCCAATCCTCCAAGCTGCAATCCTCTTCACCATCTTCCACTGCATTGACCTCTCGTTTGCTAATCCTCAAGGGTGGCCCTCCAGCACGGGCATGACACACAGCCTTCTAAGCACTTGAAGTAAACCCTAAGCCAAACTTGTCAGATTTGTACGGAATATCCGGAAGTTGCCCCTAGATGGTGCATCCACCCTCCTTTACTACTGCCTTGGCGTCTTTCAGAGATGACATCCGGAGTGGAGGTCTTGTGATCTTGGGGATCTGGGATACCGTCTTGGTTACTGCTACCTCTTGAGAAACTTCTTCGAAATGTTGAAAAGGAGTTTCAATGAAACCGTCATCCAATTCCACACACCGAAACGAATTGAGGTGGCTAATCATATAATCTTCCTCTCTGTGGACTGTGATAATCTTTCCATGGACCGGATATTTCAGCATCTGGTGTAGTGTAGAGGTGATAGTGTCAGCATTATAGATTCATGGCCGTCCTAGCAGACAGGAGTAAGAGGGCGGATGTCCATTACATAGAAGGTTGAGTTGAAAGTTTGAGTCCCAACCTTTATGGGGATATCCACTTCCCCGTGCACCATCCTCTTTGAGCCATCAAATGCCCTCACGACTATGTTACTGGGTTTCAACGTCAGTCCTTCGCAATCTAGTCTGTCGAGAGCTTTCTTCGGTAAAACATTCAAAAATGAACCAGTGTCCACCAAGACATGTGTGATCGGTGGAAATAGAACTGACTATTTTAAAGCTGGTTCGCGAAATGTCGTGGTAAGCAAGAGTCACCACCGTCTTTTATTTTCTCCAACAAGGAAAGGACAAAAGCACAGCAAAATTCCTTTTCGAGATGTCTCTCGGTTCGGGAGGTAGATTATAGAAAGGGAAGGTGTTAACACCCTTTCTATCCGTGGTTATCCACGGGCTCTTAGGTACTTACTCACTATGTTTTCAAAATGTTTTTCTTTTCTTGTGTTTGTGGGTTTTGAAAAAAGTTCGTTTGAAAACTTCGTTGTAACTCTTGTATCTGTCCTCAAGAGTGTATGAAGTGTTGTTTGAAAACTTTTGTCAGAAAAGTGTAGGTGCGAAAAGTATTTTTTTGTTTTGAAAGAGCAAGTACCTGAGAACCTCTACCTACTCAAAAGAAATTAAGCTTTGTAAATGTCCTTTAGACAGTACTATCCCACTATTGAGAAGTAGGTAGCACCGTCGTTGGAGTTTTCGGGTCAATTCGATTAAGGGACATGTGTGGTCACCGAAGCAATAGTAGGACACCTTAGAAGTAACCCTAATGTCCTAGATCCTTTTATCCGAGGCAACCGTTTCGAGGCGACCGGATCTTTAGACAGGAGGGCGACCTCTAAAACACCCTATACTTGACGACCACGTTCGAGGCAACCAATGAGGCGTACCCTAGGAGTGGCATGTGCTTGTGTGTTGTTTCAGTTTATATTTATCTTTGATCATGCATTTTGTGAGCTACGGATTGTTTTTATTTGTCATTCAGTCTTGCATGCATTATTAACAGTTAAGAGTGCGGAAAATAAAGTGCGGAAATATGAATCTACGCTATTACAAGGCGCGGGTCTATACATCGCCAAAAACAAAACCCGTTTTGGAAAATAAATGCAGAAAGTAAAGAAAGCGGTAAAGATCCTAATTACTATTACATCCTTTGAGAAGATACATAATAATCAAAAATAAGAATTAAAATGCGAAAGAAAATTAAATCGGGACGTCCTTAGGGTTTTGACCCTTTTGAGAAATAAATAGTAACTTGTCCTTTTTTTGCAATTTAATCAAACATTAAACCTAGTACTAATTAATTATTTAATTAAAAAAGAAAAAAATGTTTTTTTGTGTTTTATGTTTTTTAATAAAAAATAAAATAAAAGGAATTAAAAAATTAGTAAACAAAACCCTAATTCTAAACTATTTTTATTTATTGTAAAAAAAAAGTTAAAGTTAACCTAATTTAACTAATTTAATTAATTTACATTTTATTTACAAAAATAATAATTAATTAGTGAAAATAATAAAAATAAACAATGGTTTAAGTTTCTGATTTTTATATGGAAAATAATTAATTTATGAATTAATAATAATAACTATAATAATTAAAAGAATTAAAAAGGAAAAGAAAATAAGAAGAATAGTAAAACTAGGGGGGGTTTGATGGACCCAAGGGAGGTTTATTGAAGCAATTCTGGCCCAATAGCACAAAGCCCTTGTTGACTTCTGGAATCAGGTGTGTGCTCATTGACTTGGAGCATGGTGTGGAGCACCCTTTGGCCTTTGGATCAGTCTGTTGAGACACTTGGCGCCTTGATTTGTAAGGTCTATGGTGGAATACATGGAAAGCGCTGCATGAGAATTTGTTAGAAAAAATAAGATTGAGATTTGGGTGGACCTGGGAATTGAACCCAGGTCCCAGTAGTTACCAAGCACGTCATCAACCACCCAACCACTTTGCACGCTTTGTTCATATGATAGGTAATAAATATAATATATGGAAAACCAACGCCTATACTGTAAAGCACGCACGCGCCATTTTATTTGAATGACCCACTAACATATTGCCAGCTCACCGTCTTCTTCATGGAACCTGCAAAAAATATATCAAATAGCGGGGGTTTTTAACCCCCACAACATGGAAGCACAGTTAATAGCGATTAGGTCTACAGGTAATATAAATTGAGCGCGAGGGTAGCAATGTCTTCGTCTCATTCAGACGGTTTCAACCATGGGCATCTTGAGGTCTAATTTTACTTATGCTGTGAAGCCCTAATTCGAGAGCTTGAAAACCCTAGGATTCAACAATGGTAGATTCTGATTCAAGGTGTTTCAATGCAATTAGTTTATGCCAAAAGATTCCTGTGGATGCAAGCAACTCAAAACACACAAAAAATCATAGTAAAGATGCATGAATTATGAGTTTCGATTTTGACAAAGTTAGGCAAACCGTGTGACTGAAGTGAGTGATTCTTTGAGGGTTAGAGCTTGGTTGTGATTGCAATAGGTTCCTGGGAATGTCAGCAACGTGTTTGGATCACTCTAAGGCTTTGAATTGTGCTGGGAGATGGAATTCAGTTTTCAAATTTTCCTTGAATTTTTGGAATTTGCTTATGGTGTTTTACAGCAGCTTGCACGTGAATGATTTTAGGTTTAGCTTCAGCATATGTAGTAGAATGAAAACTAGGGTAAATCTTGGTCAAAGATCCATTGTATTGAAGTTTGTATATTTGATTTTCAATCAAATATTTTTGCATCTTTTTGATTGCCAAAACTTGCCAAAATTGGATATTCTTGTCTCTTTGATTGGCACATGAAATCTCCATCTCATATTGAATTTATTTGCTCCACAAAAGATTTGAAAAACATATCTTGGCATTTTCCTATAATTAAATCAATTAAATGAATTAATAATCAATAAAAAAATTCAATTAATTAATTAAAAATAAGAAAACAAATCAATTTAAGCTCAATGGGTCGTGCATAGGCCTTGGACAAAGATTCAAGAAGGAATTTGAGGCCCATTAGCAAAAATGAAGTGTTTTGGGCAAAGTTGACTTTTGTAAATTCCCAAAAATTTCCCAACTTCTCCAATGCATATCTTGCTCAATTTTGATCATATGAACATGTTCTTTGACATTTTGGAAAGGTCTTGAAGTCCTCTAACCAATGCGTTTGTTCCCATGTCATTTTTATTTACCAATCTCAAGTTATGGTCTTTGACTTAAAGTGCCTTTTTGTTGACTTTTGAAATTGACCTATAATGTAGAAATATATAACTTCTTGTGAGAGCATTTCTTGGACTTGGAATGTGAAGATGAGTTGTAGGAAATGTCATCCCTTTCAAAATGAGCATTGGATGGGATTTTTCTGATGAACCATGAAAAAGTTATGCCCTAGTCAAGTTACAGTTGACTTTTCAGCTGTCCAAAAATGGAAACTTTTGCATCTTGATGATTTTTGAGCCATTCTTGTGGAATCATGATCAAGACTTGATCAAATGATGATTGTGGCTTCAAAATAAGATGTTGACCAAAATTTTTGACTTTTGACTGCCAAATGACCATTTTACCCCTACAATTGATTGTTAACCAAATAGGGCTTTTGACTGTGCAATTTGACCCTGTGAGCCTTGAAACTTGGCATATAGATGCTTGACAATGTACATAGGCACATGAGACTTGTTTGGACCCTTGAAAACCTCAACTTCCTTGCAAGAACCAAAACCCTAATTTTGACTGGCTTAGGAAGATGGTTTGACTGTGCAACCCTTGAGTAGACTTGAGCAAATTGAGATGATGCTTGTCAAAACTTTGAAGAGTATGGGAGGGAAAATTTTGGGGTACAACAGTTGCCCCTGTTCAATCTTCTTAAACCTGAGGATATAGATTGGCTTGCGCGCCTTTCGTGATCCAGGGGAGGTTTTGTCCTCTTTGACGAGTTGTCTCTTTGGACGGGTTGTCTTCATGGACGAGTTGTCTTTAACGACGGGTGTCTATATTGACGGGTGTCTATAACGACGGGTGTCTATAACGACGGGTGTCTATAACGACAAGTGTCTATAACGACGGGTGTCTATAACGACGAGTGTTTATATTGACGGGTGTCTATAACGACGGGTGTCTATATTGACAGGTGTCTATAACGACGGGTGTCTATAACGACGGGTGTCTATAACGACGAGTTGTCTATAACAACGGGTGTCTATGACGATGTGTGTCTATATTGACGGGTGTTTATAACGACGGGTGTCTATAACGACGGGTGTCTATAATGACGGGTGTCTATAACGACGGGTGTCTATAACGACGGGTGTCTATAACGACGGGTGTCTATAACGACGAGTGTCTATAACGACGGGTGTCTATAACGACGGGTGTCTATAACGACGGGTGTCTATAACGACGGGTGTCTATAACGACGGGTGTCTATGATGATGGGATGACTTTAGGAATTAATTTCAACTGGACTTGTCTTCTTTAACTGGATGAGCATCAGAGAAACCTTTGGGATTTAACTGTACTTGTCTTTTTTGACTGGATTGGTCTCCTTTGACTGTATTTGTCTATTTTGACATAACTGATCATTTAACTGTATCCTTCCTGAAAGGTAAAGGTCAGTCATATGCAATGCATGATATGAATCAAGCAATGATGTTCTCAACACAAATGAGATTGTATGATATGATGCGTATATGCGTGTATCATGATGTATGAAAATGTGATGTTTATGAATGTGTTTTCGTCTGGGAAAATAAATCCTTGACGAATGCCGGGAAATTAAATCCTGGGCTGATGTTGAAGAGTAGAGTTCTTCGTTTCCACTGGGGATGATGATTGCAAGAATAAACCGGTTGGAGAAGATAACTCCGTTGGGGAATAAACTTGAAGAGATTAATCTGCGGGGAATTACTCTGTGGGAAGAGATACTTCGCTGAGGTTTGATGATAACTCCGCTGGGGATTCTTGTTGATAAGTTATGTTGGGGAATTTGATGAACTCCGCTGGGGATAGGAAGAACTTCGCCAAGGACGATCTTTTCGTTGTAATTAGCTGAGGATAACCCAGTTATAGGCTCTAGTGGGGAATATCCTTTGAACATGGTCGGGGAGAGATATGTACTTTGTAAGGTGATAAGCTTCCAGAATCTACTGGGGATAAGCTTCCAGAATCTACTGGGGAGGATGATTAAACTCTCCTGGGGAAACTTTTGGACTGTACTGGGGAGATTGATCCACTGGGGTGTCTGGTATTCCTCCGGGGAACAATCTTAGATTAAGACTGCCGGGGATGCTTGTAGAGGAATATCTGTATACTCGGCTGGGGAGTGTTAAGATTTTCTGGGGATACTCAACTTCTTTGAGGCTGACAGTAGGCTAACTCTGCTTGGGGAGAGTGTTGCTGACTTGCTGGAGATACTGTGCCTTTTTGGGCTGATTGGAGACCAACTTTGCTCGGGGAGAGCGTGGATGAATCTTGTCTTACTCTACGGGGAGTGAAGGTATCTTGGTTACATTCTTCAACTGAATTTACCTTGTACCTGGATGGACAGAGCGACCAGATCATTTAGACAATTCTGATTGCCCCAGCTTCTGCGGGAGAAGATACCTGTGAAGGTGCTTGACAACTGCCGATTGACAAATCTTCTTCTGGTAGGCAAGTGACGAGATGACGGAACATAGTCGTACGCTTTAATCCCTAACTTTTGCCTGGACCTCCCTTTCGGGTTTTCAGTCCACCGGGATACCCATTTTTGCCCAAGCCGCCTTTTCAGGTTTTCGACTTGCCGGGTGTACAGATGTTTCATTTTCATCCCTTATTTTTGCCCGAACCCTTTTGGTTCGTCGGGAAGCCCTTATTTTTGCCTAGGTGTGTCAACATAGCGGGTCTTTAATTCATGCGTAGTATTTTTTCGACTATGTCCATGCTCTCAGGATGTAGAGATTTGTCGCCGTCAGTAGTATTATGTTGCCATACCACCAGAAGATGCTTGATCGTGCAAGATTCGTTGCTGGAATTCATGTCCAATGCCCCAAGTGACTCAGACGGAGATTTGCCCCTGGCATTTTGAGAGATTCCTTGAATCTTGACTTGACTGCCCCAGATGATGGACAATGATCATGCCATGCCCCTTGATTGGAGGTGCTTTTGTTCATTAGACATTTGTCGTGCGAACTTCTATGCTGTTCAAACAAATAGTCATATGCAAGCAATGTTATATTAAAAATGCAAAGCTTATGTCTGTCTTGAAGTTTTTTGAAAATGCATTTTTTGTAAAACAAGCGAATTTTTGTAAAACGTGATGTCAACCCAGTATTTTACAGCAAGCCTTAAGGAGTCAGGATACCTTTCGTAACAGTATGCTTTCGAACTAACCCGTGCTTCAGCTAGGACTTTTAAGGGTTATAACGTGGCCTGGTTCACGGTTTAAGAAACAAAGGGAAAAGGCTCAAATTTTATTTATACCCACCCGCACTTCGTGATGTTCTTCAAACCTAAACTCAGCTAATCGTGCGTTAGACCTTGTTTGAGTCTTTTCTCTGATATCCCGGTGATGGTTCGGATATTGAAAGTTTATTTTGAATAGGCAGTCATTTCTTTTTGTTTAGGGTTTATAGGACCTCTTTCTTTTTGATTTTGTTATCCCTATTTTTTGCCTGAACTGTTTCTTTTTGTATTTATAGTCAGCGGGATGCCCCAGTTTTTGTAAGTCTCCTTCATAGGTTTTGACTTACTGGGCTTTTATTTCTGAGAGATAATGACTGTCTGTCCTTATGATTATAGAGAACCATCATTGTCTTTGTTTCGGAAGGACTCTTTTGATGCCATTTTATGCATTTGGATCAGCTGAGAAAACTACCCTGCCCTAGGTTATGATTAAGGGTTTTAATTTTCGAAAAGAAAAACTCCTACTTCTTTGGCTCAAAGGGGTTGACGAGGGATTATCTTCCTTATAACTCTAGTGTTTAGGAATTGAAACAATGCCTGTACCTCATCAACGGGGTCTGTTCAAAAGCATACTGTAAGGATCGTGGTATCGTTTTCGTCATCCTCCCTCAAGAGGCTTAGAATTTTCAATCAAGAGTTGATCATCACAAAAATATGAAAACAGTTTGCATATAGTGAATACGAAATAATTACTTCAAAACAGACATGTGTAATGCATTAATGAAATAACAACGTTTGACATGAATAAAATGTTTGAACAATCAAAGAAAAATACAACTTGAACATTCGAATGAACAAAATTTTTTCAATCCTAGTCATGCTTTGGCAAGGGAGCAGTGATCACATTGGGAGCTTCGGGCGCTTCGAACTGGAGCTCCTTTGCGTCGATTAGATCCTGAACCTTGTTCCTCAGAGTCCAACAATCATCTGTAGCATGCCTCGGGCTGTCAGAATGATAAGCGCAGCGAACATTGGGGTTATACTTTAAAGGTGTCTTGCTGGGATTCTTAGGAGGGTCCCTTGGAGTTACCAACTTGGTCTCCAGCAATTCTGGCAATATCTGGGACAAGGTCATGCCGAGGGGAGTAAATTGCCTTTTAGGTCTCTCTTCCCTTTGTTGGTTGCGATGTTGAGGAGCACCAGCAGGCTTTGAAATGACCACCGCGTTGACAGCTTGGCGGTGTTCAGATTTGTTCTGCCCTTTTGAACCATAGACAACACTAGATTCTTTCTTGAATGGTTTCTTTTCAGCACTCGAGGAGTCACCTTTCTGTATCTTCCCAGACTTGATACCAGCTTCTATTCTCTCCCCAGTCAAGATCATATCTGTAAACCCAGCAGAAGAATTCCCAATCAGATGGTTGAAGAATGGACCAGACAGGGTCCCCAGGAACATATCAACGAGCTCACGGTCAGTCAAAGGTGGCTGCACCCTTCCAGCCAGGTCTCTCCATTTCTGAGCATATTCCTTGAATCCTTCACCCGTCCCTAGCGACATACCCTGGAGTTGGGTACGCGTAGGAGCGAGGTCGGAATTGTACTGATACTGCTTGTAGAATGCAGTAGCCAAGTCCTCCCAGTTACGAATACTGGCTCCATCTAGTTGATAGAACCATTCGAGTTGAGTCCCTGAAAGACTTTCCTGGAAGAAATGGATCCATAAGTTCTTGTCAACAGTGTAAGGTTGGATCTTCCTTACATAGGATCTGAGATGAAGCTTAGGACAGGAAGCCCCGTCGTACTTTGTAAAAGCAGGTGCCTTGAACTTGTGTGGGATCACCACCCCAAAGGATAGACCTAAATCTTCGAAGTCCAAGCCGGGCACTTTCTGTATCTCCATAGCACTTAACCGGTCTTCCAGCTGTTTGTACCTGTCATCCGCAGGAGGGTACTGTTCATCATTGAAATCCATCTCGTTGTCAGAGACCACGGGACTAAGAACCCTTCTCTCTTGGGGACTGTCTTTGTCCACAGATGAGGTAGCCAGCTCAGCCTCATTTTGTGATCCGTTCCCAGATTTGCGTCTAGGGTTGAACATCACAGTCCTCCTCTTCTTCTTCTTCAAGAGCAGAGTCTTCAAATCCTGTTGACCCTGGGCTAGGCTCATAACCAACTCCTGGAACTGGGCATTCTGGGTCTGGAGGGCCTTGATAGCTTGTTCATTGGATGATTCAGGATTCATGATGATTGTTGAAATAAACAGCGAAGAAGGTAAGCGACCTGTAAAAGGGTACCTGTAATGCAATGATATGTATGTATGCATGCGATGTTTTCAAGGATCTCATGGGGTAAACAAGAAAAATTGTTAGAATTTGAATTTTTTAGCTTGATGGAAGGAACTTCATGTTGATGAGAGTCCTTATCCAAGAGTCAAGGCTCACCATATCGAGTGGATCATAGCCCCTGACTCAAGTTATCAACCTTGGCTAGAGGAAAATAAATCCCCTTTGCCCCTTGCTAGACAGTTGGTTCATCATGACCTGCATCACAGACCCTTGAGATCCTTGAAATGGGTTAGTCCTTATGCAGGATGTATGCAATGGTATGATGGTATGATGTTATGATGTTATGCTATGCGTGGAGTGATGTAAGTAAACCCTGTTATAAGTCCCGATCAAGGACTGTACACAAAACCTGCAAGAACTCATGTGTCAGATAAGAATATGCAAATAGTTCAAGTTTTAAGGCACACAAGTCACACCAGAAAGCCCTTAGAGTTTAGGCCAGCATGAAGTTTAGGTACTACCCTCTTTCAGTTTCGTTGGTTAAGACCTGTCCTAGAAAATAGTAACCGGGTTCTAGAGGATCTCAATATCACTGACTACCCTCAATCGATCATAACTCCATCATCGTAATCTTTTCTTGCAGCCAGAACCATCGCGAGAGTTTAGCCTCAATGAGTGTAGCATACTGCTACTGTTCTATGGCCAAGTTGGGTCAATTTAGGGTTCTAAGGTCGGTTGGTGCTTAATGACTCCTCAGAAGACCCATATTCTCCTCGTTGCAACACAAGGGATATCGGTACAGACCAAGGTGTCACACCAACGTAGCCACTGCTTCACTCGTGTCGGTCTATGTCGGACAGGTCCCTCACAGCTTATGCTACCTAAAACGGTATTCCCCAGATCCGGGTTAGGATCTATGAAACTCCGATACAAGGCCCACAAATATAAAAGCAATCAAGACATAAAATTGAAAACATAAGAGTGGTCTAATCCTAAGGTACACCTCACTTTAAAAATCCCCAGCAGAGTCGCCAGTTCTGTGATCGGTGGAAATAGAACTGACTGTTTTAAAGCTGGTTCGCGAAATGTCACGGTAAGCAAGAGTCGCCACCGTCTTTTATTTTCTCCAACAAGGAAAGGACAAAAGCACAACAAAATTCCTTTTCGAGATGTCTCTCGGTTCGGGAGGTAGATTATAGAAAGGGAAGGTGTTAGCACCCTTTCTATCCGTGGTTATCCACGGGCTCTTAGGTACTTGCTCACTATGTTTTCAAAATGTTTTTCTTTTCTTGTGTTTGTGGGTTTTGAAAAAAGTTCGTTTGAAAACTTCGTTGTAACTCTTGTATCTGTCCTCAAGAGTGTATGAAGTGTTGTTTGAAAACTTTTGTCAGAAAAGTGTAGGTGCGAAAAGTATTTTTTTTGTTTTGAAAGAGCAAGTACCTGAGAACCTCTACCTACTCAAAATAAATTAAGCTGTGTAAATGTCCTTTAGACAGTACTATCCCACTATTGAGAAGTAGGTAGCACCGTCGTTGGAGTTTTCGGGTCAATTCGATTAAGGGACATGTGTGGTCACCGAAGCAATAGTAGGACACCTTAGAAGTAACCCTAATGTCCTAGATCCTTTTATCCGAGGAAACCGTTTCGAGGCGACTGAATCTTTAGACAGGAGGGCGACCTCTAAAACACCCTATACTTGACGACCACGTTCGAGGCAACCAGTGAGGCGTACCCTAGGAGTGGCATGTGCTTGTGTGTTGTTTCAATTTATATTTATCTTTGATCATGCATTTTGTGAGCTACGGATTGTTTTTATTTGTCATTCAGTCTTGCATGCATTGTTAACAGTTAAGAGTGCGGAAAATAAAGTGCGGAAATATGAATCTACGCTATTACAAGGCGCGGGTCTATACATCGCCAAAAACAAAACCCGTTTTGGAAAATAAATGCAGAAAGTAAAGAAAGCGGTAAAGATCCTAATTACTATTACATCCTTTGAGCAGATACATAATAATCAAAAATAAGAATTAAAATGCGAAAGAAAATTAAATCGGGACGTCCTTAGGGTTTTGACCCTTTTGAGAAATAAATAGTAACTTGTCCTTTTTTTGCAATTTAATCAAACATTAAACCTAGTACTAATTAATTATTTAATTAAAAAAGAAAAAATGTTTTTTTGTGTTTTATGTTTTTTAATAAAAAATAAAATAAAAGGAATTAAAAAATTAGTAAACAAAACCCTAATTCTAAACTATTTTTATTTATTGTAAAAAAAAAGTTAAAGTTAACCTAATTTAACTAATTTAATTAATTTACATTTTATTTACAAAAATAATAATTAATTAGTGAAAATAATAAAAATAAACAATGGTTTAAGTTTCTGATTTTTATATGGAAAATAATTAATTTATGAATTAATAATAATAACTATAATAATTAAAAGAATTAAAAAGGAAAAGAAAATAAGAAGAATAGTAAAACCAGGGGGGGTTTGATGGACCCAAGGGAGGTTTATTGAAGCAATTCTGGCCCAATAGCACAAAGCCCTTGTTGACTTCTGGAATCAGGTGCGTGCTCATTGACTTGGAGCATGGTGTGGAGCACCCTTTGGCCTTTGGATCAGTCTGTTGAGACACTTGGCGCCTTGATTTGTAAGGTCTATGGTGGAATACATGGAAAGCGCTGCATGGGAATTTGTTAGAAAAAATAAGATTGAGATTTGGGTGGACCTGGGAATCGAACCCAGGTCCCAGTAGTTACCAAGCACGTCATCAACCACCCAGCCACTTTGCACGCTTTGTTCATATGATAGGTAATAAATATAATATATGGAAAACCAACGCCTATACTGTAAAGCACGCGCGCACCATTTTATTTGAATGACCCATTAACATATTGCCAGCTCACCGTCTTCTTCATGGAACCTGCAAAAAATATATCAAATAGCGGGGGTTTTTAACCCCCACAACATGGAAGCACAGTTAATAGCGATTAGGTCTACAGGTAATATAAATTGAGCGCGAGGGTAGCAATGTCTTCGTCTCATTCAGACGGTTTCAACCATGGGCATCTTGAGGTCTAATTTTACTTATGTTGTGAAGCCCTAATTCGAGAGCTTGAAAACCCTAGGATTCAACAATGGTAGATTCTGATTCAAGGTGTTTCAATGCAATTAGTTTATGCCAAAAGATTCCTGTGGATGCAAGCAACTCAAAACACACAAAAAATCATAGTAAAGATGCATGAATTATGAGTTTCGATTTTGACAAAGTTAGGCAAACCGTGTGACTGAAGTGAGTGATTCTTTGAGGGTTAGAGCTTGGTTGTGATTGCAATAGGTTTCTGGGAATGTCAGCAACGTGTTTGGATCACTCTAAGGCTTTGAATTGTGCTGGGAGATGGAATTCAGTTTTCAAATTTTCCTTGAATTTTTGGAATTTGCTTATGGTGTTTTACAACAGCTTGCACGTGAATGATTTTAGGTTTAGCTTCAGCATATGTAGTAGAATGAAAACTAGGGTAAATCTTGGTCAAAGATCCATTGTATTGAAGTTTGTATATTTGATTTTCAATCAAATATTTTTGCATCTTTTTGATTGCCAAAACTTTCCAAAATTGGATATTCTTGTCTCTTTGATTGGCACATGAAATCTCCAGCTCATATTGAATTTATTTGCTCCACAAAAGATTTGAAAAACATATCTTGGCATTTTCCTATAATTAAATCAATTAAATGAATTAATAATCAATAAAAAATTCAATTAATTAATTAAAAATAAGAAAATAAATCAATTTAAGCTCAATGGTTCGTGCATAGGTCTTGGACAACGATTCAAGAAGGAATTTGAGGCCCATTAGCAAAAATGAAGTGTTTTGGGCAAAGTTGACTTTTGTAAATTCCCAAAAATTTCCCAACTTCTCCAATGCATATCTTGCTCAATTTTGATCATATGAACATGTTCTTTGACATTTTGGAAAGGTATTGAAGTCCTATAACCAATGCCTCTGTTCCCATGTCATTTTGATTTACCAATCTCAAGTTATGGTCTTTGACTTAAAGTGCCTTTTTGTTGACTTTTGAAATTGACCTATAATGTAGAAATTGATAACATTTTGTGAGAGCATTTCTTGGACTTGGAATGTGAAGATGAGTTGTAGGAAATGTCATCCCCTTCAAAATGAGCATTGGATGGGATTTTTCTGATGAACCATGAAAAAGTTATGCCCTGGTCAAGTTACAGTTGACTTTTCAGCTATCCAAAAATGGAAACTTTTGCATCTTGATGATTTTTGAGCCATTCTTGTGGAATCATGATCAAGACTTGATCAAATGATGATTCTGGCTTCAAAATAAGATGTTGACCAAAAATTTTGACTTTTGACTGCCAAATGACCATTTTACCCCTGCAATTGATTGTGAACCAAATAGGGCTTTTGACTGTGCAATTTGACCCTGTGAGCCTTGAAACTTGGCATATAGATGCTTGACAATGTACATAGGCACATGAGACTTGTTTGGACCATTGAAAACCTCAACTTCCTTGCAAGAACCAAAACCCTAATTTTGACTGGCTTAGGAGGATGGTTTGACTGTGCAACCCTTGAGTAGACTTGAGCAAATTGAGATGATGCTTGTCAAAACTTTGAAGAATATGGGAGGGAAAATTTTGGGGTACAACAACATGGGCCAGAGTTTTTCCTCTACATTCCACAGAGACATGTAATGCCTTGTTGTGCTTTCTTCCCCTTAGTGTCAGATCAGCATCCGAGAAGGGCCGTTATTCGCTGTCAAGCTGGCCATGCAATCTTGAAATTGGTCAGCGGACGTCTCTTGAGGTACATGGGCTGTCTTCAGAAACTTCACCAGAGCTTTCGCATGTGCCTCTAAGCACAGTAACAATGCCAGCATGGATATTTTGGAGGGAGTTTGCCCCAACTGTTCAACCACGTCGTAGTCGCTCTTCTTTATTATTCTCAGGATCTCCTCCATTTCCTTCTTGGAGGTTTCGGGGATAATCAGCGGTTGAGCCTTCGTCCGGACATGCTCTTCTTGAATACTTTTTCCTCGAATTTCAGCAGTAGGAGTGTTGGTAAGGATAACAACAGGGGTTGTGTCGTCTTTGTTAACAGGAGCAATTGCAGATATGATTATTGGTACGAAGGTAACCTTTGGAGCAGCCACGAGTCTAAAAACTGTCTTTGGGGGGGGGGGGATTTCTGGAGAGAAGATTCTACCGCTTCGGGTAATCTTACTGGTTCCGGCAATATTGCTAATGTCGGAGTCTTCTTCTTTGGAGTTTATTTCTTTAGCGGCCAACCCATCTTGTTTGATGCCATGGTAGTAGATGTCTCCACCGTAATTCCACGACACAGTTTTGTCTGATTCATACGGGACTGGCCCAGGCATTGTGATTATAAGAGGAGTAGTTTTTGGAACCGATGTAATTCTAACGGGTCTTTTGGGGACCCTGGAAGAATTTACGGAGATGGTGATGATTGAAACGTCTTCAACAGGAATAGGTAAAACAGGAGTACTTTCAAATAGAATCTCTTTGTTGTCTATCAAGCGTTGAATGCCTGTTTTCAACAAAGGGCAAATAGTTGGTGAGAATAAGCAAAGATTACAGTCTTCATTACAACCCGGGAATACACCAGCTTTCAACAAGTTTATCTTAATGATTGAGAGTGGAGTCAAGAGTTCATCAACTCTGGTAACAAATAAATATTCTTCAACAACATTGGTGTTGTGAACATGCCTAGGCATAGGAGCAGAAATGACGTTGGGCTTCTCGGGTGCATCAAACTCAATCTCTTTTGCATCTATAAGGTCTTGAATCTTGTTTTTCAAGGCCCAACAATTGTTATTGTCATGATATGCGCATCTGGCATTTGGGTGATAATGAGGGGACGTTGTGTTGGGGTTCTTGGGAGCTTCTTTTAAAGTTACCAAATTGGATTTCAGAAGGTGCGGTAAAACCTGGGATATAGTCATATTGATTTTGGTGAATTGTCGGACTGGCCTTTCCACCCTCGGTTGATTACTTCTTGGTTGATCAGATGTAGGCTTTGGGATCATAACAGCTCCTACCATTGGTCGGTGTTCAACTTTCCCTTGGTTACTTTGTGGATAAACAACAGATACCTCCTACTTCCCAGTGAAAGGCTTTCTTACTGCTGTAGAGGCAGATGAATCCTTCTGAATCTTTCCACTTTTTATGCCTGCTTAGAACCTTTAATCGACCAACTTGGCCATTAGGAAGTAGTGAGATAGCCGGCCTCGATGTAAAGCTGAGAACTGGTTGATACTTGATGCTACACTCATTGAGACCATACTCTCGAGATAGTTCCGGCCGTAAGAAAAGATTGTGTGAGCTGAAACCATGACCGATGGAGGATGGTCAGTGATATTGAGAACCTCTAGAACCCGGTTACTTTTGCTAGGACAGGTTGAAACCAACTGAACTTCAAGAGGGTAATACCTTTGACCCCATGCAAGCCTTAAACTTAAGGGCTTTTGTGTGACTTGTCTGCCTTTGCCATGCCTGTTATCTTCTATGCCTGTTATTTGTTTTATCATGACATCATGCATAATAACATAGCATGCATACTTCATTATACTAACCATTTCAAAGACTGAGGGGATTTATCTTTGTTCTGTTTTGCAGATCATGTCTTCCATGCGCAGAAACACCATCCGAGTTAACTTTGTGCAAATACCTGCTCAACTTAAAGAGTTAGCCTCAAGAGTTTCTGAGACTTCTTCGTTCATTAAGAGACATGGTCAGCTTCTTAGCCTGGTGAAACGACCTGGCGGGACCGTCATCTTGTAATGAAATATCAATGAAGTCGCCACCGAACGTCTTTTATCCTTCCTAAAGGGAAAGTTAACATTGAGAAAACCTGAAAAGGGAGAAATCACGGTCTTTCGACCGAGATATCGGGTAAGGGAGTCTGTTACGCGAGGGGAAGGTGTTAGCACCCCACACGCCCGTAGTACTCTACAGTATCCACTCTTGTTGTCTAATCTAATGGGTGTGGTCAAATCCTATGTCTATGGGTTACAACTGAAAAGGGAATGCATGCGAAAGGAAAAAGAAAATAATGTAGGGAAAATAAAAAAAGATGTGCTCGATCGGGCCCTACCCCAATGCCTACGTATCCCTTTTAAGGAATCAGAGCAGCCGTAGTTCGACTTATGTATTTTGGTTGGTTTATGTTTTTTAGTTAAGACAACAAAAACAGGCAAGATGGCAAAACATCAAATAAAACAACAAACAAATGAGATGATCAAACATTGACTAAACAATAACAAGGTAACATGTCAAAGATGGCGAAACATCAAATGATAAAACAGATAACAAAAGCATCGATAAAACGGATGACAAAATATCACCTAACAATGATATTGATAATCAAAGTAGGATAACAAACATGTGCGATGGCAAAACATCGACTTCAAGATAATAAGATATCATGGCAAAGATGGCGAAACAATAAAACGGATGACAAATTATCACACCTATCAATGATATTGAGAATCAAAGTAGGATAACAAACATGTGCGATGACGAAACATCGGCTTCAAACAAATGTGCGATGGCGAAACATCAACTAAAAGCTAACAAAGTATCATGGCAAAGATTGTGAAACAATAAAACGGATGACAAATCATCACACCTAACAATGATATTGAGAATCAAAGTAGGATAACAAACATGTGCGATGGCGATACATCGGCTTCAAACAAATGTGCGATGGCGAAACATCGGCTAAAAGGTAGTAAAAATAAAGTCAAGAGGCGCACAAACAAAAGATTGATTTGTATCATTTTCCTTGAAGAAGGGTTTGAGTTTATTAGAGGTGTTTTATGATTTGCCAAGAAAACTATTTTTGTTTTAAGATGCAACATGCAAAGGAAGGAAAAACAAATAAGGGAAACTAGCCTAGCACTATCCCTAGTGTTATCATACAATGGTTGACCCTAAGGTTGAGGATAAAGGAAATTCCTATCCTATGTTAGCATACATGGATTCCTACCTTAATTAACATGTTAAAGGAACCTTAACAAAACTATCCTATAGGGAACATGCAATGATAGCGAAGTCGTGATCTCAATTTCTAAATTGAGTGACTCATCGATCAACAATTAAAGAAGAAAAACAATAAACATCCTATAGGGAACATGCACTGAGAGCGAAGTCATGATCTCAATTTCTAAATTGAGTGACTGATCGATCAACAATTAAAGAAAAGAAAAATAAACACCCTATAGAGAACATGCAATGAGAGCGAAGTCGTGATCTCAATTTCTAAATTGAGTGACTCATCGATCAAAATCAACACAACACATGCATCAGACAAAAACCAGGGGGCCTCCTGACATATATCAGCAACAGAGGTCCCATCATACAATCAAAGAACTATACAGAATGAAGATGGAAGAAAATAAATAGTGCAATACCAAATGGATAACTATCCGTAGTAACTGAGCAAGAATAAAAGAAACCCAGAGAACTTCGAGCAAGCTGGCATCAGTAGACAAACCAAGTCAGAAATTACACCATCAGGATGTAAGTAATTTAACATATATGAATAGATCCCAGGGGCAATGTATAGCATTCACAACCATAGGTATGTATATCCTTCATAAACCATCAAACATGCCAAGCACAAGAATGGTGCCAATATAATAAATTGTGTTCCACAAATAAAGTGAAATACAATAGCCTTAAGCCAAAAGTGGAAACTTTCTCCAAGTACCTCGCACATTCAACAGACAAGTCAGTATTCCATAAGGTGAATGATGACTCACATAAGGGATGGATGCAACATGATGAAGCGAGCACAACATGATAACAATTATCAAATATTAGACATGATAGACAAAAGGAAACAGGCACATGCACAATTAGGTCAAAAGAAATAGAGGAATGTTGCTCCTTTCTATCACCATATTGAATTGACAATTGAATATCAGTCAAGGATCATGAGATCTTGAAAATAATACATCAAAGAGTATAGAAGTCAGGGGCAAACACATTTCAATCATGTACAATTAATTCAACCACAACTCACATGCACAATAGAAGGTGAATCCCACATAATGCATTAGAAGGTTCAAACATTCAAACATGAGGCATTAAATGAAATGTCTTGAGCTAACATGGATAATAAGAATCAATATGATCATTAGGTGCCCAATTATAGGCCTCCCTCAAGTTCATTGGCCATCAAACAAATTGCAACAAGATATGCAACATTAATTGGGTACCTTCACTTCAAAAATACATCAAAAATAGAAAGTGATTTCAATAATTCAAACCAAAAATCTCTTGGCATATTTGAAGTGTATAGAAGTCAGAAAGCAAGTCTTGGGTTCATGAATGGTTGAGGAGGGGATCAAATGAGGCCCAAAGTTCAAAACTAGTTGGCCAAACTACCAAATTAGACAAGTTTTCAAAATAATTTGTGGAAAAATGTCAAACCAAGTTAAATAATTCAAGATAAATGGTTTTCAGATCCTCAATACATTCATGAACCCTAATCAAGACTTTAATTCTATTGAAAATCTAGGGCATAGTGGTTTTGAAAATGAAACTTGCATCATAAGCAACAAAACCCTAATTTTTGACTTTTAATCTTAAATATTAATTAAGTAAGATCAAAATTCAAACAATTTAAACCAAGATCAAAAAAATCACCAAGAAACCCTAAATGTCAAAAAATATATTTTTTCACATTTTTTGAATTGAAGAAAAGTCAAAAATGAAATTAAATTCAAACAATTAGACAATTAAACAAATAATCACATCTCAAAATAGAACTTTAACCAAGAACTCAGAAAAATGTCCAACCAAAATGATATTCAAATATTAGAACTAAAAACACACATCCCTGATTTTTTGTGGAATTTTTGAATTAAAGTAAATATTAAAATAAAAATTAAACAAACAATTAACAATTAAACTATTATTTAATGGCAAAAATGCAAACCCTAGCCAAAAATCACCAAAAGGTCAAAAATGAAATTATATTCAGACTCCATGATTAAAAACAAGCTTACATGATTTTTTTTGAGAATTTTTGAATTAATGGAAGTATTAAATTAAAAATCAAACAAACAAATATTACAAATAACCTTTGAAATTAAATTTCTAACCAAAAAATAAAAAAATGATAAACCAAAATCAGAATCAATCTTTACATTATTTTATGAGTTCAAAATACTTTTTGTGGATTTTTTAGATCAAAGGAACTATTAAAATAAAAATAAACTTTGAACAATCAATTAATTAAACCTATGAATTTTTTAACCAATCAAATCACTTTAAACAAATTTAGAAAAAATATGAAAAATACTAGAAATTATTACTGCCCTATGGTAATTTTTTCATAATTTTTGAAAATGTTTTGATCAGAAAATAAAATCAAATAAAATACCAAATAAAACAAATAATTCAAATAAGACAAAAATTCAAATGGACCAATCTTATAGTGCCACCACATCATCTTTAACCTTTGGACAAACTCAAAAACATGCGTAACACTCAGTCTTAGGGCTCATGTTCAGATCAACATAACATACTCAATTTCACACCATTTTTTATGAAATCAAGGGCAAATTAAAGCTAGCATAACAAGGAATCCATAGTGTGATCGGTGGGAATGAGAACTGACTGTTTTGGAATGCTAGTTCGCGTTTGCGTTTTTTTTGCAAAATGTCGCGGTAAGCAAGAGTCGCCACCGTCTTTTATTTTATCCAACAAGGAAAGGACAAAAGCACAGAAAAATTTCTTTTCGAGATGTTACTCGGGTCCGGGAGGTAGATTATAGAAAGGGAAGGTGTTAGCACCCTTTCTATCTGTGGTTATCCACGGGCTCTTAGGTACTTGCTCACTATGTTTTCAAAAATTTGCTTTTTTTTGTGATTGTGGGTTTGAAAAGAGTTTTGTTTTTGAAGAGAGTGTAAGTGCGAAAAGTTTTGTTTTGTTTTAAAAGGAGCAAGTACTTAAGAACCTCTACCTACTCAAAAAGGAATTAAACTGTGCAGATGTCCTTTAGACAATGCTATCCCACTATTGAGGAGTAGGTAGCACCATCGTTGGAGTTTTCGGGTCAATTCGATTTAAGGGACGTGTGGCCACTAAAGCAATGTTAGGACACCTTAGCGGTAACCCTAATGTCTTAGATAATTTTATCCGAGGCAACCGTTTCGAGGCAACTTATGATCTTTGGACAAAAGGGCGACCTCTAAAACATCCTATACTCAATGACCACGTTCGAGGCAACCAAGTGAGGCGTACCCTAAGAGTGGCATGTGCGAGTGTGTCAATTTTCAGTTTATATTATCTTTGTACATGTTATGGTGAGCTACGGTTGATTTTAAATTAAAGGTTAATCTTGTCATGCATAGCCTATTATTCAAACATCTAGCAGTTAATGGTTGCGGAAAATAAATTGCGAGAAAATAAAGCTAAGCTATTACAAGGCGTCGGGTATTTACATCGCCAAAAACAAACCCTTGAAAATTAAATTGCGATAAATAAATAAGAGAGATAAATAAAAGTCCTAAGTTAAAACTATTACATCCTCGGAGCAATTACAATTATATGGATCAAAGATAATTCGCGCGAGAAAAAATGGAATCGGAATGTCCTTTAGGGTTTTGACCCTTTTTATTTAAAGAAAGCATATTTTTTGTTCTTTTTTTTGAATTAAGGATTAAGTCTAAATTAATAATGGAATTAATTAATTAAAAGAAAATATTTTTGAGTTTTTTTATTTTAATTAAGGAAATAAAATTAGAAAGGTAAAAATATATCAAAACCCTAATTCTAAATCAATTTTAATTTATTACAAAATATATTATCATTAAACCTAATTTAAAACTAAATTAACTGGTTAATTTTTATTTACAAAAATAGATAATAAAATTAATAAATATTAATTTTTGGTGTTTTCTGATTTTATAAAAAAAGTTAGTTTGTTAATTAATTTGTTAGTTTTGAATAATAATAATAAAAAGCAAAAGAAATATGAAAATAAAATAAAAACATAAGCAAACTTTGGGGGGTGCTGGGCCTGAAGAAGGTGTTTGAGTTGCAATTTCCAGGCCCAAACACAAGCAGCCTCGTTTGACTTTCTGAATATCCCACATGCTTGTTGACTCTGGCCTATGGTAGTCCTTCCATCTAGACCATTGGATCTGTTTTGCAAGCCACGTAGCCTTCCATATCTGCAAGCGCATAGTGGTCCACTCTTTGAACGCTACATGGGAATACCTGAAGAAGAAAAATAAACAAGGTTTTGGGGGACCTGGGATGTTGGACCTACAAGGAAGTTTGTTAGAAATTGAAAATACAAGGCCTGTGATATTGGATCCTAGTCCCTTCGATTGAGCGAATTCCCTTTCACCCCTGAGCTGCTTGCTCATTCAAAAGGCATGACTCCTGCTTTTGGCCCTGCAAATTAGTCAATTCAGAACTAAACAACATAGAGAAACGTCTCATTCGAAATCAATTCCTGAACCCAGATCTGGGTTGGTTTCGATTTGTCACAGCCAAGATCATGGATTTCAAATGTAACCTGCTTTGAAAGAAACTTTATCCATGGGGGGGGGGGGGGGGGGTTCAAACGTATGAACACTGCAGCTTATACACGCTTTGTTAAATCGCTCACAAGTAATAACAAAAAACTATGAATATGCAATTATGAGTAATTTTAAGATTAAGTGAGATTGAACATTATACCACTGGAGGCGCCTGGATTTGGACGGAAGGTGCCTGCAATGGAGTCTAGACTTTTGTGGGGCAGGCTGATGCTTTTGCAAGGCAAGGTATGTGTGGCCGTCTTCGTGAGTTTTTCCGTTCCTGCAGAGTTTTGTGTGTCTTTCCCGTGCCTTTTTTGTTTGTGAGCATGAGGTTTATATAGACAAAGGAATTTAGGTCAACATTTGTGTATCAAATCTTGGTCCATTATGATGAAGAGATTTGATTTGATTTCTTCATAAAGACTTGCTATATTTGATTCAATCACGTGCCAATCTATTTTCAATGCATTACTGCCAGCCTATCATGAGTTGTTTGGGCCTCCAATATGATGGAAATCAAAAGCTGACCTGCCCCTTCAGATCCACTTCCCTTCAAATTTGCTCTCTTTGATAGCTTCAAAGTCCCAAATCTAATTACTCCAGCTTCAATTTCATAGCCCCTTTGATTCAGCCCCCCTTTGCTTCGATTGCTTGATTCAAAAAGGATCACCCTGGTCGAATCAGCTCTTGTAGGGTTGGGAGCAAACAAGGCAAGAATCTGGCCTTTAATTCAAATAATTGAGTCCACAATCAACATTTAATTATTTCTATATTTGCAAGGGACACATGCCATTGTGAACTTTGGGTGAACCTGGACAGGTTAGGATATGTGTTTTTGCTTAGTCATGCCAGCCTACTTCATTCCTTCGAATCTGCCTTCTTTGCCAGCTTCAAAGTTCAATTCGAATCTATTTAGAACATTCCCTTTTAGACAACTTCGACCAGCCCTTGGCCTTGTGATGAGTCTAAGTTTTGATTCGAAGTGTTCAGAGCTTCCTTCATCAGAGCATCTTAGATTAAGAGAAACTCTGCACCGAAATGCCATTCAAAGGTCATTTCGTTCTGATGTTCTTATTAAGGGAAACTCTGAAGTTCCAATCGAAGGAAACTCTGAAGTTCCAGTCCAATGACCTTTTGAAATGACAATTGAATGGTATTTGTCCATATACCAATCAAAGGGTATTTGTTAAAATTCTAATCGAAAGACACTGTTACAATACCGATCGAAAGGTGCTTGTTCATGCTAATCGAAGGACATGGTTAACATGCATGTCAAAGCTGCCTTGACACAATGCTAAATCGAAGGATCCCTTGGCATGCCAATTGAAAGGCCTGGCCCAGGGTGCCAAACGAAAAGGTCTTTCAGAATTCCAATCGAAGGCCTTGACACAATGCCAATCGAAGTGTTTGTCCATAATGCCAATCGAAGGGAATTATCTATGCCAATCGAAAGGCTCCTTCAGAATACCAATCGAAGGGTCTTTCAGAATGCCAATCGAAAGGTACTTAAAGCAACACTCAAAAATTTTCTTTTTCCTTAGGCAAGGGTTTCTGGTCAACCATGCAGGGGGAAGACTTTGGAAAACATGAGAGGGCAAATTTTGGGGTGCAACAGTTGCCCCTGTTCAATTTTCTTAAACATGAGGATATAGATTGACTTTCGAGCCTTTCGTGATCCGAAGGTGGAAGATAATTGAACACTAGAGTGCCCAGAAATTTGCACTCGCATGGTGTAGTATCAGCATTGTGACGTCGGGAATGGGCTTACAGATGCCATTTGGATATTGTTGGTAGGAGGATGGGCTTATAGATGCCATCTGCAGGAGTGATTGCTGGACTATATCTATAAGCTGGAACTGGATGATTTCCAGAATTGCGTCTGCATCTGGAGCGTATCTGGACTGTAATTTGAATGAGTGACAGAATGACATCTGAATCTGGATCGTATCTGGACTGTAATTTGAATGAATCTGGAATAAGTATCAGAATGTCAATCATATCTGGATCGCATCTGAACTGTCTCTAGAAGGAATCTGGAATAAGTATCAGAATGTCAGCCATATCTGGATCGCATCTGAACTGTCTATAGAAGGAGTCTGGAATAAGTATCAGAATGTCAGCCATATCTGGGTCACATCTGAACTGTCTCTAGAAGGAATCTGGAATAAGTATCAGAATGTCAGCCATATCTGGGTCGCATCTGAACTGTCTCTAGAAGGAATCTAGAATAAGTATCAGAATGTCAGCCATATCTGGATCGCATCTGAACTGTCTCTAGAAGGAATCTGGAATAAGTATTAGAATGTCAGCCATGTCTGGGTCGCATCTGAACTGTCTCTAGAAGGAATCTGGAATAAGTATCAGAATGTCAGTCATATTTGGATCGCATCTGAACTGTCTCTAGAAGGAATCTGGAATAAGTATTAGAATGTTAGCCATATCTGGATCGCATCTGAACTGTTTCTAGAAGGAATCTGGAATAAGTATCAGAATGTCAGCCATATCTGGATCGCGTCTGAACTGTCTCTAGAAGGAATCTGGAATAAGTATCAGAATGTCAGCCATATCTGGATCGCATCTGAACTGTCTCTAGAAGGAATCTGGAATAAGTATCAGAATGTCAGCCATATCTGGGTCGCATCTGAACTGTCTCTAGAAGGAATCTGGAATAAGTATCAGAATGTCAACCATATCTGGATCGCATCTGAACTGTCTCTAGAAGGAGTCTGGGATAAGTATCAGAATGTCAGCCATATCTGGATCGCATCTGAACTGTCTCTAGAAGGAGTCTGGAATAAGTATCAGAATGTCAGCCATATCTGGATCGCATCTAAACTGTTTCTAGAAGGAATCTGGAATAAGTATCAGAATGTCAGCCATATCTGGATCGCATCTGAACTGTCTCTAGAAGGAATCTGGAATAAGTATCAGAATGTCAGCCATATCTGGATCGCATCTGAACCGTCTCTAGAAGGAATCTGGAATAAGTATCAGAATGTCAGCCATATCCGGGTCGCATCTGAACTGTCTCTAGAAGGAGTCTCAAAAGATGATGATCTTTTCCTGTTGATTGATCTTTCCTGAAAAGGTAAAGAGTTAGTTGTATGCAATGTCATGATGTATGCATTGTGTAATGATGTTCTCAAAATAAAATGAGATCTGTGTCATATGTATTTTGTATGCATATGTTATGAATGTTGTTGAAGTGTAATTTTGTCTTGGACTTTGCTCAAAATGTTTCCACCGGGGATCCCTGCTTTGTTGTTTGAGGAGAACTCCGCTGGGGGATATTGAAAACTTTGTGGGGAGTATGTTTATTTTTGCTTGGGAAAAGAGTTTAGGAGTCTTAGTCGTCCGTTGCTCTACTGGGGAGTCGAAGTTGAACTGATATCTGGTCGGGTCCAGGTTTCGCAGTAACTTGCTGGGGATTATAGAGTAGTCTACTGGGGAAGAGGAGTTGTGGTCCTTTGATTTATAGTAGTCGGAGAGGTAAACTCAAGCTGGGGAATACTGGTGTTGTTGGGGAAATAAACCTTGTCGTCAGTCCGCTAGAGAGGTGACATCTTCGTTGAGGGAAGTCCTCGAGGATTCTTGAGGTTGATTCAGTTGGGGAAAGGTTTTCAGAGATTAAACCCTTACTGGGAGTCATCCTATGAGAAGGATTTTTGGGATATTTGTCATTGCCCCTAGTAGCAAGTGTTTGTGACATTGCCAGAAAATGTTTAATTGTACGTAACCCTTCACTGAGATTGATGTTCAATGCTCCAAGTGACGGAGATGGAGACTTGCCCCTGGTTACTCTGCACTTCTTCAGAGATTTCTTGAAATCTTGACTGGACTGCCCCATGTGTGCTGGATAGTGACATGTTAAGTCCCCCTGTTGATAGGAGATTCGTCAATGGAAGTGTCATCCTTCTTGAATTGATTTTGTTCACTGAGAGAGCTTTTGTTCACTGGATATTCATTGTGTGAATTTCTCCGCTGTTAAACAAATAGCCATATGCAAACAATGATATTCAAGTAATGCAAAGTTTATGTTTGTCTTGAAGTTTTTTTTGAAAACGCGTTTTAGCGAGTAAAGAAATTTTGCTAAGAAAATTCAAACTCAGGATTTAGAGCAAAGCCTTACAGGAGTCAGGATACCTTTTGTAACAGTATGCTTTCGAACTAACCCATGCTTCAATTAGGACTTTTGAAGGGTTGTAACATGGCTTGGTTCACGGTTTAAGAAGCAAAGGATAAAGGCTCAAAGTATATTTGTACCCACCCGCTCTTCATGATGTTCTTCAATCCTAAACTCAGTTAATTGTGCATTTGAACTCCTAATGAGTCTGGAACAACGTTTTTGGTGATGGTTCACACAAGTTGAATTTGTTGGAAGGCAGTCATTTTTGCAACATTTTTCATGTTGTTGAGGATTTGTAGCGACCTCGTTCTTTTGATTTGTTATCCCTAACTTTTGCCTGACTGTTCCTGTTTTCAAGATTACAGTCAGCGAGATGCCCTAACTTTCTTAAGCCTTCTTTATAGGTTTTGGTTCAGTGGCCTTTTCTCTTTTGATAGATTGACTGCCTATGAAATAAGGAACCACCACTGTCTTTTGATTCCAGAGGAATGCTTTTGATGTCGTTCGTTGTATTATGAACTGAGAGTTTTGCGACTTCAATGTGCATCTTTTGAATTAACTGAGAGACTACCCTGCCCCAGGTTTAAATTAAAGGTTTCAATTTGTGTTTAAAACAGAAAAATCCTACTTCTTTGGCTCGAAGGGGTTGACTAGGGATTATCTTCCTTATAACTCCAGTGTTTAGGATTTGAAAGAAACGCCTGTACATCGTCAACAAGGTCTGTCCAAAAGCATACTGTATGAGATTATGGCATTGTTTCGTCATCCTCCCTCTAAAGGCTTGTAACTTTTAGCAAGAGTTGAATGTCATAAAGTGAGTAAAAAGCATAGTTTAAATGTAATGAAAATGATTGGATCAAATCAAGACAAACATATGCAATGCATTAATGAAACAAAGTTTGGCATTAATAGATAATTGTTTGAATAATAAAGAGATTACAACTTGAAAATTCAAATGAACAAAAGCTTTCAATGATTCGTCCTAGGAGCAGTGATTATGTTTGGAGTCTCTGGAGGGTCAAGCTTGATCTCCTTGGCATCAATCATGTCTTGGACCTTGTTCTTCAGAGCACAACAGTTGTTTGTGTCATGTCCCGGACTGTCAGAGTGGTATGCACACCTTTCATTGGGATGATAGGTAGGAGCAGAAGTATTTGGGTTCCGGAGAGGAGCCTTTAACGTAATCAGCTCTGTCTTCAACATGTGTTGTAACGCTTGACCCAGTGATATGTTGATCTTAGTGAATTGTCTTTTAGGCATGACCTCCTTACACTGATGCCCCTGTCTTTGTTGAGCAGGCGTAGGATTAGAGATCAAGATTTCTCCTACGTGTTGGTCATGACGACTCTTTTGACCATACACAACATTGGAATCTTTCTTCCCATTGTAGGGCTTTTTCTGAGCATCAGAAGGTGTAGCTTCTTGAATCTTCCCGCTTTTGATGCCAGCTTCGACCCTTTCGCCGATCAGTATTAGCTCGGTGAACCCGGCTGAAGAGCTTCCGATCAAGTGGTTAAAGAATGGACCAAACAGGGTCCCCAAAAACATATCAACAAGTTCACGATCAGCTAAAGGTGGTTGCAACCTTCCGGCAAGGTCTCTCCATTTTTGAGCATACTCTTTAAATCCTTCACCCGTCCCTATTGACATACCCTGGAGTTGGGTACGCGTAGGAGCGAGGTCGGAGTTATACTGATACTGCCTATAGAACGCAGTAGCCAAATCCTCCCAGTTGTGGATACTGGCTCCGTCCAACTGATAGAACCACTCAAGATGAGTCCCTGAAAGAATATCTTGAAAGAAATGGATCCAGAAGTTCTTATCAGCAGTGTAAGGTTGGATCTTCCTCACATATGACCGGAGGTGCATCTTTGGACAGGAAGCTCCGTCATACTTGGCAAAGGCAGGTGCCTTGAACTTATGGGGAATCACCACCCCAGATGATAGACCCAGATCTCCGAAGTCCAGACCGGGAACCTTCTGTATCTCCATAGCGCTCAAGCGGTCTTCCAGCTGTTTATACTTATCCTCAGCAGGAGGATACTGTTCTTCATTATAGTCCGTCTCGTTGTCGGAGACCATAGGGCTCGGAGCCCTCCTTTCTTGTGGACTGTCTTTCCCTCCAGATGAGGTGGTCAGATCAACTTCATTCTGCAACCTGTTTCCAAACCTGCGTCCGGTGTTGAACAGGATGGTCCTCTTTTTCTTCTTCTTTTTCTCTTTTAGAATCAAGGTCTTCAGGTCCTGCTGACCCTTAGCCAGATTCATGAACAGCTCTTGAAACTGGGCATTCTGGGCCTGGAGGGCCTTGATAGCCTGCTCAGTGGAAGGTTCTGTAGACATGATGATTGCTGAAATAAAAAGCGAAGAAGATGAGAAACTTGTAATGGTACCTGTAATGCAATGATATGTATGATATATGTATGCAATGTTTTCAAGGATCTCGCGGGGTAAACTTGTTAGAATTTTATAGAAGAAACTTAGTGTCGTTAAGAGTCCTTCTTCAAGAGTCAAGCTCACCATATCGAGTGGGTCATAGCCCCTGACTCAAGTTATCATGTTTTGATCTCTAGACGACATTGGCTAGAGGAAAATAAATCCCCTTGCCCCTTGCTAGACATTTGATTTACCATAACCTGCATCACAAACCCTTGAGATCCTTGAAATGGTTAAAGAAATGTTAAGGCATGATGTTATGATGTGTATGCTATGTGTTTAAGCAAAAGTGTGAGGTGATGTAAGTAAGCCCTGCAATAAATCCAGATTATTGGATAAGGACTGTAAACAAAACCTGCAAGGAACCTATATTGTCAGATAACAAGAATGTGCAAGTAGTTCAAGTTTGAAGGCACACAAGTCACACAATAGCCCTTAAATTTCAGGCTGGCATGGAGCTTAGGTACTACCCTATTTCAGTTCAGTGGGTTAAAACCTGTCCTAAAAATAGTAACTGGGTTCTAGAGGATCTCAATATCACTGACTACCCTCAATCGGTCATAATTCCAGTTTAGCAACCTTTTCTTCCGGCCGGAATCATCGCGAGAGTTTAGTCTCAATGAGTGTAGCATACTGCTACTGTTCTATGGCCAAGTTGGTCAATTTAAGGTTCTAAGGTCAGTTGGTGCTTAATGACTCCTTAGAAGACCCATATTCTCCTCGTTCCAACACAAGGGATATCAGTACAGACCAATGTGTCACACCAACGTAGCTACTGCTTCATCCGTGTCGGTCTACACCGGACAGATCCCTCACAGTTTATTGCTACTTACCTAAAAGGGTATCCCCAGATCCGGGTTAGGATCTATAGAACTCCGATACAAGCCCACAAAATTTAAAGCATACAAAGCATACAATTGAAAACACAAGTGATCTAATCCTAAGGTACACCTCACTTATAATTTCCTCAGCAGAGTCGCCAGTTCTGTGATCGGTGGGAATGACAACTGACATACTGGTTCACGTTTGCGTTTGTTTTTGCAAAATGTCGCGGTAAGCAAGAGTCGCCACTGTCTTTTATTTTATCCAACAAGGAAAGGACAAAAGCACAGAAAAATTCCTTTTCGAGATGTTTCTCGGGTTCGGGAGGTAGATTATAGAAAGGGAAGGTGTTAGCACCCTTTCTATCCGTGATTATCAACGGTCTCTTAGGTACTTGCTCACTATGTTTTCAAAAATATGCTTTTTTTGTGATTGTGGGTTTGAAAAGAGTTTTGTTTTTGAAGAGAGTGTAAGTGCGAAAAGTTTTGTTTTGTTTTAAAAGGAGCAAGTACTTAAGAACCTCTACCTACTCAAAAAGGAATTAAACTGTGCAAATGTTCTTTAGACAATGCTATCCCACTATTGAGGAGTAGGTAGCACCGTCGTTGGAGTTTTCGTGTCAATTCGATTTAAGGGACGTGTGGCCACTAAAGCAATGTTAGGACGCCTTAGCGGTAACCCTAATGTCTTAGATCATTTTATCCGAGGCAACCATTTCGAGGCAACTTATGATCTTTGGACAAAAGGGCGACCTCTAAAACATCCTATACTCAATGACCACGTTCGAGGCAACCAAGTGAGGCGTACCCTAAGAGTGGCATGTGCGAGTGTGTCAATTTTCAGTTTATATTATCTTTGTACATGTTATGGTGAGCTACAGTTGATTTTAAATTAAAGGTTAATCTTGTCATGCATAGCATATTATTCAAACATCTAGAAGTTAATGGCTGCGGAAAATAAATTGCGAGAAAATAAAGCTAAGCTATTACAAGGCGTCGGGTATTTACATCGCCAAAAACAAACCCTTGAAAATTAAATTGCGATAAATAAATAAGAGCGATAAATAAAAGTCCTAAGTTAAAACTATTACATCCTCAGAGCAATTACAATTATATGGGTCAAAGATAATTCGCGCGAGAAAAAATGGAATCGGAATGTCCTTTAGGGTTTTGACCCTTTTTATTTAAAGAAAGCATATTTTTTGTTCTTTTTTTTGAATTAAGGATTAAGTCTAAATTAATAATGGAATTAATTAATTAAAAGAAAATATTTTTGAGTTTTTTTATTTTAATTAAGGAAATAAAATTAGAAAGGTAAAAATATATCAAAACCCTAATTCTAAATCAATTTTAATTTATTACAAAATATATTATCATTAAACCTAATTTAAAACTAAATTAACTGGTTAATTTTTATTTACAAAAATAGATAATGAAATTAATAAATATCATTTTTTGGTGTTTTCTGATTTTATAAAAAAAGTTAGTTTGTTAATTAATTTGTTAGTTTTTAATAATAATAATAAAAAGCAAAAGAAATATGAAAATAAAATAAAAAACATAAGCAAACTTTGGGGGGTGCTGGGCCTGAAGAAGGTGTTTGAGTTGCAATTTCCAGGCCCAAACACAAGCAGCCTCGTTTGACTTTCTGAATATCCCACATGCTTGTTGACTCTGGCCTATGGTAGTCCTTCCATCTAGACCATTGGATCTGTTTTGCAAGCCACGTAGCCTTCCAGATCTGCAAGCGCATAATGGTCCACTCTTTGAACGCTACATGGGAATACCTGAAGAAGAAAAATAAACAAGGTTTTGGGGGACCTGGGATGTTGGACCTGCAAGGAAGTTTGTTAGAAATTGAAAATACAAGGCCTGTGATATTGGATCCTAGTCCCTTCGATTGAGCGAATTCCCTTTCACCCCTAAGCTGCTTGCTCATTCAAAAGGCATGACTCCTGCTTTTGGCCCTGCAAATTAGTCAATTCGGAACTAAACAACATAGAGAAACGTCTCATTCGAAATCAATTCCTGAACCCAGATCTAGGTTGGTTTCGATTTGTCACAGCCAAGATCATGGATTTCAAATGTAACCTGCTTTGAAAGAAACTTTATCCATGGGGGGGGGGGGGGGGTTCAAACATATGAACACTGCAGCTTATACACACTTTGTTAAATTGCTCACAAGTAATAACAAAAAACTATGAATATGCAATTATGAGTAATTTTAAGATTAAGTGAGATTGAACATTATACCACTGGAGGCGCCTGGATTTGGACGGAAGGTGCCTGCAATGGAGTCTAGACTTTTGTGGGGCAGGCTGGTGCTTTTACGAGGCAAGGTATGTGTGGCCGTCTTCGTGGGTTTTTCCGTTCCTGCAGAGTTTTGTGTGTCTTTCCCGTGCCTTTTTTGTTTGTGAGCATGAGGTTTATATAGACAAAGGAATTTAGGTCAATATTTGTGTATCAAATCTTGGTCCATTATGATGAAGAGATTTGATTTGATTTCTTCATAAAGACTTGCTATATTTGATTCAATCACGTGCCAATCTATTTTCAATGCGTTACTGCCAGCCTATCATGAGTTGTTTGGGCCTCCAATATGATGGAAATCAAAAGCTGACCTGCCCCTTCAGATCCACTTCCCTTCAAATTTGCTCTCTTTGATAGCTTCAAAGTCCCAAATCGAATTACTCCAGCTTCAATTGCATAGCCCCTTTGATTCAGCCTCCCTCTGCTTCGATTGCTTGATTCGAAAAGGATCACCCTGGTCGAATCAGCTCTTGTAGGGTTGGGAGCAAACAAGGCAAGAATCTGGCCTTTAATTCAAATAATTGAGTCCACAATCAGCATTTAATTATTTCTATATTTGCAAGGGACACATGCCATTGTGAACTTTGGGTGAACCTGGACAGGTTAGGATATGTGTTTTTTCTTAGTCATGCCAGCCTACTTCATTCCTTCGAATTTGCCTTCTTTGCTAGCTTCAAAGTCCAATTCGAATCTATTTAGAACATTCCCTTTTAGACAACTTCGACCAGCCCTTGGCCTTGTGATGAGTCTAAGTTCTGATTCGAAGTGTTCAAAGCTTCCTTCATCAGAGCATCTTAGATTAAGAGAAACTCTGCACTGAAATGCCATTCGAAGGTCATTTCTTTCTGATGTTCTTATTAAGGGAAACTCTGAAGTTCCAATCGAAGGACACTCTTAAGTTCCAGTCCAAGGACCTTTTGAAATGCCAATTGAAGGGTATTTGTCCATATACCAATCAAAGGGTACTTGTTAAAATTCCAATCGAAAGACACTGTTACAATACCGATCGAAAGGTGCTTGTTCATGCTAATCGAAGGACATGGTTAACATGCCTGTCGAAGCTGCCTTGACACAATGCTAAATCGAAGGATCCCTTGGCATGCCAATTGAAAGGGTTGGCCCAGGGTGCCAAAAGAAAAGGTCTTTCAGAATTCCAATCGAAGGCCTTGACACAATGCCAATCGAAGTGTTTGTCCATAATGCCAATCGAAGGGAATTATCCATGCCAATCGAAAGGCTCCTTTTGAATACCAATCGAAGGGTCTTTCAGAATGCCAATCGAAAGGTACTTAAAGCAACACTCAAAAATTTTCTTTTTCCTTAGGCATGGGTTTCTGGTCAACCATGCAGGGGGAAGACTTTGGAAAACATGAGAGGGCAAATTTTGGGGTGCAACACATAGCAACTCGAATTAGGCAACATCATCAAGTGTAGGTCCGGTACGAAGCTCATGAAAACTCAAAAAAACAATCTGCACACAGAGTTTCAGAAACTCCAAAACATGATTCAAGCTCAAATCAAGCACAAAGTATACCTCAGACCTATTTGTCTGGCCAGCTAATACATCATGGATATGGAATAATTCATCAAATCATGCTAAACAAAGCAAATCTAAGTTCAAAAATATCACCTCAATGTGAAACTGGAAACCTTGATTCCTTAGTTCCAGAAGCCAACAAACTCTATGATCTTGATCTACACACTTTAAGGAAGATGAATCCACGGGAAATTTGATGAATGCACGAAGAAGATGAGAGAATTGAAGAAAACTTCAGCAAAAGCAAAAAAAGTTCAGATCTGGATTTGTGATGAATGGAGCGTGCTCTGAATGAAATGAGGCTTGCAATACATTATATAGTGTGAGTAGAGAAGGTTAGAAGAGGAAATTGTTCCTCAAAACTGTTCAGGGGCAAGTTTGGAAGATTTGGCCAAAAAATGAGTGCACATGGGCCTCAGCTGTTTGCTCGTGCGTTTCTTCATTTTCCTTGCATTTTATGAGCCAAATGAACTCAGAAACAAATCCTCAAAGTGCCAGGACATGATCATTTGAAATGAGAGAGTATGGATGAATTTGCCAAATTGAGCAAGTTTGTCATTTTTGTACCCAAGCAAACACCATGGTCCATGGAGCACGAAATAGCTGGCATTATGGGCCTTAGCAAGTCACAAATAGGTCATGGTCTGGATTAGAAACAAAGAGAATGACTGAAACTTGAGTTCTCATGAATTGGCCATTTTGCATATTTGTCAAATTTCAATAAAATGCCTCAAAATTCCAAAGCTCATAACTTACGTATAATTTTGAATTTTGCCACAAATGAGCATAATTTGGAAAGGTATTGAAAAGATCTACAGTCCCTTAGTTTTGAGTTTTTGCAATTGAATCCATTAAGATCCTCAAAATTTAGCTTGAAATTCATTAATTTTGGAAAATGACCTATAATTTTGTGACTTCAAAAGACCATAATTCTTGATTCCTTTTCAATTTGGACATGAGACCAAAAGGATATGAAAGATCATTCTCCTATCTTTCCAAGCATGCTTCATTTTCATTTTCTTGATCAAAGGTGAATGAAATATGAATTTTTGAAATTAAGTCCTTATTTTCCAAAATTAGAAACTTTTAGGGTTTCTTCAAGAACAATTTCAACCCAAACCTCAATCTCTTTGATCCAATGACCAAAATGGACTTGAAATATGAAAAGTGCATCCTTGAATTGATGATTGGCCAAAAGTTCACTTGGTCAACCTTGACTTTAACTGATTCTGACCAAAATGACCATTTTGCCCCTTTGAATCAATTGATCCACTTCCCTTCAAAATTCCTGATCAAGACTTCAAACATATGATATTCCAAATATATAGAGGCCATGTAAAAAGTTTCACTTCAAAATTCTCAAGAAAACCTGATAAAAACCCAAACCCTAATTTTGATTAACACCTTAGGAGACTGATGAATCATCTTCAAAACTTCAAATCCTCTGGGCATCATGACCAATTCCTTGTGCAAAGATTTTTCAAATGCCAATGAGATGTTGTGGCTTCCAAATCAAGACTTGTACATTGATAAATAGCCTTAATCAAGCAAAACCCTAATTTGACTGGTGAATCAAAGGAATGATTCCCTTTTATAATCAAACACAAACTCTAATCCTCTGGGGATCCAAAGAAATGAATAAAGCCTCTTGAGATATGCAATAACTTTTGAGCTTGAAAGATTCAAAGGTTTAGATGAATAGATTCTACTTGAGTAACTTGTTAATACAATCAACCTTCAGAGCTTGAGGAAAACTTGATAACCAAAGTACTTTGATCCAATCACAATGTATGAATGCAATGCAATATGATGTTCATGATGAAACATAAGCCTAAATCAAGAGGGTAAATTTTGGGGTGCAACAACTGCCCCTATTCAAATATCTTCAACATGATAAGTGAGAAAAGTGACAACTTTAGAGCGTACAAGGTTGAAGATGTTTGAATATGAAAGAACCCGAAAATTTACACTCTTGAAGAAGAAAGAAAACAGAAGCAGACAACCCCCAAGACATGTGTCAGAATGAAGCTGTAACGCAGGTCGAAACAGAATGAAAACAAAGAAGAATAGACGCAACTAAACTTTCGGACAGATGTGCCAGGGCAAAATTGGGCTTCAGAAAAGGTGAGATAAAACTCAAACTATAGAGTAGGCGAAACTAAACTCTGGAAAAGAAAACGTACGCGGGTGAGGAGGCGAAACTCTGAGCTCGACCCAAGGCAAAAGTGGCTAGAGTGCGCGATTCTAGGAGCACTTGCTAATCTCAACTAAGATAGACAGTATGAAGGAACTGAAAGAATCTCAGAAATGAGGAACAAAAGCGAGATGAAACCCGACTCAATAACCAGTTAGACGAAACTAGACTAGATGAGTACCAGGACGAAAATGGATTTCACACACGGGTAACGAGGCGAAACTTGACCCATAGCAAAGTGATGAGAGTGCATGTTTCTCAGAGCACCTGCTGGTATCAGATCAATGGATAGATAGTGACGAAAACTGATAGAAGGATCTAAGAAACAAAATAGACCGATTTTAAACCAAGGACGCAGTACGAACACTGCACTTGGTAAACGAACACCGTCAAAGAGTCCAAGGTACGAAAACAAAGACGAGATGAAACTCGACTCAATAACTAGTTAGGAGAAACTAAGCTAGATGAGTACCAGGACGAAACTGGATTTCATGCACAGGCGACGAGGCGAAACTCGACCCAAAGCGAGGAGATTAGGGTGTACACTTAAAAACCTGCTGAAAGCGAATATCAGGACGAAACTAGTATTCAAAAGGTGCATCAATAGACATTGGAATGAACCGGAGAGTGTAGTGAAGACTAAACCCGAGAAGACCGTTCCAGGACGGAACCGAACTATAGTCAAAAGTAGACACTCAAATAAACAAAATATTGACGTCAGAAGGATATTGGTATGGGGAGGAAACTGAGATAATGAGGACGAAGACCTTGCTGGGGATTTAATCCGAAGTATTTAGCAAAAATAACTGGGGATGACGGAAATAATAATGGCTTATGTTCCGATATATGTTTGAAATATTTTTGTATAACACAATGCTCCATATAATGGAAATGCTACGCGTTTAGGTAGATGCAATGTAATGATGCATGTTTAAAAGTTTCACTGGGGAATGGCCAATTGAGAAACCAAGAACCAGGAAATCGGAATCTGACAAGACTTGCAAAAATAAATTGCAAAATCCAAACGAGAGGAGAAAATATGGGGATCCACTAGAGAGGGAACCTCGAAGAGAGGAAACTTCAAGGAGAACAACAAACGGGCAACCAGTAGAAACGGGCCACAAACATTGAGAGGAGCCGCAAAAATAAATTACAAACTCCTATAGAAGATCAGATCGAAACTGTAGCTTCTGAAGAAGGGCGCCATCAGAAGATCAGGTATTTGAGAGAGAAGATCAGGGTGAGACTGTAATCTCTGGAAAAGACAGCACACAACCGTGTTGAGGATGACATCAAGACAACAAAACCCGACGTGAGAGGTGAAAACCTTTGCAGGGGAACAAAGCTCTGCTGACGAAACAAGACTTCACCGGGGAAACAAAACTCTGTTGAAGATTTTTGTTGGAGAGATAATTCTTGGAATGCAACCATTGGATGGATCATGCAGATAGTCACACAGTACCGACCTCACTGGGGATAAGGAAAGATCTTATCATAAGGATGCCCTAGCTAGCAGATCAGCTGGGAAATGAGAGGTCATGGCGAGGGATCTCTGTTGGCAATTCTGTTGGGGAGTTAAAATTTCTTCAAAATATGAGTTCCCATTTAAACGACTCCACGGGGATGTGTGACATATCCGAACTTGCAGTCTCAGAATGAAGCCTTTAAAAGAAGATTCCTGGGGCAACAAAACTTCATTGCGGAAATGAAACTTCATTGGGGATACGAAACTCCACTGGGGATAAATAGAGTCCCAATCATACATGGGCTCTGTCTAACAGAAGAAAAACCAAACATTCCCTTCCTGACAATCATTAAGCTCTTTACAGGTGTCCAATGTGTAAACTCTTTTTGATGTTAAACCAATGTTTTGCATGCAGGAAGATGTTTATCTTGAGAATGATAGACCTGATGCGATGATTTTTTTAAGCCTTGAATTTGAAAAACTTAACAAAGTGTTGCATCTATGTTGTGAATGAATCGCTGACTAGAGTGCAAAAATTTCAAAACTTTTCTTCCCCTTCTCTTTTTTTTTATTTAAAAAAAACGAGTCAAGATGCGGGTGATAAGATACCAACATGAATATGCAACACATATTTGGGAGTTTAGGAAACGTTATCCTGTTGTAGTATGCTTTCGAGTTAAACCCTTGTTTCAGTTAGGACTTTTAGAGGTTGTAACGTGGTCTGGTTCGAGGTTTTTTTTTAGAAAAATGTTTTTCAAGGCTCAAGTTATTTGGTGCCCACCCCCTTCGTGATATTCTCCTGTCTTAAGTTCAGTTGACTTATCACAAGCGTTCATCTTTCAAAAGGATTTATAATGGTTGAGTGATCACGAGAAATTCTCCGACATGATTGTCACTTAACTTTTGCTGCTTTTGTTTTTGATATTATTGTTCCTCTTCTTTTGATGAAAATTTTATTGGATAATCTTTTTCGGCCTTTTAGGCTCTCTTTTCCCTAACTTTTTCCTGGACAAAATCTTTTGAATTTCAATTCTGGGAGTCCAGCGGGACGCCCTAACTTTTTCCTAAGCGACTTGTTTTCAAGTTTCGACTTAGCGAGGCTTTTTGTTTCTTTCTTATTCATGCTTTCCACTTTGAACAAGTCAACATGACTTTAGGTCTTTGAACTTTTTCTTTCTTTCTCTCTTTTTTTTTGAAGAAAACAAATGCCCTATTCCTTGGTCGGTGAGGGATAGCCATTATTGTATCGATTCGATCTCGACCTCAGGACTTTGTGAGGAAATGAACATCGTGGTTTAGACATTTTTCCTGATCTCATGATGCGACATATAAAATGTGGTGATCCTCAGATGGGGCATTCCTTCTGAAATTTGAATGCTTGGTCACATGAACTAAACATCTACCCTGCCCCTGGTTAAAAAAACAAGGTTTTTTTTTGAACGAAAAAGAAACTCCTACTTCGAAGGCTCAGAGGGTTTAACGAGGGTTTAACTCCCTTATATCTCCGGTGTTTGGGGATTTGAAACAATGCCTGTACATCGTCAATGGGGTTCTACTCAAAAGCATACCACTACAGTCATTGTTTTTAGCTAAACTCCTTCCTCCAAACTCTTGGCTAAGCAAAAGAATTGGCACAGTCGGTATAAAAATGCCCGAAAAATCGATTAAAGAGTGATACTGGATGGATTAAGTAAAATGGAACAATTTTTCAAGGCAAAAATATTCAACGCATCAATACTGACATTTGGCCATAAACAAAATCCTATATGCAGACAATGCTAAACAATCAATCAAGATGACACATAAAAGTGTGGCAAAGAAACATAATAAAAGCCATTATGGGGAAGAAATGTCTCCAACCAGGTTTGCCGATCTCGTCGACCTATCGTAACCTTGATATTACCCTGACCCATGACCTTCAACAACATCACTGAATTGTGAATCAAAATGGCAAGGTAACTACAAGAAAAGTGAAAGAGAAAATCCTATCAATCATAGAACCAAACATGCCCCTTGCACAGGTAGTAGTTGTGTTTGTTATTCGTGTTTCAAGCGATCAACTAGCCATGACTTAGATTACCATTTCCGTGTAAGGCCCACGATGTTTATATGCACATGCTTATCAAAAATATTGGACGTTTTTTGCAAACAAAATAGTAAAAAGGGAAAAAAGAAACGTATGCGTATACTTGAAAGAAGATATTCTATTGATTTTGAGAAATCAGCCTGTGAAAAAGGCATTTACATTTGGAAGCAAGCAATTACAAAATCAAAGCAAACAAGTGTTTACAAATGGAAATGTGAATATCCATCAAGTCCCGACTCTGCTATGACTCTTACGACTCTTATCTTCCTGCTTTCAGACAGATCATTCTTGGAATAGCCTCGAGCTTATGCCAGGTGACAGAAAAAAGGAAAGAAACAAAGGATCTCAGGCCGAGCGTAGTCATTTGCTTTAAGTCCTTAACTTTTACCTGAATCGCCCTTTTGGGTTTTCGATTCACAAGGACACCCTTTTTTTGCCTAAACCGCCCTTTCAGGTTTTCAGTTTAGCGGGTTATTATTTTATATGTCTTCATTCACAGGGAGAGGGAAGTACTCTCCATCCATAGTCGTGAGCATCATCGCTCCTCCAGAGAAAACTTTTCTGACCACGAAAGGACCTTCATAAGTCGGAACCCACTTGCCCCTGGGATCTTCCTGGGGGAGAATTATCCTTTTTAGCACAAGGTCACCTAGCTTGTAATACTGAGGATGTACCCTCTTATCAAAAGCTTTCCTCATCCTTTGTTGATATACCTGACCATGACATACAACCGTCAACCTCTTCTCGTCAATAAGTTCCAACTGATCCAGCTGATTCTGTACCCATTCACTTTCATCTAGCTCAACATCCCTCATGATCCTAAGAGAAGGAATCTCGACTTCTACTGGAAATACTGCTTCCATACCGTAAACCAATGAAAATGGGGTTTCCCAAGTAGAAGTACGCACAATGGTGCGATAACCATGCAAAGCGAAAGGCAGCATCTCATGCCAATCTTTATAGGTTACCACCATCTTCTGCATGATCTTCTTAATTTTCTTATTGGCCACTTCAACAGCGCCATTCATCTTTGGTCGGTATGAGGAAGAGTTATGATGCTTGATTTTGAAAGACTCACAAAGCTCCTTCATCATTTTGTTGTTCAAATTAGACCCATTATCGGTAATGATCTTTTCAGGCACTCTGTAGCGATAGATAATATTATGCTTAATGAACCGAGTTACTACCTGCTTGGTGACATTGGCATAGGATGCAGCTTTGACCCACTTTGTAAAATAATCGATGGCAACCAGAATAAAAAGGTACCCGTTGGACGCAGTCAGTTTAATTTTGCAGATCATATCAATTCCCCACATCGCAAACGACCAAGGGGAAGTCAAGAAATTCAAAGGTACTGGCGGCACATGCACCTTATCAGCATAGACTTGACATTTGTGGCAAACCCGTGCATGATTGTAACAGTCAGTCTCCATTGTTGACCAATAATAACCTGCTCGCAAAATCTTTTTAGACATGGTATGCCCATTGGAATGGGTCCCGAAATTACCTTCATGTATCTCTTCAACGATTCTAGCTGCTTCTTTCTTGTCAACACATCTAAGCAGTAAGTCCTCATGATGCCTTCTATACAACACACCACCACTGATAAAGAACTTGGCTGAAAATCTTCTCAAGAACTTCTTATCTATAACGGATGCCCCTTCAGGGTACTCTTGTGTTTCCAGATATCTTTTAACGTCATAAAACCAAGGGTTATCATCTGGTTCCAAACTGGCCTCAAAACAGAAAGCAGGCCCACTCAAACTTCTGATGGTAATGACAGGTGCCTCATTAGCCCACTTGACCTTGAACATGGAGGACAAAGTTTCCAGTGCATCAGCTAGATTGTTTTCTTCTCTGGGAATGTGCTCAAACGTGATCTCTTCGAAGTACGAAATCAGCTTCATAACATACTCACGATAGGGAATTAGGTTCTGATGGCGAGTCTCCCAATCTCCATTAATCTGGCTGATAACAAGATTGGAATCCCCGTAAACTTTCAAAAATTTGATGCGCAGGTCGATCACCGCTTCAATGCCATAAATGCAAGCCTCATATTCAGCCATGTTGTTAGTGCAATCGAAACAAATACGAGCCATGAAAGGAATGTGGTAGCCCCCAGGAGAAGTGATAATAGCTCTGATTCCGTTGCCCATGGCATTAGAGGCGCCATCAAAAACAAGCATCCATCGTGATCCCGGCTCGGGTCCTTCGTCTGGGTCCGGTATGTTACAATCCCGAATATACGCAATTTCCTCATCTGGAAAATCAAACTTCATCGGTTCATAATCACTCACGGGATGATGAGCAAGATGGTCGGCCAGTACACTACCCTTAATTGCTTTTTGAGTAGTGTATTGGATATCATACTCGGTGAGTATCATCTGCCAACGAGCTACCCTGCCTGTAAGAGATGGCTTCTCGAAAATGTACTTGATTGGATCCATTTTGGATAAGTAGGTGGTGTGAGTTAACATATATTGCCTCAAACGTTTGGCGGCCCAGGCAAGCGCATAACAAGTCTTTTCTAGCAATGAGTACCTCGACCCGCACTCCGTAAACTTCTTACTCAAGTAGTAAATAGCCTGCTCTTTCTTCCTTGTCTCGTCGTGCTGACCGAGGAAACAACCCATTGAGCTCTCCAACACAGTTAGATACATGATTAGCGGCCTTCTTTCCACTGGCAGCATGAGTATCGATGGTTCCTTCAAATATTCTTTTATTTTGTCAAAGGCCTTCTGACAATCCTCATTCCATTTCACTGTCTGACTTTTCTTCAACAACTTGAACAAAGGTTCACAGGTGGCTGTGAGATGAGAAATAAATCTAGAAATGTAGTTTAACCTTCCCAAGAAACCATATACTTCCTTCTCTGTCCTTGGTTCAGGCATTTCCTGTATCGCTTTTACCTTGGCCGGGTCCACCTCGATACATTTTTCACTTACAATAAAGCCCAACAGCTTGCCGGATCTCACCCTGAAGGTGCACTTATTCAGATTCAACCTCAGCAATAACTGCCTCAGTCTCTCGAACAATTTTTTCGTATGAACAAGGTGTTCCTCTTTCATGTCAGACTTAGCAATCATATCATCCACATATACCTCAATCTCTTTGTGAATCAAATCATGAAAGAGAGTGACCATGGCGTGCTGATATGTTGCCCCGACATTTTTCAAGGCAAACGACATCACTTTATAGCAAAAAGTTCCCCAAGGCGTGATAAATGTTGTCTTCTCCATATCCTCCGGAGCCGTCTTAATTTGATTGTAACCCGATAAGCCATCCATGAACGAAAATACTTTGGAATGAGCGGTATTATCGACCAACACATCAATACGCGGAAGAGGGAAATCATCTTTAGGGTTGGCCCTATTCAAATCCCTATAATGCACGCACATCCTGACCTTACCATCCTTCTTAGGCACAGGCACAATATTTGCAATCCATCGCGAATAATTGACGACCTTTAAGAAATTCGCGTCCAACTGCTTCTGGACCTCCTCCTTGATCTTCTTGGACATCTCAAGATGAGTTCTTCGGAGCTTTTGCTTGACAGGGGAATAACCTTCTTTGAGCGGTAGTCGATGCATCACCATGTCTGTATCCAACCCAGGCATATCCTCATAAGACCAAGCGAAGATATCAGAATACTCACAGGTAGCTCAATCAATCTGACCTTTATAGTTTCTTCGAGATCTTCCCCTATCTTGACTTCTCTTCTTACCTCTTTTGTGCCAATATTTACCACCTCAATTGAATCCTGATTTGGCTGGATAACCTTCTCCTCTTGTTTTAAAAATCTCGCTAATTCCTCAGGAAGGTCGCAATCCTCATATGCTTCTTCTTCAGCTTGATAAATATGAGTATCAAAGTCATAATGAGCCATAGCAGAGTCGTTATCAATAGAATCAGTGGTGGAAATGTATCTGCATGAATGACATTTTGGCGTTTTTTAGTGACAGTGTGTGAAAAGAGAAACATTGCCATTAAAATAATAAAAAAAAGAAGCAAAATTTTGAATGCAAAAACGTCCTTTATTTCATCATAAACTTTTGAAAATAAACATGGTGGCCCTACACAAATGATCCACTACGCCTTGGGCAGAGCGTAGGAATTATGATATGATTAATAAAAGAAACAAGAAAATTACTCCTTAGCGCTTAAAAATTGGATAACATCCACAGAAGTCCAATTGTTGAGTGTATGGCCTGGAATACTCGGACGAATCCAGTCTTCGATATTGTAGCCGTCAACCCTATCGTCGCCAACTGCATCGACATGTCCTTCTGAGTAGCATAAGGACGGGAAAACTTCAAAGGAGTAGATAAACTAGATGCTCTGGGAGCTGCACTCTGCTGACCCGGGTTAAAACCAAGACCGAATTTATCAAACTTTGGAGTAACTTCCATCACCTGACCCCATCCTTCAGGGTTACCATTTCCCACCAAAACTCTCGCATCGTTGAGAGAAGACATAACAATTTCGGGTTTCCTTTTCTGCTCTGGAGGAGGAAAATTGACAGCATGAACTGTCTCAAACACCTGAAACGGAGTCTCGTGTATCTCGCCTTCAACTTCAACATAGCAGAATGATGTCAAATGACTCACAATGTACTCTTCCTCCGCACGCACAAATATCACCTTTCCCTCTGCAGGATACTTGAGTTTCTGATGAAGAGTAAAAGTGACTTCCCTTGCTCTATGAATCCACGGCCGCCCCAACAAACAACAATACGCTGGCTGTATATCCATAAAAAATGTAGCTGTGAAGGTGCGAGGACCGACCTTGATTGGTAGCTCCACCTCCCCAAATACTGACCTTCGAGACCCATCAAGCGCCTTCACCATCAAATTGCTAGGGCACAGCTCCAGTCCAGAATAATCAATATTCATCAATGCTGACTTAGGTAATACATTCAAGGACGATCCTGTATCCACCAAGACCCGGGATAAAGTAGTTCCCCTGCACTCCATCGAAATATGCAACGCTTTGTTATGGTCTGGTCCTTCCGGAGGAAGATCAAAATCTGTGAAGCCCAAACCATTCCCGGCAGATATGTTAGCACAAACATTCTCAAACTGATTGACTGTTATTTCATGTGGCACGAACGCATTCTTTAACAACTTCATCAAAGCATTTATGTGAGGTTCTGAATAAATCAACAGAGATAAGATAGACATCTTAGAAGGAGTATGGCTCAGATGATCAATTATTTTATAATCACTCTTTCTGATAATTCGCATTAACTCTTCAACCTCATTGGGAACTGAAGAAGCTTCTGGTATCGGAATTGGTTGAGTCACATTGGCTGGCGTAACCCTGGGATTACCAATCATCACCTGTTGTTTTCCTTTTTCTCTTGCAGAAGCATCTGCCGCATCTTGCACATTAGAAGGACCAAATACTCTCCCGCTTCTAGTCATTCGACCCACACCAGAAAAGTTATGAACTTCCTCTTCATTATCCTCGACGCGTTCTTCCTCAGACACACGGGTACCAACCTCCTGCTTCACCCCATGGTAATAAACATCGGCACCATAATGCCATGGGATGGCCTTCTCACTGGTATACGGCATGTGACCAGGTACCTTAATCATTAAAGGAGGCGCCCTAGATGGGGTAGGAATGCGCACAGGGGTGTAAGGAATAGATACCATAACAACATCTTCTTCGGTAACCTCGCGGTAGCTCGGTTTCCTATCAAACTGCAGGGAACCTTCCTTTATCAACAACTGTATGCCGTCTTTTAAATCATCACAGCCCTTCGGTTGCTCTCTACACTTGGCACACTCTGAAGTACAACCCGGGAAAATAGAATTGTCAAGCAAATACCTCTTAACATACCACAACAGAGTAGTTACTTGTTCCACATTCATGATTAAATTCAACATTTCACCATTATCGTCAATCATATTGACAACACCCCCTCCATGTCTGGGAATTGGGTTCTGAGTAACATTCGGACCAGCTACTGGGGTAAACTCAATTTCCTTAGCATCAAACAAGTCTTGTACTTTGCATTTCAATGCAAAGCAATTGTCAGTAGAATGACCAACTCCACCTGAATGGAATTCACATCTTGCGTTAGCATCATAGTTAGGAGGAAGTCTTGCGGGTGGTGGTAGCATATTTCTCAAACTGATCAACTTCAAATCGAGCAAATGGTGGAGTGCTTCAGTAAGAGATACTGGCAAGGGATCGAATTTTCTCGACTGTCTCTGCTGTTGATTATTATACTGACAGGGAGTATCTTGTTATCTTTGTTGCTGAGGCACTGTATTCGGTCTCTGCTGCGGAGGAGTATTAACAAGAATAGAAACAACATTGATTTGTTGGTGCTGACGATCCTCTCTTCTTCCTCTATGAGAGTAAACCGCTCTTGCGTCGCCTTCCCTTTTCTTAGGGTAAGTGTTGAATGGTTTCTTACTTCCCCCTGATGAGCCACTAGAACCTCTGATCTGAATTTTCCCCAATTTCAAACCTACCTCAATTCTTTCACCAGCCATAACCAAATCTACAAATCCTGCCGAAGTACTTCTTATCATGTGAAGATGTGAAAAACACAAGAAAGGGGGTTGAATTGTAAAACTTAAAACAAATTCTTAGACAACACATTATTTTTATCCTGGTTCGTTTGATCTCAAACTACTCCAGTCCACCCGTCAAGGTGATTTCGCCTCTCTCCAACGAGGTCTTAATCCACTATATTCAAAGGATTACAACAGCTACTTTAACAACTGTTAAAGCCTTCTTGAGTATAACCACAAACCGGTTTATCTCAAGGAAATCTTTTACAAATAATTTGAACAATGATGTGTTAACGTTTTCTAATAAAACAATATATCACAACTGTGATAATTACACAACTTAAGCTTGGAGTAAAACTGAATTACTAAAACGTTTGAGTTAGCGTGGTTTTGAAGGCTTGGCAAATTATATGAGTGCATGCGTGCGTCTTTTCTCAAGCAGATTTGTTTATATAGACAAGGCAGAGATACGTTGTCCATAAATCCATTTTAATGATAATAACACACTTCCCTTTTGAAGAAGATCTTGTCTTGAAGAGAGCCGTTAGCATTTAATTCTGTCTTGAATACTTAGTAACGCTTCAGAGTCTTCTTTGCTTATGATAACGCTTCAGAGTGTTCTTTGCTTTAACTTATGATGACGCATCTGAGTGCTGATGACTTGGTAAAGATCTTTGATCAGAGTCAGAGTGTATATGTTTATGCGCAGATTCTGGTCATCAAGCTTCAGCGTATAATCTGGTAGCTTCAGCGTGTAGCACATGTTACTGATCTTCTGATGCTGATTCCATCAGAACTTCTGTATATACAAAACATAATTTTAAGAAGCATATTTGTCTTATATATAAATCTTACAATTTATTTACTCTTTGTATTTTGTTATCATCAAAACTCTAATTAAGGGTTGTAGAATCAAACTATGTTCTAACAATCTCCCCCTTTTTGATGATGACAAAAACCAGATTTTTCAATTAAAAATAAAGAATAAAAAGTATAGAATTAAGAAGAGAAAACTCCCCCTGAGTTGATTACTTCCCTTTAATTCCATGAGTCTTTGAGCATCAGAACTTTACTGTATCTTTCATCAGAGTTTTGTACCTGTAAGCTTTTCAGAATAGAGAAATTTAAATGGATCAGAATGTCTGAGACTTATGTCTTAGTAATCCGTTATTGAAAAATATCATTCTTTCTCCCCCTTTTTGTCAGTTATCAAAAAGAACAAATAATCAGAGTCAAAATGCGTTTATATTGAGACCAGAAGCAATGATAAGTTCAGAACAATGTAAGAAAATTACAGATAAACAAGTTTTAAAGACAAGGAAATTCTAAGAGGGAGGAGGTAGACGCGTGAACAAGGCTTCCAACATGATCTTGATCTGGATGTTGGTTTCTTATTGCTGGGTTAACATGCTCGCGATTGCATCAATTTTGTCGTCCTGTTTATCCATTCTTTCCTTCATCAACATATCAGATCTTTTCAGGTCTTCTAGAGTCTGCCTATCAAAGGAGGAAGCTTGAGAATCTTCAGTAACAGGATGCTTCTCAGAGCTTTCTGCAATATCCTCTTTTTGACCCAGTGCTTCAGCAAGAATCATCTGCTCTGGAGTATCAGTCAGATTGAGATCTTCTGACTCTGGTTGAACTTTGGATGATGGATGATGTTCAGACCAGGGAGCAATGTCCAGAGGGAGAACTTCTTCTTTAAGCAACTTGCTTAGAACTGGATCTTCAATTTCTTTCAGCAGATTGCTAAAGTTCTGTTGAGCTTTTCCGTAGCTCTGTTCTTGCAACTTATGAGTTTCAGAACATACCCATCTTTTGAACTTTGACCAAAGGTAGTCTGATGCAGCATGATCAATCAGCTTAAGACTAGCTTGCTTCAGAGAAGTGATCCACTTTTGTACTTCTGTTTCAAATGTCAATAAGCTGGTACCAACATCTAGAGAGGGTTCAGATGGTTTTGGTTTTGGAATAGCTATTTTGTGGGTTATGGCAGCAAGACGTTCAAAGACCGTTAAGTCAATGACAGTCTTGATGTTGTCATCTGAATTGTTCTTTAGTGAGGGAGTGGGAGAGTCAGGAATTATTATTGGACTGGTTGGGGAGTTTGGTGGAGTTGATTCTAGAGAAGAGGGAATTTGGGGAATATTCAGAATGGTTAGGGGCATACGAATGGCTAGAGGTTATGTGATTCCAGGAATGGGAGTGGTATCAGAATCAACAGTTTGGTTTGATTGATCATTATGAGGTTCTGGTTCACAGTATTCAGAAGGTTGAGTCTCAGAAGTTTGAACTTCTGGTTGAAATAGTTCAGGTTGTGGAGAAGGTGGATGAATTTCTGGTTGAGGAGATGGAGGTAGTTGGATTTCTGGTTGTGGAGAGAGGGGTATTTCTGGTTGTGGTGAGAGGGGAATTTCTGGTTGTGCTTCTGTGGTGGTTTCAAGGTTTGGATTTTCTGGCATGAGAGCAGAAGTATGTTGGTCAAAGGTGTCTATATCAGATAGAACTTTTTCAAGTTCTTGTTGGGTTGCTTCAATATTTGGATTTGGAGGTTGGGAGCGAGATCTTCTAAGAGTTAAGGATTCAGAGGGGTCAAATTCAATGTCAAAGTCATCAAATGTTTGTGGTGTGGGGTTTTCTGATTGAGTGGGAATTGGTATAGATGTTGATACAGAAATTGAATTTAAAACAGTTACAGAAGAAGGATTACCTCTCTTTTTAGGAGTCCGCTGGGATGATCCTTCTGCTACAGCTTTCCTTTTCTTGGTTTTCTTCAGCACAACTTCTGGAGCCTTCTGCTGCAGATCCTGAATGTTCAGATTAGGTGCTGTACCATCCGCCTTGCAAGCATCAAGATATCTGACTATTATATCAGGTTAAGAATCAATCTCTGAGAATAGGGGAAAGTTATCCAGAGGGACTCTTCTACTGGAGATTGCTGCAAAAGGAGTGACGCTGGGTTCCTTCTTGATGTTCTTAATCAACTTCATTTTCTTCAGATTCTTTGCATTCAGCTGTTTGCCAATAGTAGCTTCCAAAGAGCTGATTTCCCGAGCCTCTGTAAGATGATCAATCAACTTATTCTCTGTTAGAATATCTGATATAAGTATTCCTAGGGGTATCGAGTCCCTTTTTGTGCGCTCCTCTTCTCTTGTTTCCTTAACACTGGTCTTTAGATGGTTAAACAGCAGATGAGCCAGATTTACCTTGATCTTCTGGGAGATGAAGTAGATCAGAAATTGCTGATCAATATTGATGTAGTCAGGAGAGATGGTAGGATTCATGTGGTTTATGCATCCCAGAATGATCTTGGCCCATATTCTGTGATGGTCTTTTAAATCCATTATCTTGCTGGAGGGAAGACCCAGAGTGAAGATTTCTCTAGCAATTAGGGCAACATCAGCGCATCTTTCAGCCATGTCAATGCAACGTACACCACCACCACTGTAGCCTATTAATCGTGCAATGAGGTCCTCAGTAATAACTATCTTCTTCCCCATAATGTATGAAGTAACTTGATGGTTGGAAGATGTAGCATGAATCCAAAATTCCTTTACCAGAATTGGGAATGTTGGACCCACCAGTCGGTCAAAATATTTGTCCCAGCCTTGAGCCTTAACTTCTTCAGAGAGATTAAACCCATTCTCTTGAAGACTGTTGAAATCCATGATCAATTCTGAAAGAACTTCTAGATTTTTGATGGGTGTGAGAAGAGTTCTGTAGGGTTCTTCATATTGTTCGGAGGAATCTGTTTTCTGAGAGCTAGAAGTAGGAATGCTTGAGGAAGCCATGTTCACACCGAAGGTTTTGTGAAGAAATTGAAAGGGTTTTTGAGAAAGGATGCAAACTGAAAACAATAAGTTTGTAGAGAAAATGAAAGTGAAGGTAAAAGAGTGTAAATGGTGAGAAATGTGTTTAAATAGATTTCTAAAAAAATTTTGAAAACATAAACGGCAAGAGAGAGAAATTAGTTATAATGATTATGAGCATTTAATGATAGTTGATTTTGGGGGATTCAGAAAGATATTGGAACGGTTACCCATGACATGTGTCCCAATGCATCCAATCAATGCTTTTGACCTTTCAGAAACGTGAACGCGTGTTCAGCCTCAGAAAGTAGCTGATGACTGAATGACACTTGTTTGCTTGAGTGAACTGCACATTTCTATCCTTGATTCTGATACAATATGTACTTCTAAAGATCTGAAGAAAGATTGGTCAGTAGTTCACGAAAAATAAACAAAGTTCTGAAGGTTAAGATATGGAATCAAAACGGTTTTATTCTGGGCAGAGCTTCATGCTGAGATGTTTCAGAATGAAGTTGAACCTATCTTCAGAAAGAGGTTTTGTAAAGATATCAGCCCATTGATGGTCTGTGTTAATAAATTTTAAATTTAGAATCCCTTTCTGAATATAGTCCCTAATAAAATGATGTTTTATTTCTATATGCTTAGCCCTAGAATGCAAAATAGGATTTTTACTGAGACAAATAACAGAAGTATTGTCACAGAGGATAGGGATGTTACTCTCAAATATCTTGAAGTCCTCAAGTTGACTTTTCATCAAGAGCATTTGTGTGCTGCATCCAGCTGCTGCTATGTATTCAGCTTCTGCTGTTGATAGAGCTATTGTGGATTGTATTTTGCTGGACCATGAGATCAGATTTTCTCCCAGAAACTGGCAGCTTCCAGAAGTGCTTTTACGTTCTACTCTGCCTCCAGCAAAATCAGCATCACAGTATCCTATCAAACTGTAATCACTTGATTTTCTATAAAACAAACCCAGATTAGTAGTACCTTTCAGATACTTGAAAATTCACTTAACTGCTGTTAAGTGAGATTCTCTAGGATCTGATTGGAATCTAGCACAAATGCAAACACTGAATAGAATGTCAGGCCTTGAGGCCGTCAGATAGAGAAGAGAACCAATCATACCTCTGTAGACCTTCTGTTCTACCTTTTTACTTACCTCTTCTCTTTCCAGAATGCACGTGGGATGCATTGGAATCTTTGATGGCTTACATTCTGAGAGATCAAATTTCTTCAGAAGTTCTCTGACATATTTGCTATGATGAATGTAAGTTCCTTTTGGGGTTTGATTGATCTGAATGCCCAGAAAGAATTTTAGTTCCCCCATTAGGCTCATCTCAAATTCTGCCTGCATACATTTAGCAAACTTTCTTCCCAGAGAGGGTTTATTGGATCCAAATATGATGTCATCAACATAAATCTGACATACTAAAATGTCATTCTTAACTGTCTTACAGAACAAGGTTGTGTCCACTTTCCCTCTGGTGAATTCCTTTTCTAGCAGGAAGTTACTTAGTCTTTCATACCAAGCTCTGGGAGCTTGTTTCAGACCATATAGTGACTTCTTTAGTTTGAAAACATATTCTGGATTTTTGGAACTTTCAAAACCAGGGGGTTGGTGCACATATACCTCTTCTTCTATATAGCCATTTAAGAATGCACTCTTAACATCCATCTGATACAGAGTGATGCCTTTATTAACAGCAAATGAGATTAAGAGTCTGATAGATTCTAACCTGGCGATTGGAGCAAAGGTTTCTGTATAGTCTATCCCCTCTTGCTGACTATAACCTTGTGCTACCAGTCGTGCTTTGTTTCTGATGACTTCACCTTGTTTGTTCAGTTTGTTTCTGAACACCCATTTTGTACCAATGACGTTGAATCCTTTTGGTTTGGGAACTAGATCCCATACGTCATTTCTTGTGAATTGATTTAGCTCCTCTTGCATTGCTAGAATCCAGTCATTGTCCAGAAGTGCTTCATCAATTGTTGTTGGTTCAATTAGAGAAACCAGTCCCATGAGGGATTCTTCAGAGTTTCTGAAGCTAGATCTTGTTCTGATTGGATCTTCCTTTCTTCCTAAGATTATTTCTTCTGGGTGATCCATGCTGCTTCTGGATGGTCTTTTCTGGAGTTGATCAACAGAAGGTGCTGGATTGCTTGCAGTTCCTCTTTCTGATGTTGAGGGAGTGTCTCTGTTGAGAGCTTCTGATGATTTGTCTTCAGTACCTGTGAGTTCAACTTCCATACCTGCAAGGAATTCATTATGCTTTGACTTTTGAGAGTCAAGCTTATCATCAAAAAGAACACTGATTGACTCTTCCACAATCTGTGTTTCTGTATTGTATACTCTGTACCCTCTTGAGAGTTCAAAATATCCTAACATAATACACTTTTGTGCTTTAGAGTCAAACTTGTTCAAATAATTTTTTGTATTCAGAATAAAACATGTACATCCAAATGGGTGAAAGTAGGAAATGTTGGGCTTTCTGTTCTTCCACAATTCATATGGAGTCTTTTCCAGAATAGGTCTTATGGAGATTCTATTCTGAATGTAACACGTTGTGTTTATTGCCTCTGCCCAGAAGATTTTAGCAACGTTAGTATCGTTGATCATGGTTCTGGCCATTTCTTGCAATGTTCTGTTCTTTCGTTCTACAACTCCATTTTGCTGGGGAGTTCTAGGACAAGAGAAATCATGCAGAATGCCTTTATCATTAAAGAATAACTCAAAATCTTTGTTTTCAAATTCTCCACCATGATCACTTCTGACTTTGACGATTCTAAGATCCTTTTCATTCTGAACTTGGTTGCAGAAGGTAACAAACGCAGAGTGTGACTCGTCCTTGTGCCTTAAGAACTTTACCCATGTCCATCTACTATAGTCATCTACGATTACTAACCCATACTTCTTGCCACTGACTGAAGTAGTTTTAACTGGTCCAAATAAGTCAATGTGCAGAAGTTATAATGGCTTGGAGGTGGAAACAACGTTTTTGGATTTGAAAGCTGGTTTTGCAAACTTGCCTTTCTGACATGCTTCACACAGAGCATATGAATTGAACTTCAGGTTAGGAAGTCCTCTGACCAGATTGAGTTTGTTAATCTGAGATATTCTTCTCATACTAACATGTCCCAATCTTCTGTGCCAAATCCATTGCTCGTTGTTAACAAACAGTAGACATTTTACATTCTGACTTTTTATTTCAGAAAGTTTTATTTTATAAATGTTGTTTTTCCTCTTTCCATTAAATAGGATAGTCCCATCTTTCTGACTAACAGCTTTGCATGAATTTTGATTGAAGATTATATCATAACCGTTATCACTTAATTGACTTATGGATAACAGATTATGCATTAATCCATCAACTAGTAAAACATTACTTATAGAGGGAAGATTTCCATTACCTACTGTTCCAGAGCCAATAATCTTTCCTCTCTGATTGCTTCCAAAACCTACGTGGCCTCCAGGCTTTGGAACATATGCCTTCTTCCCGTCATGTGTCGTGAGCAGCCAGAGTCCAGGTACCATGATTGGTGTTTTTGCTTTCCTGCTAAAGATATCTGCCACATGTATTATTTTATCCTTAGGTACCCACATTTTCTTGGGTCCTGATTTGTTAGTTTTACCAAAACTCTGGTTGAATTTTGGTTTGACAGAGTAATCACTACTTGTATATTTTATGTCATGTGTGTGCCCATATATAAAGTGTGAATCAAGTGGAGTACGTTTTATAACTAAATCCATGGCATTTTTTGGTTAGGTACCTTACCTTGATATCCTATCCCTTTTCTGCCATTTCTGCTAACTCCATAGATCATTGAAGCCATTTTGCTTCTATATATGTTTTTAGCTAGAAACTTCTGAAAGCTGTGATCAAACTCCTTGATGATCTCATCAGCATTGCTGGGAGTTTCAGGGATTGTTTCCTTCTGAGAGTTTTGCAATTGGTTTTCTAATTTTGAAATTTTATCTTTTAACTCAGAATTCTCCAATTTGAGACTTTCAGTCTTATCAGAGTCAGAAGCAAGATTCCTTTTCAGGTTTCTGAATTTGACTCTGATCTGCTGATATCTTTCCAGAATTTCATTAAGGCTTTCAGCTAGTTCAGCCTTAGTAAAGTTTATAGTAAAGTCAGGGAATACCTCTTCTGTATCTGATTCAGATTCTGACTCAGAAGCTTCACTGTCTTCTGTTATGTTTGCCATGAGAGCTATGTTTGCTCTTTCATCATCTGATTCTGAGTCAGCTTCATATGTGTCAGAATCATCCCATGTAGCCATGAGACTTTTCTTCTTTTCCTTGCCAAACTTCTTTTTGGGTTTTTCCTTCTGAAGCTTTGGGCAATCACTTTTGTAGTGCCCTTGCTCGTTACGTTCATAGCAGATGATGTCTTTGTTGTTTGGCTTTCTGTTTCCTGAAGAACCTTTAGATCTTCTGTGTCCAGAGAAGGATTCTGACCTTCTGTATCTGGAGAAAGATTCATTCTGATTTTCTGATCTTCTAGGATTCCTTAACTTCCTTTGCCTCTGCTTCCACAATTGGTCCACCCTTCTAGAGAGGAGAGATAGTTCATCTTCTTCTGATGAGGACCCATCAGAGGTTTCTTCCACAAACTGCAAAACTTTGGAGTCAGATTTTCTGTTAGATTTTAAAGCTAATGGCTTACCTTGCTTTTGAGGTTCATCTTCTTCTAGCTCTATCTCGTGACTTCTGAGGGAGCTGACAAGTTCCTCCAGAGAGATTTTGTTGAGATCCTTTGCTAGCTTAAACGCTGTGACCATTGACCTCCATTGTTTTGGCAAGCTTCTGATGATCTTCTTAATGTGATCAGCAGTAGAATACCCTTTGTCAAGAACTTTTAGACCAGCAACAAGAATTTGAAATCTTGAAAACATAGTTTCTATTGATTCACTCTCTTCCATCTTGAATGCCTCATACTTCTGAATGAGTGCAAGGGATTTGGTTTCTTTGACTTGAATGTTGCCTTCATGCGTCATTCTCAGAGAGTCAAACATATTCTTTGCAGTGTCTCTATTTGATATCTTCTCATATTCTGAATAAGAGATGGCGCTGAGAAGAATTGTTCTGGCCTTGTGATGATTTCTGAACTCACGCTTTTGCTGATCAGACATCGTTTTCCTGTCAATCTTCTGACCACTTCCATCCATTGGGTGCGTGTATCCATCAGTCACCATGTCCCACAGATCAACATCATGGGCCAGAAAGAAACTCTCAATTCTGTCTTTCCAGTATTCAAAGTTATCTCCATCAAAGACTGGAGGTTTGCCACTGAATCTGTCTCTTTCTTCATTGTTGTCATTGCTGATGTTTTGATTTGGTCCTGCCATTGTGTTTTTCTGACACTGGATCTTGTACTGACACGGTTAAGTGTTATAAGCTTAGAACCAGGCGCTCTGATGCCAATTGAAGATGTGAAAAACACAAGAAGGGGGGTTGAATTGTAAAACTTAAAACACATGCTTAGATAACACAATATTTTTATCCTGGTTCGTTTGATCTCAAACTACTCCAGTCCACCCGTCAAGGTGATTTCGCCTCTCTCCAACGAGGTCTTAATCCACTATATTCAAAGGATTACAACAACTACTTTAACAACTGTTAAAGCCTTCTTGAGTATAGCCACAAACCGGTTTATCTCAAGGAAATCTTTTACAAATAATTTGAACAATGATGTGTTAACATTTTCTAATAAAACAATATATCACAACTGTGATAATTACACAACTTAAGCTTGGAGTAAAACTGAATTACTAAAACGTTTGAGTAAGCGTGGTTTTGAAGGCTTGGCAAATTATATGAGTGCATGCGTGCGTCTTTTCTCAAGCAGATTTGTTTATATAGACAAGGCAGAGATACGTTGTCCATAAAGCCATTTTAATGATAATAACGCACTTCCCTTTTGAAGAAGATCTTGTCTTGAAGAGAGCCGTTAGCATTTAATTCTGTCTTGAATACTTAGTAACGCTTCAGAGTCTTCTTTGCTTATGATAACGCTTCAGAGTGTTCTTTGCTTTAACTTATGATGACGCTTCTGAGTGCTGATGACTTGGTAAAGATCTTTGATCAGAGTCAGAGTGTATATGTTTATGCGTAGATTCTGGTCATCAAGCTTCAGCGTATAATCTGGTAGCTTCAGCATGTAGCACATGTTACTGATCTTCTGATGTTGATTCCATCATAACTTCTGTATATACAAAACATAATTTTAAGAAGCATATTTGTCTTATATATAAATCTTACAATTTATTTATTCTTTGTATTTTGTTATTATCAAAACTCTAACTAAGGGTTGTAGAATCAAACTATGTTCTAACATCATGTGCTCATAGAATGGTCCTTGTAGGGTACTCATAAACATATTAATGAGTTCTCTCTCCATGAGTGGAGGTTGAACCCTCGCAGCCAACTCACGCCACTTCTGAGCATATTCCTTGAAATATTCTTTTGGTCCCTGTGACATACTCTGTAACTGAGTGCGATTAGGCGCCATATCCACATTATACTGATAATGTTTGACAAAAGCCCGAGCAAGATCATTCCAGCAACGAATGTGGGGTTTCTCCAACTTCATGTACCATATCCATCATCCCCTAGATAGCGGTGCTGGTTGTTGACAATGGCAGCCAGTTCCTCCTGTCGGTGATTCACATTGGTGATGACCTCCATGAACTGAGTCATCTGAGTAGCCATCTGGGCCCTCATTTCAGCGAGTTCAGCTTGAACCTGTTCCATCTGTCTTGGCAAATTGTTTCTGGTGGAATACTGATGAGTAGTCGTCTTGAATTATGAATAAGAATAGCAGAAGAATAAGAATACCGTCTTGGGATAACCTTTAATGTTATGAAATGCATGATGTGCATGATATGTTTGTCATTTCCCGGTATTCAAGAGTCTTTTTATTCATCAATCACAGCGTGCGACCAAAGATAAAACATACAATCAATGAAAAAAGGACAATAAGATGAACACTTCAATTATTTACAAACAAAGAAATGTCATTCAAGTGACTTCGGACAATTAAGAGTATAATGATAAACAACTAAATACATGTCTTAACAAAAAACAAAAAAAACTGAATAATAACAACAATCAAATGGTCCCTTCCAACAATTCTGGGGGTGACCAAATACACCAAAAGTAAATAACAGAACTAAATCTCCGGGACAAGACATGCTTCAAGATGTTGACAGTACTCTTCAAGTCTAGCTTTCTCTTTCAAAAGTTGTGATGCGACCACTTTACTTTCTCGGAACCGATCTTCTACGACACGCTTCTGGGCTACTTCCTTCTTAAGGTGAGCATCTTTGTCTTTGAGCTGTTTCTCCAAGTTCTGAATCTTCTTCCTGTAGCTGTTTTCAGATACCTGAAGCTTCCAACACTCTTGCTGAGTCTTACTCAATTCTTCTTCCATTTCAGCATGAGATCTCTTCCTAAAACTGGTCGCATCAGCAGTTTCCCCTTGGGCTTCTTTGAGTTTGCGAGCTAAGTCGACCCTTTCTTGATCTACCCAATAGAGTTTCATCCCTGCCCCACGGTCTTTTGCGCGAAGTTGAATGTTCTCAACATGAACCTGGGTGAACATCTCGGCAGGCACTGTGTTACTCACAACAGTAGGAGGTTGCTCACATATAGGAGTCGACCTTGCAAATGGTAACCATAAGATCTTAACCCTGGCTCTAATCCATTCCAAGTAAGGAACCCTAGCAATAGGAACCTTCTTGCCCAAAGCAACTCTATCTTTCTTGTGAATTCCCTTCCAAGCACTTGTCACTCTTTTCAACATCACAAGATCACTTCCTCTAACAAAATACACTGATTCAGACACCTCTTCTACCTTTGGTGGTCCATCCATTGCATATCTTAATTGACAATAAGCAAGCACAGGATTATAGTTGATACACCCCTTAGTTCCTATGAGGGGAACATTAGGAAAATCTCCGCAGCTAGTGATAAGACTTCGTATTTCCCCCACGTCATAATTCCACCGGATATCAAATGAAGTAAGGTTGACAAGCCTTGATGACCATCGGAGAGAATGTCTGGTATCCATGAAAGGGCCACTTACCGGTAGATGCAACTTAAGCCGTTGATACAACATTGAATGACATAAACTTACATTACTACCTTTTCCATGCCTGAAATGAATGGTGTAAAGAGTATCTGCCAAGAGTGTCGGTACCGGGTTCTTGTTTCTAAAAACACAAATAGCCGTCAAATCCACAAAATTTCTCTTGCAATGGAAAAGGATGATCCTGTATATCATGAGAGCAAGCAGAGCGCTGAAGTCAATCCAATTTCCTTTCTTTGCCCAGTCCTCAGCTTTCTTCACTAAGAAGTCCAAATAAAACCCTGTATTATCCTCACTTGATTTCCAATTTTCTTTCACCTCTTTCCAACTCAAATGAAGAATTTCAGCAATAACTTCGAACTTTAGCTTCTCCGGCACTTGAACAAAAGAAATTTCATCGGATAACTTGATATTAAGCAGGCACGCGTACTCTTCTAGTGTGGGAACCAGTTGATAATCTTGAAAAGTAAAACACCGTAATTCCTTGTCATAGAACTGGAAGAGGGTGATCAAAGCCATTGGGCCAACTGGAGTGTTAAGAATTGGTAACAAATTGCCATAATTTTTGTTGAAATTATTCAGAACATCACCCTTCAAACAAGAACTCAACCTCTTCAACTCGGACACATCAGTGGTAGGAATCTGATAAGAGAAAGTATGCCTGGTGAGCTCTTTAACACGAACCGAATCAAACTCATCTAAAGGGAGGACAACCATTTTTGATAGAAAGAAGACTCTTGAATGTCCCTGGAAAATGACATGTGCATGCTAGTTATTTTTTTATACATGATTTTTTTAAAGAAATAAATATGCTATGATGCAACATGACAGGATCAAAGTTTCACACTGGATCATGGCTGGACCATTACAGAACAACACCACTCAAGATCAAAAGAAAATCCTAAAGCTTCAAAATCGTCATGGGAAATTGAGTCACCTTCGCAACACAAAGTCACCAACAGTACCTGTACCTATAAGAAAAGTTTTCCCACCCCTCTCACGGGTGTAGTCTAGGTCAAGGTAAGGTTAAAAGCCAAATTAGAGTACGAGAGCTCGAATGTCGGTATCATCATACGATAACACCTATCCGAACTACCTCTGAAGTCATGGGTCTCATGGTCAGGTCTATAAAGCATCCGCCTCATAGCTGCCATGGCCACTCTATTCCTAGTTCCTATGGAATTCACTCATAGCCCGGGTATGAGGCCTTTTACCTCATGGAACAACCCACCCACCAAGGAAATCCAGAATCCAAACAGTCCAGCCAAATCCAATATGCAGAAAGTAAAGCGTACATAGGATGCAATGCAAACAGATAAATATGCAAAGCGGTAAAATAAACACCCAAAAAAGAAAACAAACAAGAGCTAGGATCGACTCCGGGATGGACCAGCAAGAGGTCAATCTGTCCCCAGTGAAGTCGCCAGCTGAAACGACCTGGCGGAACCGTCATCTTGTAATGAAATATCAATAAAGTCGCCATCGAACATCTTTTATCCCGCCGAAAGCGAAAGGTAAACATCGAGAAAACCTAAAAAGGGAGAAATCACGGTCTTTCGACCGAGAGATCAGGTAAGGGAGTCTGTTACGCGAGGGGAAGGTGTTAGCACCCCACACGCCCGTAGTACTCTACGGTATCTACTCTTGTTGTCTAATCTAATGGGTGTGGTCAAATCCTATGTCCATGGCTTACAACTGAAAAGGGAATGCATGCGAAAGGAAAAAGAAAATAATGTAGGGAAAATAAAAAAAGATGTGCTCGATCGGGCCCTACCCCAATGCCTACGTATCCATTTTAAGGAATCAGAGAAGCCTTAGTTCGGCTTATGTGTTTTGGTTGGTTTGTGTTTTTTAGTTAAGTTAACAAAAACAGGCAAGATGGCAAAACATCAAATAAAACAACAAACAAATGAGATGATCAAACATTGACTAAATAATAACAAGGTAACATGTCAAATATGGAGAAACATCAAATGATAAAACTGATAACAAAAGCATCGATAAAACGGATGACAAAATATCACCTAACAATGATATTGAGAATCAAAGTAGGATAACAAACATGTGCGATGGCGAAACATCAGCTTCAAGATAACAAGATATCATGGCAAAGATGGCGAAACAATAAAACGGATGATAAATCATCACACCTAACAATGATATTAAGAATCAAAGTAGGATAACAAACATGTGTGATGGCGAAACATCGGCTTCAAACAAATTTACGATGGCGAAACATCAGCTAAAAGCTAACAAAGTATCATGGCAAAGATGGCGAAACAATAAAACGGATGGCAAATCATCACACCTAACAATGATTTGAGTATCAAAGTAGGATAACAAACATGTGCGATAGCGATACATCGGCTTCAAACAAATGTGAGATGGCGAAACATCGGCTAAAAGGTAGTAAAAACAAAGCCAAGAGGCGCACAAACAAAATATTGATTTGTATATTTTACCTTGAAGAAGGGTTTGAGTTTATTAGTGGTGTTTTATGATTTGCCAAGAAAATAATTTTTGTTTTAAGATGCAACATGCAAAGGAAGGAAAAACAACTAAGGGAAACTAGCCTAGCACTATCCCTAGTGTTATCATACAATGGTTGACCCTAAGGTTGAGGATAAAGGAAATTCCTATCCTATGTTAGCATACATGGATTCCTACCTTAATTAACATGTTAAAGGAAGCTTAACAAAACTATCCTATAGGGAACATGCAATGAGAGCGAAGTCGTGATCTCAATTTCTAAATTGAGTGACTCATCGATCAACAATTAAAGAAGAAAAACAATAAACATCCTATAGGGAACATGCACTGAGAGCGAAGTCGTGATCTCAATTTCTAAATTGAGTGACTCATCGATCAACAATTAAAGAAGAAAAACAATAAACACCCTATAAGGAACATGCAATGAGAGCGAAGTCGTGATCTTAATTTCTAAAGTGAGTGACTCATCGATCAAAATCAAGACAACACATGCATCAGACAAAAACCAGAGGGCCTCCTGACATATATCAGCAACAGAGGTCCCATCATACAATCAAAGAACTATACAGAATGAAGATGGAAGAAAAGAAATAGTGCAATACCAAACGAATAGCTATCTGTAGTAACTGAACAAGAATAAAAGAAACCCAGAGAACTTCGAGCAAGCTGGCATCAGTAGACAAACCAAGTCAAAAATTACACCATCAGGATGTAAGTAATTTAACAGATATGAACAGGTCCCAGGGGCAATGTATAGCATTCACAATCATAGGTATGTATATCCTGCATAAACCATCAAACATGCCAAGCACAAGAATGGTGCCAATATAATAAATTGTGTTCCATAAATAAAGTGAAACACAATAGCCTTAAGCCAAAAGTGGAAACTTTCTCAAAGTACCTCGCACATTCAACAAACAAGTCAGTATTCCATAAGGTGAATGATGACTCGCATAAGGGATGGATGCAACATGATGAAGCGAGTACAACATGATAACAATTATCAAATATTAGACATGATACACAAAAGGAAACAGGCACATGCACAATTAGGTCAAAAGAAATAGAGGAATGTTGCTCCTTTCTATCACCATATTGAATTGAAAATTGAATATCAGTCAAGGATCATGAGATCTTGAAAAGAATACATCAAAGACCATAGAAGTCATGGGCAAACACATTTCAATCATGTACAATTAATTCAACCATAACTCACATGCACAATAGAAGGTGAATCCCACACAATGCATTAGAAGGTTCAAACATTCAAACATGAGGCATTAAATGAAATGGCTTGAGCTAACATGGATAATCAGAATCAATATGATCATTAGGTGCCCAATTATAGGCCTCACTCAAGTTCATTGGCCATCAAACAAATTGCAACAAGATATGCAACATTAATTGGGTACCTTCACTTCAAAAATACATCAAAAATAAAAAGTGATTTCAATAATTCAAACCAAAAATCTCTTGGAATATTTGAAGTGTATAGAAGTCATAAAGAAAGTAATGGGTTCATGAATGGTTGAGGAGGGGATCAAATGAGGACCAAAGTTCAAAACTAGTTGGCCAAACTACCAAACTAGACATGTTTTCAAAATAATTTGTGGAAAAATGTCAAACCAAGTTAAATAATTCAAGATAAATGGTTTTCAGATCCTAAATACATTCATGAACCCTAATCAAGACTTGAATTCTATTGAAAATCCAGGGCATAGTGGTTTTGAAAATGAAACTTGCATCATAAGCAATAAAACCCTAATTTTTTACTTTTAATCTTAAATATTAATTAAGTAAGATCAAAATTCAAACAATTAAAACCAAGATCCAAAAAATCACCAAGAAACCCTAAATGTCAGAAAATATATTTTTTCTCATTTTTTGAATTGAAGAAAAGTCAAAAATGAAATTAAATTCAAACAATTAGACAATTAAACAAATAATCACATCTCAAAATAGAACTTTAACCAAGAAATCAGAAAAATGTCCAACCAAAATTATATTCAAATATTAGAATTAAAAACACACATCTCTGATTTTTTGTGGAATTTTTTAATTAAAGAAAATATTAAAATAAAAATTAAACAAACAATTAACAATTAAACTATTATTTAATGGCAAAAATGCAAACCCTAGCCAAAAATCACCAAAAGGTCAAAAATGAAAATATATTCAGACTCCATGATTAAAAACAAGCTTACATGATTTTTTTGAGAATTTTTGAATTAATAGAAGTATTAAATTAAAAATAAAACAAACAAATATTACAAATAACCTTTGAAATTAAATTTCTAACCAAAAAATAGAAAAATGATAAACCAAAATCAGAATCAATATTTAAATTATTTTATGAGTTCAAAATACTTTTTATGGATTTTTTAGATCAAAGGAACTATTAAAATAAAAATAAACTTTGAATAATCAATTAATTAAACCTATGGATTTTTTAAACCAATCAAATCATTTTTAAAAAATTCAGAAAAAATATGACAAATACTAGAAATTATTCCTGGCCTATGGTAATTTTTTCATAATTTTTGAAAATGTTTTGGTCAGAAAATAAAATCAAATAAAATACCAAATAAAACAAATAATTCAAATAAGACAAAAATTCAAATGGACCAATCATATAGTGCCACCACATCATCTTCAACCTTTGGACAAACTCAAAAACGCGCATAACACTCAGTCTTAGGGCTCATGTTCAGATCAACATAACATAGGTCACCGCAAAGCTTGATGAGCAGATGATGAGTGTACTTTTCCAGTTCTTCGATCCTGTGCATCATTGCTTCACCTTTCCAGATTATCAGCTGGTTCCCACTTTGGAAGATTTCTCTCACTTATTGGGCATATCCATCCTTGAACAGATTCCCTTCACAGGTATGGAAGAAACTCCTAGACCAGAAGACATTGCTTCAACTCTGCATCTGAAATGGGCTGATGTAGTATCCAATTGGGAAACACGAATCGAGTCGAAGGTTTCTTAGCCAAGTTTCTGATGGATCAAGCTCATCTATTCTGGGATAGTTTGGAATTTCAGGCTTTCGAAGATATTTTGGCTCTCCTTATCTACAGTTTGGTTCTCTTCCTGAATCTAGATTCCTTTATAGATGTGAATGCGGTTAAGATCTTCCTTTCTCGTAATCCTGTGCCTACTCTACTGGGTGATATATTGCATGCCCTCTACACTCATACTATGCGAAGAAGAGGGACCCTTATGTGTTGCATGCCGCTGCTGTCGAGGTGGTTTATTTCGCACCTCCCTAAGTTTGTGCTGAAGAATGTAGAAGGTTTAGGTTGGTCCTACAGAATAATGTCACTTGCCCATACAAACATTCTTTGGAGCTCCCGGGTTATGGAAAGCACTGCTGTCATTGATCATTGTGGGGGATACCCTAATGTCCCATTGCTTGGAATCAGAGGGGGTATAACCTACAACCCTTGTCTAGCTTTGCGACAATTTGGTAGTGCTCGGAGAGACGGTCCCCGTGAGCCACTTCTTACGGATATTGCATTTGACTACAAGGAGGACGTTGATGAGCATCGCCGGAGATTTATACGAGCTTGGGGCATGGTGAACAGATCTGACCCCCAAGAGCTGGGACCTAGGACTTCCCTTCCTATGTAGCCTTACCTACAATGGGTCCGAGCCCGTGCTCAGAAGCTTGGGATGCCCTATGAAGCAGTATTGCCAGTGATTGTGGAGCCCACCAATGAAGAAGGCATTCCTTATACAGTTCTTTATCCTTACATGCCCACTGATCTTGGGGCATTGCAGAGGTCTTGGATTCAGCTGAAAGAGGAGAGGGATACTTACCGGGAGAAGTACCATGAGCAAGAAAGGAAGATCTTGAAGCTCACCAGGCAGCTCGAGGAAGAAAGAACGATAAATGACTACATCAGCATAAAGGGGAAGCGTCCATGGGATTTCTGATTTTGCTTTTTCTAGTTTAGATTTGTGTTTCATTTATTTCTTTGTAACGCCTCAAAGGCATTGTTGAACCTTTTTACAAGTTAATCTAATAAAGTTTGTTTATTTTTGGTATGAAAATTTAAATCTCCCAAAGTCTTTGAAATCATTACATACACATCCCATTATCATGCACACCATTATAGGTACCCTTACATGTTTCTCATCTTCTTCGCTGTTTATTTCAGCACGAAATGTCTTCTGATCAAGCCATCAAAGATCTTCAGGCACAAAACGCCCAATTCCAAGAGATGTTCTTGAGCTTGGCTAAAGGGCAAGAGGATCTAAAATCTCTCATTTTGAAAGAGAAGAAGAAGAAGAAGAAGGTCGTTCTTGTGAATATGGGTAAAAGGTTTGGGGATAGGTTGAAACAGCAAGTTGACCTGACCTCTTCATCCAAGGAAGGTGATAATCAAGAAGAAGAAAAGGGTCTCAGTCCTGCCATCTCTGATGATGATACAGATTATGATGAGGAGCAATATCCTCCTACAGAGGATAGGTACAAGCAACTAGAAGACCGTCTGAGTGCTATGGAGATTCAGAAGATCCATGGTTTGGATTTCGGAGAACTGGGACTAGTATCAGGAGTGGTAATCCCTCATAAGTTTAAAGCTCCGGTTTTTTCCAAATACGATGGAGTATCCTGTCTAAAACTTCATCTTCGCTCGTACGTCAGGAAAATCCAACCCCACACTACTGATAGAAATTTGTGGGTACATTTCTTTCAAGATAGTTTGTCAGAGACTCAACTTGAATGGTTTTATCAGTTGGAAGGAGCCAATGTCCGAAACTGGGAAGACCTGGCTGCTGCTTTTTACAGGCAGTATCAGTATAACACCGACCTTGCTCCCACTCGTACTCAGCTTCAGGGTATGTCTATGGGTGCAAGTGAAAGTTTTAAGGACTATGCTCAGAAGTGGAGAGACTTATCTAGAAGAGTCCAACCCCCTTTGTCTGATAGGGAGTTGGTTGACATGTTTCTAGGGACGCTATCTGGTCCATTTTTCAATCATATGATCGGCATTTCGTCGTCTGGGTTTACTGAGTTGATCTTGACTGGAGAGAGAGTAGAAGTTGGTATCCGAAGTGGTAAGATACATAAGGATACTTTATCAAGTGCAGCAAAGAAGCCTTTCACCGGTAAGAAAGAAGCTAGTGCATTCTACAGCTCGAGGGGCCAAAGCAGACCTGAACACCGTCAAGCAGTAAATGCGGTGGTAATATCAAGACCCACAGTTGCTCCATAATGCAACAATCAACAAAGGGTGGAAAGACCACAAAGGCAGTACACTCGGCTCAATATGACCTTGTCTCAAATTCTACCACAACTATTGAAGACTAATCTGGTAACTCTGAGGGAAGCCCCGAAGAACCCCAACACCACTTCTCCTCAATATAACCCGAATGCCTGCTGAGCCTATCACTCCGAAAGTCTAGGTCATGATACAAACAACTGTTGGGCCTTGAAGAATAAGGTGCAAGATTTGATCGAAGCCAAAGATATTGAGTTTGACGCTCCGGAGAAGCCCAACGTCATAACTGCACCCATGCCCAAGCATGGCTCGGGAATTAATGCTACTGAGGTCGTCTTCTCCGCAGAAGATGCCGATGATGAGAACCCGGATGTTGATAGTTGGATCTACCCAACAACCAATGGTGGATTGAACAACTGGACGACGAGGGACTTCGTACCTGTTTCTTTTATACCACAGTAATTGACTTTTGTTTTAAGAGTTGTAATAAACACTTTGAAACTTTACGGCCCGGTGCCTTGCCCGAGGCACTTTGGCTTTGCTTGTGAGGGCTTATTATCTGTCATTTCATATATCATCAATAAAACATTGGACGTTTCTTGCATTACAAATTTTGCGCTCCTTGTTTTTCTTTTTCTGTCTCTCGCTTCATCAAAAACAACTATTCTCTTACTCACACTCACGTATCATAATGCATATCCATATCCACTCTGGATCCCATTGATAATGATTCTACTACTGCTAGTTATGACTTCGAAAATCCGATCAACCAAGCCGAGGACGAAGGTGAGGATGATTGTGAGGTGCCTGGTGAACTTGCTAGACTGTTACTACAGGAAGAAAGGGCCATACAACCTCATGAAAAGCCAGTTGAATCAGTGAATTTGGGTACAGAGGAAGACAGGAAAGAGGTCAAGATAGGTGCAAATCTGGAGCCTAGTGTCAAGCAACGGTTGATACAGATGCTACGCGACTATGTTGAGATCTTCGCTTGTTCTTACGAAGACATGCTTGGTTTGGACACTGATATTGTGGTTCATCGCTTGCCAACTAAAGAAGACTGTCCTCCGGTAAAGCAGAAGGTTCGCCGTATGCGCCCTGAGATGTCTGAGAAAATCAAAACTGAGGTCGTGAAACAGTTTGACACCGGATTCCTAGCTGTCACTTCTTATCCGCAGTGGGTTGCCAACGTGGTTCCGGTGCCCAAGAAGGATGGTAAGGTACAGATGTGTGTGGACTATAGAGATCTGAACAGGGCGAGCCCCAAGGATGATTTCCCACTTCCACACATCGATGTTCTGGTCGACAACACCGCGCATCATAAGATCTTATCCTTTATGGATGGTTTTTCTGGTTACAATCAAATTAAGATGGCTCCCAAAGACATGGAGAAGACAACCTCCGTTACACAGTGGGGCACCTTTTGTTACAAGGTAATGCCTTTCGGACTGAAGAATGCTGGGGCAACTTATCAGCGCGCCATGGTCGCTTTGTTCCATGACATGATTCACCATGAGATTGAGGTTTATGTTGGTGATATGATCGCAAGGTCCCAGACTGAGGAAGAACACCTTGACCATCTCTAGAAACTGTTCGACAGGTTGAAGACGTATAAGCTGAGGTTAAACCCGAACAAGTGTACCTTTGGGGTAAGGTCTGGTAAGTTGTTGGGTTTCGTCGTCAGTGATAAGGGTATTCAAGTGGACCCTGCCAAGGTGAAAGCCATATAGGAAATGACCAGCTCCCCGCACAGAAAAGGAAGTTAGAGGCTTTTTGGGACGTCTGAACTACATCGCCCGATTCATCTGACATCTGACTGCTACTTGTGAGCCAATCTTCAAGTTGCTGAAGAAAGATCAAGTGGTAAAATGGAATGATGAATGTCAGACCGCCTTCAAAAGGATCAAGGAATACCTCCAAGAGCCACCAATTTTGATGCCTCCAGTTGAAGGAAGACCTTCGATCTTATACTTGACAGTACTGGATAATTCAATGGGGTGCGTACTGGGGCAGCATGACGAGTCTGGCCGAAAAGAGAATGCTATTTACTACCTTAGCAAAACATTTACCTACTGTTATACCCGATACCCACTGCTCGAGAAAACTTGTTGCGCTTTGGCATGGGATGCTCGCCGGCTAAGACAGTATATGCTGACTCACACCACCTTATTGATATCAAAGATGGATCCAATCAAGTATATCTTCGAAAAGCATGCCTTGTCATGAAGAATATCGAGATGGCAGATGATCCTAACCGAGTACGGCATCCAATACACAAGCCAAAAAGCAATCAAGGGGAGTGTGTTGGAGGATCATTTGGGGCATCAGGCTGTGGATGACTACCAATCCATGAATTTCGAGTTCCCGGATGAGAACATCATGTTGGTGACCGACTATGAAGAACCTGGACCAGATGAAGGACCTGAGGAGGGATCCCGATGGTCTATGTATTTTGATGGAGCCTCAAACGCGTTGGGTAATGGAATTGGCGCTGTGATCATATCTCCTGAGGGCTGTCATAGTCCGTTCACCGCCCGATTATGTTTTAACTGCACCAACAATATGGCGGAGTATGAAGCATGTATCCTAGGTCTTCGAGCTACTATTGGCCTGAGGATTAAGTTCTTGAGTGTATTTGGAGATTCTTCTCCAGTGATCAGCCAAATCAAAGGCGAGTGGGATATGAAGCACCAAAATCTTATTCCTTATAAAGAGTATGTATTGACATTGCTCCCGCACTTTGAGGAGATAACCTTTGAACACTTCCCGAGAGAGGAGAACCAGTTAGCGGACGCGCTAGCTACCATGTCTTCTATGTTCAAGGTCAGGTGGGACAATGAAGCTCCCCAGATCACCATCGAGAGGTTGGATGAACCTGCACATTGCTGTGACATTGATACAGAAGAGGTAGCAGATAAACCTTGGTTCCACGAGGTAAAGAGGTATCTTGAGGCTCAAGAGTACCCCGAGGGTGCATCTGTTAATGATAAGAAGTTTTTGAGAAGATTCGCTGCGAAGTTCTTCATCAGCAATGGGATCCTTTATAAGCGTAATTGTTGTACCCCAAAATTTGACCTCTCATGTTTCCCAAAGTCTTCCCCCTGCATGGTTGATCACAAACTCTTGCCTAAGGAAAAGGAAAATTTTTGAGTGGTGCTTTAAGTACATTTCGATAGGCATTCTGAAGGACCCTTTGATTGGTGTTCTGAAGGAGCCTTTCGATTGGCATTCTGTCAAGCTCTTCGATTGGCATTATGGACAAGCATTTCGATTGGCATTATGTCAAGGCTTTCGATTGGCATTCTGAAAGACCCTTCGATTGGTATTCTGAAGGAGCCTTTCGATTGGCATTATGGACAAGTACTTCGATTGGCATTATAACAGTGTCCTTCGATTGGAATTCCAAAAGGGTCCATTCGAAGAAGAATTCAAAGGGTCCATTCGAAGAAGCTTTCGAAAAGCATTTGAAGGAGGCCATCAGCCCATTCGAAAGGGAGCATTTGAAGGAGGCCATCAGCCCCTTCGAAAGGGAGCATTCGAAGGCCAGTTACATGTCATTTAAAATTCAAAAAGGGACAGGATCCCATGTGTTTAGCCAACGTTACAAACTCTCATTCATGGCTTTCAAACACATAATTAACGTTACAAATTCTCATTCATGGCTGTCAAACACATAATCAAGGTCATTTAAACCTTTGTCTTCCTGTCCCCTCTACCCCCTCTATATAAAGAAATCACAAATGTTGCAAAAGGACACACGAAAATATACAGAAAAATAGAGAACTTGGAGATATGCTGCCAAAAGTCATCAGCACTTCCAGGAAGCCATACCCAATCCTTGCACAAGCCAAAGCTGCCACCCATCGAACACCTCCACCATCAGAACTACAGATCGAAGCACCTCTGTTTGGTAAAAAAAATCTAATCTCAAACTCATTTTTAAATTCATTTTGATTGCATATTCATATTATTACTGCTGTTTGTGAATGATTTAATGTGCTACATATAAGCTACAACGCAAAGATGAGATTGTGCCATTGCTTGGGCACAATCTGAGTTTCTCCTTCGAATCCCAGGATAAAACAAACCCAGACCCAGATTCAGCAGGTGCAAATAAGGGGGAGATTCGAACCAGGGGGGTAAAATCCCCCCTGGGCCTTTAACATGTGTTTCGTTTTTGCAGGAAATATATTCTCAGGATCCTGTTCAGAGTTTCGAAGCTCAGCAGCTTAGTATTGAACTGGACCCAGGACTTCCAGATCGAAGGATGACATGTCCAGATCGAATACCCTCAGAGTGCAGCCCCTCATGCACCTTCGATCAAGACTCTTCACTGGGTCGAAAGACAGCCTGCACCTCTTTCGACCCAGACCTCCAGAATTATATATTTTTTTCTTGTTTTGCTGCCTGGCCCATTTGTACTTTGTTTACTTTGTTTTTGTTTATTTCTTTTAGTTTTTTTTAATCAACATAAAAATCATAAAAATAAATAACTTAGAATTAGGATTTAATTTAGTTAATTATTTTAACTTATTTTCTTCAATTTTAAAATCAGTAGACTTAGGATTTATTTGAATTCAATCCTTTTCATAAACACAAAAATGCAAAAAATATTAGGTATGTTTTAGAGTTAATTTTAATCATTTTTTTTAATTAATTAAATTTGACTTAATTGAACATTTAGCATTTTCCCAAAAATAAAATAAAACAACAAAAAGATCATATGCTTAGGATTTTTAAGATTCACGCGCGTTTATTTTACTGTAACTGCTTATTATTCCCCCAATTTTGGACATGTAAATAATCCCCCTCCCCGAAGCCTTGTAATAGCGTAGGATTTACAATTTCCGCACTTTAAATTCCTGTATATATATATTAACTGCTTAGATGTATGCTAACTAGGATTGTATGACAAGATCTAAAAACAAATGGTAGAACACCTAAAAATACAAAGATGATATAAATTGAAAATTGACACACTTGCACATGCCACTCCTAGGGTAAACCTCACTTGGTTGCCTCAAATGTGGTCATTAAGTATATGATGTTTTAGAGGTCGTCCTTTTGTCCCAAGATCATAAGTTGCCTCGAAATGGTTGCCTCGATAAAAATGATCTAAGACATTAGGATTACCACTAAAGCGTCCTAACGTTGCTTTAGTGACCACACATCCCTAAAATCGAATTGACCCGAAAAACTCCAACGACGGTGCTACCTACTCCTCAATAGTGGGATAGCACTGTCTAAAGGACAGTTGCACAGTTTAATTCCTTTTTGAGTAGGTAGATGTTCTTAAGTACTTGCTCTCTTTTAAACAAAACAAAACTTTTCGCACTTACACTCTCTTCAAAACAACAAACTCTTTTCAAAACCCACAATCACAAAGAAAAGCAAACTTTTGAAAACATAGTGAGCAAGTACCTAAGAGCCCGTGGATAACCACAGATAGAAAGGGTGCTAATACCTTCCCTTTCTATAATCTACCTCCCGAACCCGAGAACAATCTCGAAAAGGAATTTTTCTGTGCTTTCGTCCTTTCCTTTGTTGGATAAAATAAAAGACGGTGGCGACTCTTACTTACCGCGACACTTTGCGAAAACAAACGCAAACGCGAACCAGCATTAAAAAACAGTTAGTTCTCGTTCCCACCGATCACAGTAACCATGATTCAACCTTATTGCGATGTGTGGACAAGAGCGAGGCAGAAAGGATCATGGCAGAGTTACATGAAGGTACCTTCAGAACTCATTCCAGTGGACATACCATGGCAAAGAAGATCCTACGGATAGGATATTATTGGTCCACTATGGAAGCCGATTGCTATCAGCACTCTCGGAACTTTCATAAGGGTCGAGTCTATGCTGATAAGGTACACGTACCTCCAGTTCCTCTGAATGTTTTGACAACACCTTGGCCTTTCGCAATGTGGGGCATCGACATGATAGGAGATATCAGACCTACTGCGTCCAACGGGAATCGTTTCATTTCGGTGGCTATTGATTACTTTACGAAGTGGGTTGAGGTAGCTTCCTTTGATACAGTAACCAAGAACATCGTGGCGCGGTTTATCCGACATAATCTGATCTATCGATATGGTGTACCAGAGAGAATCATCATGGACAATGGTACAAATCTCAACAATACGATGATCACCGAGCTCTGCAAACAGTTCAAGATACAACATCACAACTCTTCTCCCTACCGGCCGAAGATGAATGGGGTTGTTGAAGCAACTAATAAGAACATCAAGAAGATTGTGCAGAAGATGACAGTGACATACAAAGGCTGGAATGAGATGTTACCATTCGCTCTTCATGGGTAGCGTACCTCAGCACAGACTTCGACAGGGGCAACACCCTACTCTCTGGTGTATGGCATGGAGGCAGTCCTACCCATCAAAGTCCAGATACCCTCTCTCCGGATTATGAAGGATGCAAGTTTAAGCAAAGACGACTGGATCCAGACCCGACTTGATCAGCTGAATTTAATTGATGAGAAGAGACTTACTGCTATTTGTCATGGTCAGACGTATCAAAAGCGAATGATCAAGGATTTTAACAAGAAAGTCAGACGACAAGAATATCAAGTCGGGGATTTGGTGACAAACGCATCATATTACCACAAGGTGATCCCAGGGGCAAATGAACCCCCGCATATGAAGGGCCAGTTGTGGTTAAGAACATTTTCTTGGGAGGAGCTATGATTCTAACCACCATGGATGGTGACGACCTTCCTCACCCCGTCAATGCAGACATAGTGAAAAAATACTACGTCTAATCAAAAGACCCGCTAGATTGACCGGCCTAGGAAAAAATAAGGGATTCCTGGCGAACCAAAAGGGTTCGGGCAAAAGTAAGGGATGGAAATGAAAAAACTATACACCCGGCAAGTCGAAAACCTGAAAAGGCGGCTTGGGCAAAAAAGGGTATCCCGGTGGCATGAAAACCCGAAAGGGAGGTTCAGGAAAAAATTAGGGATTAAAGCATAACACTATGTCTCATTGGATCATCTTACAACCAGACTTCGGTATCGACTATCAAGCTCAGACGGTGCCAATCAATCTGATCTACCTTCGACCAAGTAGCAAAGTGATGAGACGCTCGAAGATATAAAGGCAATAGCAGAGTTGGAACCCAGTGGGATTGTTTCACATAGCTGTTTTTATTTATTTTACACAAAATGTATAATTTCTGTCTTTCGGAGGCGTTCTCTTACTAGGACGTCAGCCTCTTTGTACAAAACGCCTGTTACAGGCCAACTTCAAAAATCAATACAATTCATTTTACCAGAAATTTCAACTTGTTTTCCTTTTTCTATTTTGTTTTGCAAGAACGTCCAATGTTTCATTTTTGATATATGCATTTGAAAATAATTGTTTCTCATAAATATTTACATGCGGAACAAAAGACAATTACTCGTAATTCCAGGAACAGGAGCAAACAAGAAGTGCCCAAACCTTACAGTTGCTCTACCCACCAGGTACAGGGATAGAGCCAGCTCGAGAATATAACTACGGGTACATACACTCCCTGCAGAGTAGGAAGTATATAAAAGACAGTGGTGTTAACTCCCCCCAGCCGAGGTTTACAATCGCGAATGAGTCGGCAAAATTCTCCCCAAGCAGATGTTTATCTATCACCAACATTAGAAGTTCACCATCAGTGGAGTTTATTTCTTCCACAAGCAAAAATTTAATCCCTGACAGAGTTCATCATCACCAGCAATGGTAATTCATCCCCAGCGGAGTGGTTTCTCCAAATAAGCAGATCGGCCAACATAGTACCTCTCTTCCCCACAGAGTCATTCTCTTACCGAATTATTCTCAAACAGAGTCTCTCCCGGCGGAATATTCTCAAGCAAAACGGACGCAAGTCTCCAGCTAATCATCTTCGTTCACTATCCCCAGCGAGAACGAAGAACTCAACTCCTTGTACTCTCCAATAGCAGTCCATGATTTATTTTCCCCTGCCGGAGAATATCACAGGAACATTGCATGTCTGTACATCATAGCATGCGCATACGCATCATGCAACACAATCTCATCTATTTTGAGAACATCATTACTCAAAACATTTCATACATCATGACGTTACATACGACTAACTCTTTACCTTTCAGGGAAAGATGCAATCAAGCTCTCATAGGTTTTTCGCTGGTTCAGTCAAATCGATACTAAGATTTCTATTCCAGTTCAAGCTATGAAGCCCAGAAATCGACCGGATAATATCTTGACTTCTCCAAAATACTATGAAGCCTGGAATCGACCAGATAATGGTATGTCATAAATACAAACTATGAAGCCCGAAAATCGACCGGAAAACAGCTTAACACTCAACAAGTTATTGTGAAGCCTGGAAATCGACCAGATAGCAATACCAGATACCATGAAGCCTGGAATCGACCAGATAATGGTATAAGACACCGTGAAGCCTAGATCACGACCAGATAGCAACAAAGGACACTGAAGCCTGGGACACGAACAAATAACAGTGTAAGGTACTGTGAAGCTTAGAGCACAACCAAATAGCAGTTTACCTGGCCAATTACTATGAAGCCCAGAAATCAACCGGATATTAGTAGGCCTTAAATTCAAGTTGAAAGCCCGGATGCGACCGGATAACCACTTGATTCCTTCTGAAGCCTGGAGCATGACCAGATAAGAATGGAGAAATTGTAAAGCCTGGAGAACGACCATATAGCAAGTTTAATCTCATCCCCCCAGTAAGTCGCTGTGAAGCCTAGAGCACGACCAGATAGAAGTCGGTCTTATTTTCCTCAGCAAATCACTGTGAAGCCTATAGCACGACCAGATAGCAGTTCATTTTCACCTCCTCGACTAAGAGATGATTCCCCAGTAGAGTAACGAATAACTGAAGCTCCTAAAACTATATCTCTCTCAAGACAAAGAGTAGCATTCCCCAACGAAGTCCTCCTCAACAACAGGTATACGGGCTCTCACAAAGGAATCTCTTATGCGATCGACACTTCTTCGGATGGCATCTTTAAGCCCATCTTCCGTCATTAACTTCCAAATGGCATCTATAAGCCCATTCCCGATATTGCAAGACAAGTACCACTTGATGCGAGTGCAAATTTCTGGGTACTCTAGTGTTCAATCATCTTCCACCTTTGGATCACGAAAGGCAGACAAGCCAATCTACATCCTCAGGTTTAAGAAGATTGAACAGGGGCAACTATTGTACCCAAAAATTTTCCCTCCAATATTTCTCAATACATGTCAAGTGAGGTCCTCAAAATTGCTCAAGGAAGTCCAATGATTGACCAGACAAATTCTCCCCTAAGGCAGTCTACCCCAAATTAGGGTTTCAGTTTGCATCAAGATGTTTGGATCCAAAGGGTCCCAAATGCTCACCATTGTCCTAATATATTCTCAAGATCATCCATGTCAAGTTTCAAGCCTTGCAGAGGAAGTTTGCTCAGTTAATTGCTCAAAGGCCTGAAAATCGACTTTGCTAGGGCAAAAGTCAATTGTGGCCCACATACAGTCAAACTTCAACATTTTTGGTCAAAATTATCATTTTGAATTATTATGCATCATTTGACCAAGGGTTGATCATGATTCCTAAAGGATTGATCATAATTCATCAAAACCCAAAAGTTGCTAAATTAGGGTTTTGTAGGAAAAGTCAACTCAACTTTGACAAAGCATAACTTTCTCATACTTTATCAAAAATGACCCGTCCAAAGCTCATTTTGAAGAGAATGCAATTCTATACAATTCATCTTCATCCCCCGAGTTCAAAATATGCACTCACAAGAAGATATGAATTTGGATATTATAGGTCATTTTGGAAAGTCAACAAAAAGACCTTTTGGGTAAAAGCTTCATACATGAACATGGAAGACCCAATTGAGATGAAACCAAAAGGGTTGCTTAGAGGACTTATTAAGCTTTCTAAAAAGTCCAAGAACACCTCTCTAGGGTCAAAATTGAGGGAGTTATGCATTGGCCAAGTTGACCCTTTTTGCAAAATTGCCAAAAGTCAAATGTGTCCCAAATTGCAATTTTTGTCAAATGGGCCCAACTTTTTATGCTTGCACTGAGTTTGTAATGTGACCCACGACCCATGAGCCCTTCCACTTGTCATTATTTTATTTTTGTCATTTATTTTGATTTTATTTCAATTAAATCAATTAAAATCAAAATAAAATCATGAAAATATCAAAAACTAATCAAAGCTTGAGATTTTGTGCATGTTTAGGTCTATTATACAGCTGGAGATGGAATCAAATCGTGCAAGATTCATTTGGATACAAAAAGATTGCATTTTGCTTGATTTATAAATATTTTACACAATGATCAAATCATGAATCAATAATCATAATTGGAGAGATTTGATACAAGTTTGTAACCATAATTCCTTCTAGGGTACATAAGGAACATTTACAGATCAAAAACAAGGGGATTGGAGGCATGTAAAAGAGAAAGCAAGTTTCAAAAAATTGAAGAAAAGTGGCAAACTGATTTCCATGTTTCAGATCAATTCAAAGCATTCTAGTCATCCCAATCAATTACTGGACTCCCCAGGATCAAGATTCAATCGTTAGCAAGCATTCTCGCGCCTTGAAACACATTGTAAGAGTCACACGGTATCCATGTTTTCTTGATTTAGAATCTATTAATTCTGGCATCTTTAGCATGAATAATTGACATATTCTTAATCCTTATGATGTTTGCAAGCTAATGGTTATATTTAATTGCATTTTCATTGACTATACAGCAAAGTGCCATGGCTAGGGTTTTCTCTTTGTGTTTAGGGTTTTCTTGTACAGGGACAATTGACCATTAATAATGGTACCATGATGCTCATGAGGTTGCAACGAGTTGATTGGTACCATTATTTTGCATTTATGATGCTTGTATAGGATTTTGGAAAGGCACAGGGTTATACCTACACCCAGGTGACCGTAGGTAAAAGTCAAGGAACTTTTAGCAACGGCGGGAGGAAGAAGAAGGATAATGTGGCATCCCATGACTTGTCCATTTGAATTTGCGCGTGTTTCAGAGTTTAGCTTTATTGTTTTATCATATAATACTATTTTGTTATTAGTTATACAACTAACACAACCAGCTCAGCTGGAAAGCGCACAGTGGAAGGATGCCTAAGGGCCTGGGTTCGATCCCCAGGTCCCAACATTATTTCATATTATTTTTCCTTGTATAATCAGGTGCACAGGCGTCCCATGTGACCACCATACGTTATCAGCATTCAATCATCAGATCATCAACGTGCCAAATCCAAGGCTTCTCATAGGAGGGTCCACCATGTGCATAGGTGCAGCGTACACATAGGATCTGGAAAGTCAAACGGGCCAGGCACTTATTGGGCCCAGATTTGCCATCAACACCCCCCGTTTTCTATTCAAACATCAGGCCCATTCTTATTCATTGTTTTTTTTCTCTTTTATTTAATTTGATTAGTTTATTTATTTTCTAACAAAATTAATTTCTTTTTTTTTTCACAAAAAATTACAAAATCAATTTTCACAAAATTTAGAGTTAGGTTTTTATTTTTATCAAATTTAATTTAATGTTAGTTTAATTTAATTTAGGTTAATTCTAACTTTTTGTGAATAATTAAAATCAAATTAGAAAAATTAGAGTTTGATCTTGATTTAATTTTTTCTTTTCATAAAATAAAAAAATACAAAATAGGTTAGTTTAATTATTTTTTTCTTAATTGAAATTAATTAGTAATTAGGTTTTTTTTTAATTCAATTAAACCTTATTTTCTCAAAATAATCAAAACAACACAAAAAATGATTTTTTCTTGTAAATAACAACTAGGTTTAGATGGGGTCAAAACCCTAATTCCTTTTCATTCAATTCATCGCGCGTGTTTATTATTATTTTTTGCAATATTAATGTAAGTGCTCATGGTATGTAATAGTTTAATTAGGATTTTCTTTTATTTATCGTTTTTACGGTTTTTTTTGGCCATGTAATTAATCTCCCTCCCCGAAGCCTTGTAATAGCGTAGGTTTTATTTCTCGCATTTTAATTCTCGCAAATATTAATTGTTAGATGTATGTTAATAGGATTGTATGACAAGATTGCATGATAATTTTAAAACGGCTAGAAAACCCTAATATGCAAAGATAATAACTGAAATCAAATCACTCGCACATGCGCACTCTTAGGGTATACTCACACTTCGGTTGCCTTCGGTAAACGGTCATTAAGTATATGGTGTCTTAGTGGTTGCCCTCCTGTCTAAACAAAGATAAAAAGTCCCGTTCGGAAATATTGCTTTGGAAAGGTTGCCTCGAATATGATCTTAAGACATTAGGGTTACTATTAAGACGTCCTAATATTGCTTTAGTGATCGTACGTCCCTTACGAATTGACCCTTACAACTCCAACGACGGTGCTACCTATTTCTCCATAATAGGATAGCATTGTCTAAAGGAAACGAGAACAAAAACAATCTTTTTTCGAGTAGGTAGATGTTAGTAGGTACTTGCTCAAAATCAAACCTTTCACACTTACACTTTTTACAAACAAAGTTTTCAAAAACACTTCGTAACACTCTTGAAGACATAAGCAAGGGTTAAAACAAAGTAAAACAACAAAACTTTTTAAAACAAACACACACAAGCAATTTTAAAGATGATAAAGTACCTAAGAGCCCGTGGAAAACCACAAATAGAAAGGGTGTTAATACCTTCCCTTTCTATAATCTACCCCCGTACTCAAAAAATCTCGAAAAAGGAATTTTTCTGTGCTTTTTTCCTTTCCGGTTGAATAAAATAAAAGGCGGTGGCGACTCTTACTTACCGCGACATTTTGCGAACACAAACGCAAAACGCAAACAAGCATTTTCAAAACAGTCGGTTCTGCCACCGTATCACAGCACCCACCTTGATTTCTTTTTTATCCTCCTCGGTACCCAAGTTAATTGTATCCACCAATTCCTCATGAGGCTGAATAGCTCTTTCCTCTTGTTGTAGTAGTCTGGCCAATTCCCCTGGTACTTCACATTCTTCCTCACCTTCGTCTTCAGTTTGGTAGATTAGATCCTCAGAGTCACAAAAGGCCATAGCAGTATCATTAACCATGGGATCCGGAATGGAGGGGTACCTGCATTTGTGAGTGTGGGTGTGTGTAAGGGTATAGCCATCTTTAAAAACAAAATGTAAAAGAAAAACAATGAGCATAAAAAGTTTGTATGTGAAAAACGTCCATGATTCATTGAATGTCATATGAAGATGAAATAAAAACCCTTACAAATGGACCATTGTGCCTCAGGCAAGACACAAGGTTTTAAATGTGCGAATTGTTTGTGAATATTACAAGTCCAACAGAAATGTAAAGATAAATTACTGAGGGATGAAAGTTATTGGGACAAAGTCTCTGGCTTCCCAATTGCGAAGTCCTCCATTGACAGTAGGAAATATCCAATCCTCCAAGTTGCAATCCTCTTCACCATCTTCCACTGCATTGACCTCTCGGTTGCTAATCCTCAAGGGTGGACCTCCAGCACGGGAACGGCGCACAACCTTCTGAGCACTTGAAGTAAACCCTAAGCCAAACTTGTCAGATTTGTACGGAATATTCAGAAGTTTCCCCCAAATGGTGCATCCACCCTCCTCTACTACTGCCTTGGCGTCTTTCAGAGATGACATCCGGAGTGGAGGTCTTGTGATCTTGGGGATCTGGGATACCGTCTTGGTTACTGCTACCTCTTGAGAGACTTCTTCGAAATGTTGAAAAGGAGTTTCAATGAAATCGCCGTCCAATTCCACACACCGAAAGGAATGTAGGTGTCTAATCATATACTCTTCCTCTCCGTGGACTGTGATAATCTTTCCATGGACCGGACATTTCAGCATCTGGTGCAGTGCAGAGGTGACAGCGCCAACATTATGGATCCATGGCCGTCCTAGCAGACAGGAGTAAGAGGGGCGGATGTCCATTACATAGAAGGTTGAGTTGAAAGTTTGAGTCCCAACCTTTATGGGGATATCAACTTCCCCGTGCACCATCCTCTTTGAGCCATCAAATGCCCTCACGACTATGTTACTGGGTTTCAACGCCAGTCCTTCGCAATCTAATCTGTCGAGAGCTTTCTTCGGTAAAACATTCAAAGATGAACAATTATCCACCAAGACATGGGCCAGAGTTGTTCCTCTATATTCCACAGAGACATGTAATGCCTCGTTGTGCTTTCTTCCCCTTGGTGTCAGATCAGCATCCGAGAAGCCTAGGCCGTTATCCACCGTCAAGCTGGCCATGCAATCTTGAAATTGGTCAGCAGACGTCTCTTGAGGTACATGGGCTGTCTTCAGAAACTTCACCAGAGCTTTCGCATGTGCCTCTGAGCACAGTAACAATACCAGCATGGATATTTTGGAGGGAGTTTGCCCCAACTGTTCAACCACGTCGTAGTCGCTCTTATTTATTATTCTCAAGATCTCCTCCATTTCCTTCTTAGAGGTTTCGGGGATAATCAGTGGTTGAGCCTTCGTTCGGACAGGCTCTTCTTGAATATTTTTTCCTCGAATTTCAACAGTAGGAGTGTTGGTAAGGATAACAATAGGGGTTGTGTCGTCTTTGTTAATAGGAGAACTTGCAGATATGATTATTGGTACGGAGGTAACCTTTGGAGCAGCCACGGGTCCAAAAACTGCCTTTGGGGGGGAAATTTCTGGAGAGAAGATTCTACCGCTTCGGGTAATCTTACTGGTTCCGGCAATATTGCTAATATCGGAGTCTTCTTCTTCGGAGTGTATTTCTTCAGCGGCCAACCCACCTTGTTTGATGACATGGTAGTATATGTCTCCACCGTAATTCCACGACACAATTTTGTCTGATTCATACGGGACTGGCCCAGGCATTGTGATTATATGAGGAGTAGTTTTTGGAACCGATGTAATTCTAACGGGTCTTTTGGGGACCTTGGAAGAATTGGCGGAGATGGTGATGATTGAAACGTCTTCAACAGGAATAGGTAAAACAGGAGTACTTTCAAACAGAATCTCTTTGTTGTCTATCAAGCGTTGAATGCCTGTTTTCAACAAAGGGAAAACAGTTGGTGAGAATAAGCAGAGATGGAAGTCTTTATTACAACCCGGGAATACACCGACTTTCAACAAGTTTATCTTAATGATTGGGAGTGGAGTCAAGAGTTCATCAACTGTGGTAACAAATAAATATTCTTCAACAACATTGGTGTTGTGACCATGCCTATGCATAGGAGCAGAAATGACGTTGGGCTTCTCGGGTGCATCAAACTCAATCTCTTTTGCATCTATAAGGTCTTGAATCTTGTTTTTCAAGGCCCAAAAATTGTTAGTGTCATGACCCAGACTTTCAGAATGATATGCGCATTTGGAATTTGGGTGATAATGAGGGGACGCTATGTTGGGGTTCTTGGGAGCTTCTTTTAAAGTTACCAAATTGGATTTCATAAGGTGCGGTAAAACCTGGGATAGAGTCATATTGATTTTGGTGAATTGTCGGACTAGCCTATCCACCCTCGGTTGATTACTTCTTGGTTGATCAGATGTAGGCTTTGGGATCATAACAGCTCCTACCATTGGTCGGCGTTCAGCTTTCCCTTTGTTCCTTTGTGGATAAACAACAGATACCTCCTTCTTCCCAATGAAAGGCTTTCTTACAGCTGTAGAGGCAGATGAATCCTTCTGAATCATTCCACTTTTTATGCCATCTTCCACCCTCTCTCCGATTAGTATTAATTCAGTAAATCCTGCGCCTAATAGAGTGCCTAAGAACATATCCACCAACTCCCTTTCAAATAGAGGGAGTTGTACTCTCCCATCTAGATCTCTCCATTTCTGCGCCTAATCCTTGAAACCCTCATTGGAAGCCATGTCCATACTCTGAAGTTGAGTACGGGTAGGCGCTAAATCAGCATTATATTGATATTGCTTATAGAAAGTTGCAGCAAGGTATTCCCAGTTGTGGACGTTGGCCCTTTCCAATTGGTAAAACCAATTGAGTTGTGTTCCAGATAGGCTATCTTGGAAAAAAATGCACCCATAGGTCTTTATCAGCGGAGTGCGTCTGGATATTTCTCACATATGATCGGAGGTGCATCTTAGGACATGACACCCCATCATATTTTTCAAACAACGACACTTTGAACTTCGGTGGGATCACAATTCTCGATACTAGTCCCAATTATTCAAAGTCTAGACCTGGCACCTTTTGTATTTCCATAGCGCTCAAACGCTCTTCAAGATGTCTGTGCTTATCATTTGCTGGAGGATACTGTTCCTCAGAGTAGTCTTCCTCTTCTTCCTCCTCTTCAGATTCTGACAGAACCTCTGTTTCTTTTCCTTTCCCTTCTCCTTCCCCGACAGTGGTTGCAAAATTCAAGGTTCTTATAGTCTGTCCCTGAAATCTTCTCCCCATGTTCAAAACCCCAGTGGCTTTCTTTGTTTTCCTCTTTCTTTCTTCAGCTAACAGAGTCTTCAACTCTTATTGCCCCTTGGCTAGGGTCATGAGTAACTGTTGAAACTGCGTGTTTTGAACTTGAAGATATTTGACTGTGTGTTCGAGATCCATCTTACTGAAATAAACAGTAGAGAAATGAGGAAACTCGTTGCAAAAGACTTGTTTATGTTATGATGAATGATATGTGCATATGTAATGTTTTCAAGGATTTTAAAAGATTCAAGTTCGTTTTAGACAAAAAACACACACGTTATATTAATAAGATAGAGTTTGAGTACATCAATGCCCCTTGAGAAAAATAATATAACACTCTAATATAAAAAAGTAGTGCGCATCCTCTTTGGTGCAATGTAGGCATTTAGAGTCTGCTCCTCATGAAGTAGCCTAGTGAGTTCTAAAACCTTCTTCTCGCTTGCGTAGAATTGGGCTTCGAAAGTATCTCGTTCTCCTTTGAGTTGTATCCAATCCCTTTGTAGATCTTCAAGAGATGTGGGCATGTCAAGATGTAGGATAGTGTATGGAACTTCTCCCTCCTTAACAGGCTCAATGATCACTGGAAGGATGGAAGGATAAGGAATCATAAGACTTTGAGCGCAGGTTCATACCCAATTGAGGTAAGGCTCAAGAGGAATGGAATTCTTGTGTCCCAAAGTCTTTCTATTTACCTTGTTTAGCATCCTCCAAGCTCGGATGAATCTCTGGCGAAGATCTTGATCGTCGTTGTCGTAGTCGAATACCAAACCTTGAATCAGCATCTCGTGTGGGCCATCCCTTCGGGGATAACCAAACTGTCTTAGAGCTAAGCATGGGTTGTAGTTGATTCCTCCCCTAATTCCAAGTAGAGGGACATTAGGGAATTCCCCACAACAGTCAACAATGATAACAATCTCTTTGGATCGAGAGCACCAATGAATATCTGAATGTTTGAGCATCATTAACCTTTGTGACCACGTTAATCCTTGTTCATTATTTAAGACTGATTGGGGGAGATGAGAAATAAACCATCTTTCCAGGAGAGGAGTGAAACACATAAGGACGCCTCTTTTCCTCATTGTGCGAGTGTGAAAAGAGTGTAGGATATCACCTAGCAATGTAGGCACCAGATTGCGTGACATGAAGATTTTGACGGCACTCACATCTATGAGTTGGTCAGGATTGGGGAACAAGACCATCCCATAGATAAGAAGAGCCACAATTTCCTCAAAAGCTTGCAAGTCTAAGGAATTCCAACAACTTTGGGCTTTCTCAAACAGACACTTTGCTAAGAAGCCTTTGACACCACTTCTAGTTTCCCAATGAGTTGTGACATCAGATGAGTGCAAGTGCAGAGCTTGAGCAATCTCTTCTAGCTTTGGGTCTCTTTCTATACCTTTGAAAGGTAGTTGATTAAGAATGGGAATCCTCAAGAGTTGAGAGAATTCTTCCAAAGTAGGCACAAGCTGATAGTCGGGAAATGTGAAGCAATGGTGCAAAGGATCAAAGAACTGGAAGAGCACCTTCATCATATCGTCCTCTGTGTTGGAGGTGACCAAGTTGAGTAGATGACCATGCCTCTCGGTGAATGGAGAGTTCTCAAGGATCCTTGAAGCTAGCTCCTTAAGTTGTGGAGGAATTCTTACAAGGTTGACTTGGATAGTTTTCCTGCGAAGTGAATCCATATCCTACAAAACAAGAACAAAGATGAATCTCCAAAATCCTTGAAATGGTTAGTGAATGCATATGATGTTCATGATGTCCATGATGTTATGCACAAGTATGTATATACAAGCAAAACAAACAAGTTCTTAGTTTAGGCTTGCATGGGGTTTTATAGGTAAGTACCCTCTTGAAGTTTGGTTGGCTTAAACCTATCCTAGTAATAGTAACCGGGTTCTAAGGAGCTCAATATCATTGGATTGTTTCCTCGGTCATTGTTTCAGCTCAAGCCTCTTTAATGGCGACCGAAATATCCCAAGAAACCAACCCTCAATGAGTGTAGCATCGAGTATCTACCAACTTCGGACTGCACCAAAGCCGGTCATCTCACTACATCCTAAAGGCCAAGTTGGTCAAGTAAAGGGTTCTAGAAGTTCATTAGTGCTTCATGACATCACTCAGCGGCCCCGTATTCTCTTTGATTGACTCAAAGGCTACCGGTACCTACAAATATGTCACACTAACATAGCTATTGCTTATACCATGTAGGTATACCCCACACAGTTTCCAAAACGTATTGCTATTTACCTATAATGTTTCCCAAATCCGGGTGGAGGATTCAAACCCAAACAAAGAACTATAATGTAAAGCAAACAAGTCAAACAATGTAAGTAAATAAATGTGATCTAGCCCTAAGGTAACCCCACTTTTATTAAATTCCCCACTAGAGTCTCCAGTTCTATGATACGGTGGGAGAACTGACTTGAGGTTTTGCATTTTATCGCAAATGTTACGGTTAGCAAGAGTCGCCACCAACTTTTCTTTTATCCAAAAGGAAAGGTGAAAAAGCACAGGAAAGACCTTTGAGATGTTTTCTTGAGTTCGGGGGGTAGATTATGAAAAGGGAATGTATTAGCATCCTTTTCATCCATGGTTTTCCATGGGCTCTTAGTTACTTGCTAGATCACTTGCTTTTGTTGTTTGAAAATGTGTTTGGTATGGTTTTGAAAGTATTTTGTAAAAGAGGCCATTCGTTTAGGCAATCTTTGTAATGATTCTCATTCGTAAGAATGTATACAAAGATGTTTGTCTTTTTGAAAATTTTCAATGTTTGTAAAATGTTTGAAAATGTGTGTGTTTGTTTTGCAAATAGCAAGGATAGTTGTTTGGAAATAGAGCAAGTAACTAGAAGTAATCTACCTACTCAAATGTCTTTCTTGTTCATTTTCTATTCCTTTGACATTGTTGTCTTACCATTTATTTGGTAAGCAACCCTATCTTTGGATGTAAACGGGGCGGGCGTGGGTCATCGTATAACCATGATTAGCAATATTGCAAAGTATCTTATCATTTTTGAGGGACCAAGATCATTTTGTAAGGCAACTTTAAATAGCGTCATCGAGGGACTATGACCATATATTTGTTTGTTTTGCCAAGATACTTCGCATGTGTAATATGGCCATTTTTTTACAAGTCAACCAAGTGGAGAAACCCTAAGGATGCTTGTGTGCATGTGTGTTATTTTCATGCTTGTTTTGTCTTGGATTTAGAGTTTTCTATTTGATTTGTTTTTATCTTGCCATACAAACCCTAATTACTAGCATGGTATATAAAAGCGGTAAAATTGAATAATTTAAAGATTACTACGCTATTACAACATTATATGGGAGGGGGGAATACAAATTATGAATGGGGATTTGCAAAAAAATAAATCTAATTAAGCTATTACAACCAAATCGAATTTGTACAAATATTGGAATAAGAAGCAATATAAATTAAATGGGCAATGGCATGTATATGCAAGAAAAATATTTTGTTTTATTTTTATATGAAAAGGAATTTTAACCTAATCCTAAAAATATTAAAGAAATTTTTTCTTAAAAAAAAGAAGTTAACCCTAATTTCTAGTTTAAAAGAAAATAAAGTTCTTATGTACTATTTTTTATGTATTTTTTGTATTAAAAATAAAATAATATTTTAAAAAAAATATTTAGTTTTTATATGTTAAAATAAATATTTACAAGTATATATATAAATATAAAAGAGTTAAACTAAATCTATTATATTTACAAATTTACTTAAGAAAGAAATAATTAATATATAGTTTAATAAAAATATTTTTTTATGTGAAAATAAAAATAAAATAAACAAAATGCAAAATTGTCATATTTTAGATTTTTCATTATTTTATGTATTTAAGAAAATATTTAATAAACAAAAAAATGAAAATAAAACAAATAAATAAATAAATAAAAAATGTGAAAATAGTTAGGCCAGGGGGGTATCTTGAAAAATCAAGTGGTGTTATGTTACAAAAAATGCTAGGCTCAACGTTGAAGCCCAATCCTGCAAAACAGCAAAAAAGGAAAATGGAAAAGTATGAAAAAACAAAAGGTAACGCCAAGGTTCGAACCCATGACCTGGGCATTGCCAGTGCGCTACCTTGCCACTGGGGTGGCTATACATCCGTTGATTTATATGAAACAATAAAAACATAACACAAGAAATGTCCTTGCCCTGTACTTCATCTTCTTCCTTAAGCTGGCCAGAAGCTCTGTAACTTTCTCATCTCTCAACAAAAATGGAAATTAATAACATGAATGTTATAGCATTTTTCCCACGATTCTAACCATGTAACTTATGGAAACTATTAAGCAAAGATTAAAACAAATTTTAAAAGCCCTAATTTTAAACCTAATTTTTACAGGAATTTGAACTTCAAAATTCTCTATACACAATGATTAGAAATGAAATCTATGCATATGGTTAGCTTCAATATTATGATATCTACATTTTTCTTTCACAAATCATGGCCAATGGATGCTTGTATGAAGAGATAGAAGTTGGGACTCTTACCTCTTTCAGCTGAGATCGTGAATGGAGTTTGAGTGAGATTTATGAAGGCCTGATGATTGCTTGAGCTTGCTTGAACCTCCCTGAGTGTGTTCCAATCCTTGCCTTGCTTTGGAAGTGCCTGGAACTCTCTATCCAAGTCAACCTGTAAGCTTTGAAAACAAAAATGGCAGATGAAGAAGGAGGAGTTACAGTGCAGGGATGATGGTCTGGATCTCTTAGATATGAAGTAGGTAAAGTGTTTTGATGATTAAAACTTGGAACGCACGAGCCAAATGATGGATTGCTATGCTTATGCACAAACTGCAAGTTTTGACAATTTTTTGGTGATATGGAGTGTTTGAGTATTTCAGCCTTTTAGAAATCGTGCTCTCAACTGTAATATGTTTGTGTATTAGTATGGAAAAGGTTTCAAGTCAGCTCTTCAAATGAATTTTTAATCCTAGCCTTTTTGCACACTTTCTTACTTTTGAAGCAAAGTGAAGGGACAAGTCTCTATCTGCTTGTACTGGCTTGCTTGGAGTTGGTATTAGCTCTATACAAGTTGCCTTAGGTCTGTAGTACTTATGTGTGCAGAGAAGACATGTTCAATGCTCAAGAATTAGAAAGTTGCAAAAGTGAACCTTTTCCAAAATGGCAATGGCAACTTTGTGCCATTTATGGAATTACAACTTGGATAAAGACTCTAGGGCTTGGATTAAAGCTTTATCAACTGAGTAAGCATTAAATTATGGAGTAAGAAACAAGTTTGGGACCTGTAAAGCATGGATTAGGCAGCATAGGTTCAGATTTGAAATTAGTTCTTCATGAAATGGCTTGAAAACAAAGTGAGAAATTGCCAACTTCATCTCTTTGATTCTCCCTACTCAAAAATGATCTAAAGGAGCTCTTGGACATTTTGGAAATCTTGAAATGTTATCTATAACTCATCTTTGATATGAATTTCAAGATTCCCCTTGGAACTAGGTGAAAAATTTCCATGAAGTTGGGTTAAAAACCTGCCTAAATTAGGGCAAATTTTCACTAAGTTATTTTAGTTCATGGGCATGTGTTCATAAAATTATATCTTGAGATCCAAGAATCTTTAGGGAAAAATGTGTGAAGAAAAGTTGTATATTTCATGGAGATCTACAACTTTCATGTTGGTAACTTTCTTTGAATCATCTTGTATCATGGTGGAAAATTGGCCTAAAGTTGAGAAAAAATAAGAAATTTTCTATACTTAGAAAAATTTCCAAGTTAAGAAAAATTCAAATTTTAAAATCAAATCTTCAATCTTTGATTCCTTGATGAACAAGTTTCACATTTTGACATGTTTTGATGAATTATGATCCTTGGCACTTGATTTTGACCAAAAAGTCAAAGTTTGACTTTTCAGTATACAGTTGACTTTTGATCAGTTGACTGCAAATTTCATCTGTCTATCCAATGAAATTGCAATGTTTTGAACCATGTAATTAGGTAAATGTGATACAAATGAACCCTTGAAATCATGCTTCAAATCAATTGGTCATTTTCTAGGTCAAAAATCAGAAATTTCCCTTCCTCAGTCAAAACCCTAATTTTGACCATTTTGCCCTTTTGATGATTTGATCAAATTTCTTGAGGAATTGTAATCCAAACTTGAAAAAATGATACATATGAGTATAACATGTTGATGTTGATAAAAAATTATGAAGTTTGACTGTAAATTGGCCATGGTTGATTTTTTCCCTAATACAATTGATTTTTAGGTCAATTGTCCAATTGACTGATCAAAAATGGGGTTCAAGGCTTGAAACTTGTCATGAGTAATCTTAGGGGTTCATAATGATGTTTTAAAGTCATATGAAGCATTGATAGTCCAAGAATCCTTGTGTAAACTCAAACCCTAATTTTGGTCATCAGTGCATGAGGAGGTGTCTTGAGCTGGTCAAACCCTAATCCAGTCTTGAGTCAAAGAGATCTTGTGAGGAAATTATTGATAAGTGAGAGGGAAAATTTTGGGGTACAACACCTGCGTATAAGCATTAAAAACATTAATATAAAAGAACTATATATTTAAAAGCCAAAGATGTTATAAATGTAAAATATAGAGAATAAATTACCCATGTTAACAACTGTCTTATGAAGGTCTTTGTCCTTGATGGCTCGTATAAAGTTTTGTGCGATGTGCCTAATGCAATACACATGTACCAATGGAGGGTTATGCCAGCCATTGTCCGGGTTATTATAGGCACTCTTAATGGACTCATGTCGATTAGATATCAAACATAAGCCTGACTGGGGTGTGACGTGAAGTCTCAAATTTTTTAGAAAGAAACTCCAAGACCCCCTTGTCTCACCTTCGACCATTGCATATGTGATAGGGAGAATGTTACCATTCCCATCTTGTGCAACAACCAGTAGCAATGTGCCCCTATATTTTCCATATAGCCATGTACCATCTACCTGCACTATAGGTTTGCAATGTAAGAAACCCCTAATACAAGGTTGAAAAGCCCCAAAAAAGAGATAAAATTATTGCACCACCAATCTGTGTTCCTTCATTTGAATATAAAGGAAGTGTTTCAAGATCTCTGACAGTACCTGGGAAAAATTATTGCATGACTAGCAACCACTACGGTAGGTTGTTGTAAGAGGCCTCCCAATTTCCATAAATATCATCGATTGCTTTGTTCTTTGCAATCCATGTCTTTTGTAAGATATGGTGTAGCCATAATTCATACTAATATGAGCAATAACATGTCTAACCTTGATTTCCGTGTCACTGTCGACAAGAGGTCTGATGTTATGGGTGATCATTTTTGAGGTAATATTTTGGTGATCTTGAGATATAGCAGTCGACACGCAAGTGTGTGGTCCTCCAATTCTTCCAATAACCGATTGACCACACCCATCCCTTAACGAAGCTGTGCATATGAAGATGCATCCCTCCTTTTTAAATTTAATCAAATATCATGTCGGATAAAACTTACAAACCTTAAAAGTATAAGAATTTTTATGTGATATTCAGATATTGCATGGAGTCATGCTTCTTTGTTTTCAAACGCCATACCAACCTTTAAGTCTTCACGTGACTCACCTTCGTCTATGGTTTCAAAGACTGAAATGGGTTCAACACACTCAAAGGAAACATTTCTTAAGTGATATGGTGGGTTGTAAAGATCAATTATAGGAGTCGGGTCTTCTTCTTGTCCGTCATCGTCACCTGACTTGTCACTTGAACCACTACAAACTAATTCGTCTTGCATCTCCGGAGTCAGTATCATCACCAACTTCCTCTTTGGGAAATAATGTCTCATTATGTTTTTCTTGGACGAACTCTTCTTGTAGGGAGGCCTAACTTAGTTGATATGCATGAGTTTGTGATGATTGCGTTGGATATACTTCCTGCACCTGTAGAAAACAAACATACAACTCAATTGTTTGTTGACTGCAAAACCTTGAGTGATATTGGAGCATTGAACGGACATCTTCAACGTCTTCGATTTTTGCATTGTTGTATGTGACATTGTGATCAAGTGGATTAACTATTGGAAATCGATAAAAAATAGAAGTTACATGTTGTTGTAAACTTTTTTCTATTTTTTTCGTCAAGTGAGCTAAATCACTTTTTCGATGAATATTTAAGATCTTTGTATCTGTATTTTGAAAGACCACTCCAATATTATTATCAATAAATATACTACCATTGAAATGTAAGAGACAAGAAATATGATTTTGTGACATTGTTTGATGTCATATTCAATAATGGTGTGTGTGATACGGTGGGAGAACTGACTTGATTGTTTTGCGTTTGATTGAAAATGTTGCGGTTTAGCAAGAGTCGCCACCGAATTTTATTTTATCCAAAAGGAAAGGTGAAAAAACAATGGAAAGACCTTTGAGATTATTTCTTGAGTTCGGGGGGGTAGATTATGAAAAGGGAAGGTATTTGCACCCTTTTCATTCATGGTTTTCCATGGGCTATTAGTTACTTGCTAGATCACTTGCTTTTGTTTGAAATTGTACTTTGTGTGGTTTTTGAAAGTATTTTGTAAAGAGGCCATTGTTTAGGAAAACTTTGTAACGATTCTCGTTCGTAAGAATGTATACAAAGATGTTGATCTTTTGAAAATGTTTGCAAGTTTGTAAGATGTTTTGAAAGTGTAGATGTTTGTTTTGAAAATAGCAAGGATGTTTTGTTTTGAAAGTGAGCAAGTAACTAGGAGAATTCTACCTACTCAAAAGTATTTCATGTTCATTTCCTCTTTCTTTTGACATTGTTATCTTACCATTGATTTGGTAAGTAACCCTATCTTTGGATGTAAACGGGATGGGCGTGGGTCATCATATAACCATGATTAGCAATGTTGCAAGGTACCTTAGCATTCTCTTTAGGGACTTAGATCATTTGAAAGGCAAAATAGATAGCGTCATCGAGGGACTATGATCTTGTATTTTGCTTATTTTTGCTAAGATACCTCACATGCGTAATATGGCCATTTTGTAAAGCAACCAAGTGGATTTTACCCTAAGAGTGCTTGTGTGCAAGTGTATTGTTTTTCATGCTTGTTTTTGTCTTTGATTAGGGTTTTCTAATTGATTGGTTTTAGTCTTTCCATACAAACGCTAATTACTAGAACTTGTATATAAAGCGATAAATTGGGGAATTTAAAGTTACTATACTATTACAATACTTGTGGGAGGGGGGGGGTGTACAAATTACAAATGGGGATTGCAAGAAAACAAAGCCTAATTATCTATTACAACCATATTGAATTTGGATAAATAATGTACAAAAATGAATAAATATACAAGAATGTATTTGTAAACAAAATGGATGTTTATTTGTATTTTTAGGGAAAGGGGATTTTGTTTTAACCTAATTAATTAAAAGAAAAATAATTAAGTAAATTAGTAAAAAGTAAAACCTAAATTTACTAGGAAAAGAATTTAAATAAAAACCCTAATCTATTAATTTATTAAAAAAGAAATTATGTTTATAAGAAGAATATTTTTGGCATTTTTGTCTTAAAAATAATTTATAGTATTATAAAATATTTTTGGTCTTTTTGGTTTTAAAATAATATATTTAAATTGTGTAAAAGAAAATAACTAAAACCCTAGTTTTTAATTAAAATTACAAATTAATTGGTAGAATAAATAAAGTATGATTAAATAAAGTAATTTTTTTGTGTAAAAAATAAATAAACTATATCAAAATATAAATCTAATGTTTTTATATTTTTTTCTGATTTTTTAGTATTAGATAAAATATTTAAGAAAACAAATAAATAAAAATAATAAAAAGAAAAATAAAAATGGGCCAGGGTGTGAATATCCAGCAAGGGAGGTCACCAGTAAGAAAAAAAAAGGCCCAAGGGAGGCCCAGCGCTGCCAAAAAAAAGAGTCAGAATATGAAAAAAATCCAAAAGGGTACCACTGGGGCTCGAACCCAGGTCCCTATAGTCACATGCGCGCGCTTCTACATGCCAACTTCATCTTCAACCTCACGCCCAGCCAAAACCTCTGTATCTTATTCAATCCTCAACAAAAATGAAAAATGTAAACAGGAAACTTGTAGCAAATTTCCTCACAATTTCAGAAATGCAAAGCAACAAAATTATAAATCAAAGACAAACATGAATTTTAATGGCCCTAATCTGAACCCTAAAAATTTCAGAAACTTCAATCCTAAAATTCTCTAAGCTCAAGCAATATAAATGAAAACTATGGACATGGTTAGCTTTAGGGCAAGGATATCTACATTTTTCATTCACAAATAAACCATTAATGATGCATGTATGAAGAGTTCAAAAGTCAGAAAACTTGCCTTGCAAGAGGGTATCGTGTTTGAATTTTGAGTAGCTTTCAATGAGTTCCAATGATTGGATTGGCTTCATCAAGTTCCCAAGAAGCTAATGTGATGCTTAGCATGAGATGAAAGTGCCTGAGGAGTTCTGGAGAAGTCAAGGTGCAAGGTGTTATTTTTGAAAATGGTGGATGATGATGGAGGTGTTACAGTGGTGTTGCAGGTGTTGGGATTGTTTGTGTATGTTGTTTAGAAGCTTTTGAAAGTAAAAGGCCAAGAAACGCACGAGTAAATTTGGAGATTGGATTCAAAACTCAGAAATGGCAAGTTTTGAGGTGTTTTTGGTGATTCTGTGTTCTTGGTGTTTTCAGGGGTCAAGCATGCGTGGGATTTGTGGAAAATGACTTGTGTATGTATAAGAAAAAATGTTTGAGTGCTTTGGAAAGTCATAAGTACAAGTTACAAGCTAATGGCTATGTTACTTGATTTTCAAGAAAAGTGGGAAAACAAGTTTCAAGAGGAAGTACAAGCATGGGCTGGGTGATTGTAAGTGTCTAAACAAGTTTCTCTTGAGTTATAAGACATGTATGATCATAAGAGAACAAGTGAAAGGCTCAAGAACAAGTTTTATGCAAAAAGCTACTTTATCAAAATGGCATTGTGCACTTTCTTCCCAAAATGGATATAAAGCATGGCCTTGCATTAAATGCTTGAATTGAGACCTGTAACAGTTGTGCAAGCAATTAATTATAGAGTACCTAACAAGTTTTAGTCCTGCAAAGTAGAGGTTATGCAACATAAGTTTGAATTTGAATCTTGTTCATCACAAAAATGCCTTGTAATTCAAGTGTGAAAACCCTAACTTCATCTCTTTGATTCTCCATACTCAAAAATGATCTCAAGGATTTCTTAGACATCTTGGAAATCTTGTAATGTGATCTATAACCCCTATTTGCATCACTTTTGAAAATTCCCCTTGGAACTATATAAAAAAGTGCCATGAAGTTAGGTTAAAATCCTGACCAAATTAGGGCAAAAATTTCACTAAGTGTTTTGTTTCATGACCACGTGTTCTTAAATTTATAACTTGAGATCCAAGAATTTTTGGAAGGAGTTGTGTAAAGAAACGTTGTAGATTTATGGAGGTCTAAAACTTTCAGGTTGAAAGTTTATTCAGAATCATCTTGCATCATGGTGAAAATTTTGGTCAAAGTTGTGAAAAAATAAGAAATTTCCAATACTTGGAAAAATTTCTAAGTTTAGAAATTTTAGCTTTTCAAAATGAAATCTTGAATTTTTGATTTCATGATGAATAAGATTCATATTTTTTCATGCTTTTATGAATTGTTATCTTTGACATTTGATTTTGACCAAAAAGTCAAAGTTTGACTTTTCAGTATACAATTGACTTTTGATTAGTTGACTGAAAATTCATCTGTCAATCCATTGGACTTGAGCAATGTTTTGAGCCATGTCATTAGGTCAAAATGATGCAATTGGACTCTTGATATCATGCCTTAAACCAATTGATCATTTTCTAGGTCAAAAATCAGAAATTTCCCTTTCCCAGTCAAAACCCTAATTTTGACCATTTTGCCCTTTTGGAGATTTGATCAAATTATTTGAGGAATTATGGTCCAAACTTGATCAAATGATACATATGAGTTTAAAATGTTTATGTGGATCAAAAATTGTGAAGTTTGACTGTAAATTGGCCATAGTTGACTTTTTTCACAATAAAGCTGATTTTTAGGTCAATTGCTCAATTGACTGAGCAAAAGTGTGATCCAAAGCTTGAAACTTGACATGAGTAATATTGAGGGTCCACAATGATCCATGAAAGTCATATAGGTCATTTTAGGTTCAAATATCCTTGTGCAATCTCAAACCCTAATTTTCGTCATTAGTGCTTAAGAAAGTGTCTTGAGCTCATCAACCCTAATGCAGTATTGAGCTAAAGGAGATCTTATGAAAAAATTCTTGATAAGTGAGAGGGAAAATTTTTGGGTACAGCAGCTGCCCCTGTGCAGTCTTCTTAAGCCTGAAGAGTTATATTGGCGAGTTTTTCCATTCGTGAGTCGAAGGTGGAAGATGATTGGACATTAGAGTGCCCAGAAATTTTCACTCGGTGATGTGACGATTGATGGTATAGGTAATGGGCTTAAAGATTCCATTTGGAGGGATGATGGAAATTTGTTGGATATGGGCTTCTAGATGCCATCCATAAATGATTGTTGAACCGTATCTGTAATCTGAAACTGAATTAATATCAGAATGGCGTCCGTGTCTGGAGCGTATCTGAACTGTATCTGAAAGTTGAATCTGAATGAGTATCAGGATGGCATCCGTGTCTGAATCGTATCTGAAATGTATCTGAGAGTTGAATCTGAATGAGTATCAGGATGTCACCCGTATCTAGAGCGTATATGTACTGTATCTAAGAGCTGAATCTGAATGAGTATTAAGATGGCATCCGTGTTTGGAGCATATCTGTACTATATCTGAGAGCTGAATTTGAATGAGTATCAGGATGGCATCCGTGTCTGGAGCGTATATGAACTGTATCTGAAAGATGAATTTGAATGAGTATCAGGATGGCATCCGTGTCTGGAGCGTATCTGAACTGTATCTGAAAGCCTTTGAACATTGTTAATGGTAGCTATTGATTAACCTTATCCTGAAAAGGGTAAAATCTTATCTAATATGCAATGTCATGTTGTATGAAATTCATGGTATAATGAGATTGTCATACATGAATTCGTGTTATTGATGTTTATGATATATGGGTGTGATGTATGCGTATGTGAGCTAATCTGCTGCACTGTTTGTTGGATTGGGGAAAATAAATCTCTGATTGTTGCTGAGGATACGGAGTGTAAGTTTTCATGTTGTGAAGTTGAAGATGAATTTTCACTTAGAGAAATAAACTTTGTCGTAAGGGAAATTTCGTGTACTGCTTGTAAAATCCTGTTGGTAAATCGTGAGAAATTTGGCGACTTCTACCGGGGAGTGATAACTGGAAGTTTTGTTTCGTTGAGGATTAAACTGCACACTGCGGGGGATTTTAAAGAAATAGCTTAGAGAGATTTCCCTATTTCTTAAAGCCAACAGTGATTGTCTTTCTATTTTGTTCATTTGTAAATGGTAGTTACGTCAAACGCATATGTTCAAAAATAAATCATTGGACGTTTTTGTAAACAAAACATGAGTAAAGAAAAATAGATAGTTTTGTACTTTCAAAGGGATATCTTTGTATTGACTTTGAGTAAGTATTTTTGTACAATGAGACAAACATTCTAGTAAGAGAATGCCATCGTAAAAAATGAAAATTTGATACAAAGAAAAGATAACTATGTGAAATAATCCCATGGGGTTCCCATTCTTCTATAGCCTTTGTGTCTCTGAGCATCTTATCTATTTTTTTGCCTTGTCCGAAGCTGATTGAATTGATCAGAACCGTCGAGCTTGCATGTTGTCCGTAAGGTGATCCAATGGGACATAGTCATACACTTTAATTCCCTAACTTTTTCCTGGACCGCCCTTTCTGGTTTTCAGTCCACCGGGATACCTTTTTTTCCCAATCCGCCCTTTCGGGTTTTCAGCTTGCCGGCCAGGTGTACATATTTTTTTTGCTTTATCCCTAATTTTTGCCCGAATATTTTTGATTCGTCGGAATGCCCAAAAAGGACCGGACAAGGTGCCCAAAAACATGTCTACTAACTCTCTTTCAGATAGAGGAGGTTGGACTCTTCCTGCTAAGTCCCTCCATTTTTGCGCGTAGTCTTTGAAGCCTTCACTTGAAACCATGGCCATACTCTGGAGTTGAGTACGGGCGGGAGCAAGATCAGCGTTGTATTGGTATTGTTTATAAAAGGCAGCGGCCATATATTTCTAATTATGGACATTGGATCTTTCTAACTGATAAAACCAATCAAGTTTAGTTCCGGACAAACTGTCTTGAAAGAAGTGTACCCATAAATCCTTGTCAGCAGTATGAGGCTGTATTTTCCTCACATAGGACCGAAGATGCATTTTGGGACATGAAACTCCGTCGTACTTGGCGAATACCAATGCCTTTAATTTTGGAGGAGTGACAATCCCACACACTAAACCCAATTCCTCAAAGTCCAATCCAGGCACCTTTTGAATTTCCATTGCACTTAACCGTTCTTCCAGATGCTTATACTTGTCGTCGGCTGGAGGATATTGTTCTTCAGAATAATATTCTTCTTCCTCTTCCTCTTCTGAATCTGGCTGGACAATTGCTTCCTTGCCTTTCCCATCTTGATTGTCTTTCTCACCATATGACGTTGCAAAGTCTAGGGTACTTCTTGCTTGTCCTTGGAACCTTCTTCCCATTTTAGAACTCCGGTTATTTTCTTTGTTTTCTTCTTTTTCTCTTCAACCAGCAAGGTCTTCAACTCTTCTTGTCCTTTGGCTAGAGTTAAGAACATCTGTTGAAACTGAGCATTTTGTGCTTGAAGGTCTTTCACCGTTTGCTCGAGACCCATCTTACTAAAATAAACAGTAGAAAGATGAGGAGACTTGTTGCAAGAAACCTTATTATGTTATGATGAATGGTAAATGCATATGCAATGATTTCAAGGATTTTAAAATTCAAATTTGTTTTAGACAAAAAGGAAACACACGTTATATTAATAAATTAAAGCTTGAGTACATCAATGCATCTTTAGGGGAAAAAATACAAAAACTCTAAGATAAAAAGGTTGTACGCATCCTCTTTGGTGCGATGTAGGAATTCAGAGTCCGCTCCTCATGAAGTTGCTTAGTGAGTTCCAAAACCTTCTTCTCGCTAGCGTAGAATTGGGCTTCAAAAGGGTCTCGCTCCCCCATGACTTGTATCCAATCTCTTTGTAAGTCTTCAAGATAGGTGGACATGTCAGGATGCCGGATAGTGTACGGAACATCTCCTTCCATAATAGGCTCAATGATTACCGGGATAATGGAGGGATAAGGCATCATAAGACTCTGAGCACGAGTTCGTACCCATTTGAGGTAAGGCTCAAAAGGGATGGAATTATTGTGCCCCAATGTCTTTCTATCTACCTTGTTCAACATCCTCCAAACTCGAATAAACCTCTGGCGGTGACCTTGATCGTCGCTCTCGTAGTCAAATACCAAACCTTGAATGAGCATCTCATGTGGGCCATCACTTCGGGCGTAACCAAACTGTCTTAAAGATAAGAAAGGGTTGTAGGTGATACATCCCCTAATTCCAAGTAAAGGGACATTAGGGAATTCTCCATAATGGTCAACAATAGTAACATTCTCTATGGACCGGGAACACCAATAAATGTCTGAATGTTTGAGCGTCATGAACCTTTGTGACCAACTTGAACCTTGCTCATTTTTCAATACAGATTGGGGAAGATGAAAAATAAACCAACTTTCCTAGAGAGGAGTACAACACATAAGGATACCTCTTTTCCTCATAGTGCGAGTGTGAAAAGAATGTAGGATGTCCCCTAGCAAAGTAGGCACCGGGTTACGAGACATGAAGATTTTGATGATGTTCACATCTATGAGTTGGTCATGATTTGGAAACAAATCCATCCCATAGATGAGGAGAGCCACAATTTCCTCAAAAGCTTGCAAATCCAAAGAGTTCCAACAGTTTTGGGTTTTCTCAAACAAGAACTTTGCTAGGAAACCCTTGACACCACTCCTTATTTCCCAATTAGTTGTGACAAAAGATCATTGCAAGTGTAGAGTTTGAGCAATATCTTCTGGCTTTGGATCTATTTCCGTACCGTTGAAAGGTAGTTGATTGAGAATGGGAATCCTCAAGATTTGGGAGAATTCTTCCAAAGTTGGCACAAGAGGAGCCGTTTCTTTGGAGCATCATCTTTGTTGGATACAAGCAAGGGAAATTCAATTGAGGATGCCATATTATCGTGAAGAACCTATACCTAATATGTTTGTGAGGACTAATCCTCCCCTTTTGGATGATGTGGAAGAACTTCAACTTTCCTTGGTTAGGATATAGAAAGAGAATGAGGCATGGAAGAACAAGTATCAGTCTTTGGAGGTATCCTACTCAACAGAATTGAGACAGAAGGATAACTTGATCAATATTCTTGAGAGTCGCGCTATAGAGATGATGGATAAGCAAGAGGATTTATTTTCCTCTAGATCTCAGTTAGGACCTAATTGCTCACTTTCTGACTCTGGTAGTTAGAAAGAAATCGCTGATAGGTATGTAGAAGAGAACAATCAGTTGAAGGCTCATATTACAAGATTTGTGGGAAAGCGTCAGTGTGTGGAGAGATCTTCATCAACTTTGGCTCCATAGGATTTTAGATTTTATCTTTATTCTCTTGCTCTTAGGATTATTGAAACTTTAATATTTTTAATTTCCTATAATTCTTTGAGTTCCTTGAAATAAAAATAATAATAAATAAATCATATGGATTTCATATCTGTTGTACCCCAATATTTGCCCCTAAGATCCCTTCATCATACCATTTTGATTCAATCACAACAAGATCACATTAGGGCTTGTGGTTACTCTACCTATCTTTAGCTTTGCTATTTGAGGAATCCCCAAGCACCTTGACTTGTTTTCTTTTGTGATCATGAATATATTGTCTTGAATTTCCTTCTAATTAATAAAATGCAATGTTGGTTTGTCTTACTTGTTAATAATGTAGGTAAAGGCAATATGGCATAACAAGTTGATCCATGGGTTCATGAGTTTATTTCCATGCCCTAGTCAATAAAGCTTGAGAAATTTAAAACTCACCATTGAAGTTGTTTTGGAAGGGGTGGCATGGAAAGGTTTATTTTGGTTCACTACATTTCCAAGTTATCAAATTGATTCAAAAGTACAAGGGGTTGATTGAAGAAGTTGTCATGGTTGGACAAGGTCTTGTTCCTATTGGTCACAAGTGCATATTTTTCACAATTCTCAAGATATTGAAGTGGTTTTGGTTTCTATGAGTCCTCATTATCATCCTCAACAACTTCTATTTACAAAGAAAGAGTGTTGGTACAAGAAGGTTGTTCAAAATTATCAAAGTTCCTCAAAGCATTTTCTTGATCTAGGAGATAGGATTTTGAACTTCAAAGAAGTATATCTTGCTCATCTTTTGGTATTTTTGAGTGATTCCAAAGACATCATTCTATTAAAAGGGTTATTAACAAATCAGTTCAAAATTTTCAAGGAGTTTTCATGTGGAAGAAACTTGATGATGAAGAAAGATTACAAGTCCTCCATATGAACCCTTATTTTCTCATGTGTGACTTTAAATGATCATAACTTGGTCAATATTTATCACCTTGATCCCAATCTTTGTCAATAATGATATTGAGGATGTGAAATTTATTCCTTCTTTTATGTTCAAAGTGAGAAAATGGATGGAAGATTCCTTAAGGATACAAAAGATTATAGGTCATTTCATGATTTTTTGCGAACTTCAACAATTCATAAGCCTCTCAATTTGTGGATATTTTTAATGGTTCAAGTTTCAAAATATCATTCAAGAGGTCTATTTCATGCCATCTTTTTTTGTCAAGGGAAAATTCCATGTGGAAGGCCATGTTTGGATGCAAAACATTATAAGTCATTTTTGAAGAAAAATTTGAAATATTTTTAAGTATGGAAAGTCAACCTTTTTCCCTAACTTTGACTCATGCAACTTTCAGCTCAAGCATCCATTTGATTCCATTCTTTTTCCATTGAAAAGCTTGTAATCTCATCTTTCTAAAGCATCAAGAATCATGCCTTAAGACCCCTTGAGCTGAGAATGCCATTGGATTGCACTTGGTAACTTGGAACTGAAGTTTATTCATAAGTCAGAATTTGAAATTCATGTTTTGGCCTCTAAACATCAAATTAGCACGCGTTTGTGATTTAAACATGTTTAACCAAGTTACCAAAGTGGATTAGAGCCTTAAAACATAAGGATTGGATGAGTTTTGATGCAAATCAGATCACACTTTGCTCGTGCTTCAGGTTCACACGATTTCCCTCCAAACTTCATCATTTCACATGCTTGAACATTCCAATTGATTCCCTATAAATAGAGAGTCACCTCCCATTCATTTCCTCAAGCTTTGGGAGACAAAAACACTATGTCAAAACCTCACACGAACTTCAAATTTTTGAAATCAGTTTCTGAGATTCCATCCTTTTCTTCCAAAATTCTTTGCACATTCATCTTCCTTAATCATCATACAAACTCTCCAACACTTAAACCAAGCAAAATGAGCTATAAGTCAAGCTACAGAAGTCTAGTTTCAGAGCTTCTTTCTTGAACTTCGAAAAGGTAGAATTCTCCACCATTTGGATCCAAATAAAGCACTAACATGTTCTACTCCTTCTCTTGATTCTTGTGCTTCTTACAATTTTTAAATCCATTGAGAATTGAGAGAGAAATCTCAAATTGAAGGTGCTCGCTATTTTCTGGGTTTTTGATTCATATCTCTTTGCATACCTTATATAAATTTGTCGCGATGGTGGTGTTAGGATTGTCGTGAAGAGACAAATCCAATGATACTGGTCTGGGATCCTAATTTTTCCATTTGAAAGATCTCACAAAATATCCATTGTAGGGTGGCTGGAGGTTGAAGACGATGACATGTCTTGTCTCAGCCAATGATAGTGTGCTAAACGTTTTAATTTCATTGGTTGCCTTTTTCTGATTCTATGTGTATCTCACTAAGGTCCATATCAAGCACAGTGCGTCTCGTCCATTGGATTAGCTTACTAACGCGTTTTGACTATGATCTGATGGCCCATATCTTTTTGGTTTTATTTTATTTTCTGATTTTATATTTTAATTGATTTAATTTTCAAAAATCCATAACTCTTTTATTTTTTATCCAAAAAATATGAAAAAATTCACAAAAATAGTTTGAATTATTTCTGATCTCATGACAATTTTTTCACATTTTTATTTTGACATTTGAAATTTTTTATATTTTTTGCATTTTTTGCTTCCTTTTAATTACTTTAAAAATATTTTCTGATATTTTTTAATTCTAAAAAAATTCATAAATATAATTTTACATTTTTTTGAATTTTTTTGAAAATTTTATGGAATTTTATATTTATGTTTACTATTTTGATCTATTTTCTATTTGTTTGAGCAATTTTAATTAGTTTAAAAATAGTTCATGACTTTAAAAAATTACCAAAAATTTTACAAAAATATTTGAGTTTATCTCTGATTTTTCTATAGTCTTACTTATTATTTCTTAATTAATTTGAACATGGTTGATATTTTTCTATTTTATTTTCTATTTTAAAACATTTTAAACCCCTTTTTAATGTATATATTAAATGCAATATTATTTTGTGATTATTTTCTAGATGATCTTGGGTTGAATTTTTGATCATGAACTTTGTTAACATCATTGGATCCATGGTGTTAAGTTTAACTCCATAAAAATGGATGAATGATTTTAATAATAGTTTGATTAAAATTTAATTCAAATGTAGTTTGCATTCTTTCTCATCCCTCTTCATCTCATCCCTTTCTTATTTCACTAAGTGTTATTGGAGCATGATCTTTATATCATGTCTCAAAACAAATGGTGCATAGATTGCTATTGACCGACCTTAAAATAGGTGCGACTTCTACATAAGTCCACTTACGATTGCTTAACATAACGCTAAATTTTGTCTCGATTCGAATAAATGATCATCTGTGGCCCAAACTTATGTTTGCAAGCCCAAGTATGTTAATTTGATCTCTTTGATCCAATAACCTTGAGATTCATTGTGTGGAGGCTTTGGTTCTACCAATCCTCTAATGGATCTACAACACTTTTGGTCAACGCGAATCACTTAAACATCTTTGATCATTAAATGGTACTTTTGAGGATTCCAAATGGATGATATACCTGACAAAAAGAAAATGTAACTTGTTGTGTGGAGGCTTTGGTTCTACCAATCCTCTAATGAGTTCCAAATGCAAGTTTCAAGATGGTCATCCAACTAACCACTAATTATACAATTGATTTTACTTTATGCTTTTAATTTTTATGCTTTATGTACCATTTACTTTAAGCATTACATTTTATGCTATTTGCATTTTTCTCACTTGAGTATTTATATTCTTGTTATTTTTATTTTGCTCAGTTGAGCCTTTATTTTCTTTTCTAAGACACCTAATAATCAACATGAACCCTAAAAAACCCTTTAATGATGCTTGGACTATTTGGCTGCTATCCTTGGTATTGTGGAGTTTTGGACTTCTTGGACTTAGGATTAGATACTTTGACCTATGTTGGAGACCTTGTGGTCTTAATTTATATTTTGTTTGGAATTCTTAAGGTTTAACTCAAGACATTGGGTTGTTTGTTTATTTTGTGTGCAGATCATTGTGAATATTATTGTTTATAATCTAGAATTCACCCGTATACAGCCGTTACTCTGCCCAATTTTTGTGAAGACTTAATACACTTGAAGTTTGGTTCTCAAGAGGTCTAGTACCTTTGCTTGTTTGGTTTCAATCCGAATAATGGGAATTACATCTTGACTCATAATGCCAAATATTGGATTCTTGTTGGTTAGATGGTTCTCATCCCTAGCTTTTACCTTGTGTTTTAGGATAGTCTCTTCTTCTCCTCCCATCTTCTTTAATTTCAAAAATCTTCTTCCTCCTTTTAAAAACTCTTCTTGTTTTTAAACTTGAACCACTTTTGTAACACCCCAATTCTACCCCGACAAATTATATAAATAAATCAGAGTTATAAAAATCATTCATGCAAACGAATCGGGATGCCACAAATTATTCTATCAAAATTCATTGCATTCATCGTGGATATATAACACTTTTAAAACATCGGATGAACCGTCATCATGACATCTTTAATTAAATAATTCAACATCTACGCATCGGAAATTCTTAATAACATCTCTATCATCATTACAACAACTTCAATACAACACAATTTAATAATAATCAACTTAAAGTTCAACAACTGAATAATCAACAATCAAAAGCAATAAGCGTTCATCCCCCCAAGTGTTACATATCAGAGCAATGACACCGACTCGAACTACTGAAGGTATACAGCCTTCACTCTCGATTATCTGCACGTTACCAACATAAGGGAAACATTCAAACATAAGGGGTGAGATATCTAACAATATAATAATGCGCAGGATAATTAATATATTAAATTAGATCACATAACATCACCACTTTTCATCTCAAAATCAACAACAATAATAGACATTCACCACATCAATACACACTTCTTTATGCAGTCATATAATGCGACTCAATACTATGCAAATGCATGTGGTACCATTTGGAGCAGAACTCCCATCTCAGAAATTTGCCAATTAATAGAGGCATCAACAAGGCATAAGCCTTCATCTCAATATTCGCCAATACAAGCCATCTCAATGAGCATAAGCTCCATCTCAAAATGCAATGTATGCGACACAACCATGAATGTAATAACAACACCATAATTAACAACATCCCAATACATCATCATCATTGGCCAAAGGCCTACATCTCAAAAGCATCTCAACATCTCTTCATCAACATCTCATATCATCATAATAATTTATCAAACATCATTTATTCATCATAAATTATCAACACAACATTATTAATAACATATCATCAACAACTCAGTTGTACGTTAATACGACAATAATTCACACCACTATTTGGTAATATTACGTCATTACTATCATTACTCCTACTGTTACAAATCAAACAGCAGCCTATAAACATTTCATCCTCATCATTCTGCATAAAAACCAACATAACGATCAACACGAGAACTAACTCTAAATCCTAAATTGGCTACTAGGATTACACTTCCTATTCTTCATTTTAATCCTCTAGAATAAAGTTCATCACGTTAGCTATTCAACGATTCAAATGGCATCTCAAACGGCATCCTTAAACTCAAGTTTCAACATTCTCAAACTAAATCTGCCAAAAACCAGACAACATGGGTCGATGAAAAATGTCTTGGATCGACGCGTACCGCACCAAACCCGCAACATGAGTCGATGCATCCTCTCTTAGATCGACTCATCCTGGGTCTAACACACAACATGTATCGACGCATGCTCCTATGGATCGACTCATCCTTAGTCTAAAAGCACTCATGTATCGACACAAAACCTCTTCGTGTCGGCTCATCCTGAGTCTCTAAAGCTTCATGTATCGACACATCATGTTTGAGGTCGACGCATCCTATTACATCCTGCATAAATTCTGCAATTTCTCTGTGTTTTTACAACGGGTTCCATATTTTAAGCCCTAAAAACCTAATCTAATCATAGATAATCATTACTTACAGTTACCTTATAATTCTAAGTCAATTAAACATCATCGGAACATCATTATTCATCTAAAATTCATCAATTTTATCATACAACATCATATACATTCAGTTCATGAAAAAGACAACAATCACCTCTAACCCCACATACCAATCATCATGAACCCAATTATAGAGTCAGAACCCCACCCTTACCTTGGATTGAAGTTCGCTCTATAATCTTCCGGTTGAAACCTCGTTCTGCCGTTCTTCCTCTTCTTCCAGCAGCTTCACGTTCTTCTTCTCAATCCTTATTCTTCCACTGCCTCTTCTTTCTATTCCTTCTAACAACAATAAAATAACATATTATTCTCTTTATTCCTTCTTGGGATTAAAACTAATACACCCCCTTATTACTACTTCCATTCCTTTAAAACAAGCCCACATCAAATAATATTATACTTCTACTATTATTTCTCCACTTAATAAAATAATTAAATCCAATTAATCACAACACATCTTCTCAAATATTCCAAAAATGATTTAATTAAATAATTAATTAAATTACGGGCGTTACAACTCTCCCCCAGTTAGAATATTTTCTTCCACAAAAATTTACCTCAATCAAACAACTCAGGGTAGGAGTCTCGCATCTTTCTCTCCAACTCCCAAGTCATGCTTTCTCTGGCAGCTCCTAGCCAAACCACTTTAACCAAAATAAACCTTTCAAATCTTGATACATCTTTGTAGCTCCTGGATGAATACTCAACTTACTTCTATGACTCTCTACAAGTATTACTTTCTTCATCTCAGCATCATCAGGAATACAAATCCGGTTCAAAACCTCAACACACCTTGCTCATCTAGCTTAAAATCATTATTCTCAGACATATCAATTCCAACCATCAAATCTACCAGTTTCACATCCAACTTCTGAGCTTCTCTGATACTTTCTAAAAATTCATTATTAATCTTCAACATACCCAACATAATACTTCGCGGAGTAACCTCGCAAACTAAGCTCATATCTCTAAACTGCTCAATTAATTCCAACTCTTTAACCATCATTGCTGACATATGTAAAGTCTTTCGACTTAACGCATCAGCTACCATGTTCGCTTTTCCTGGATGATAATTCAAACTAAAATCATAATCCTTTAACAATTACAACCATATCTGTTGCCTCATATTCAACTCCTTCTGATCGAATAAATACTTTAAGCTCTTATGGTCACTAAACACTTCAAATCTAGAACCATAAAGATAATGCCTCTAAATCTTCAACACAAAGACAACTGCAGCAAGCTCTAAATCATGCGTATGATAGTTCTTCTCATGAGTCCTTAACTGCCTTGACGCATAAGCAACTACCTTACTATTATGCATAAGCACACCTCCTAAACCCATCTTAGAAGCATCGCAATACACCACAAAAGGCTCTCCTGGATTAGGCAACGTCAAAATCCGAGCCGACGTCAACCTCTTCTTCAATTCTGCAAAACTTTCTTCGCACTTAACATCCCATACAAAAGCGCTACCTTTACAAGTCAACTTAGTCAACGGGAGTGCTAACTTAGAAAAACCTTCGATAAACCTTCTATAGTAACCAGCTAATCCCAAAAAGCTTCTAATCTCAGTAGGTGACTTTGGAGTTTCCCATTGCAACACAGCATCAACCTTCGATGGATCTACAACAATGCCACTACCTGAAATCACATGACCAAGAAAACTAACCTCCTTCAACCAAAATTCACACTTGGACAACTTTGAATACAACTTCTTCTCTTTCAAAACTTGCTATACTACTCTTAAGTGTTCAACATGCTCTTTTTCTGACTTAGAGTAAATCAAAATATCATCAATGAACACCACTACGAATCGATCCAAATAAGTATGAAAGATACGATTCATGTATTCCATGAATACTCCGGACGCGTTGGTAACACCGAAAGGCATCACCGAATACTCATAATGTCCATAACGCATCCTGAAAGTTGTCTTCTGGATATCTTCATCCTTCACTTTAATCTGATGGTAACCCGACCTCAAATCAATCTTACTAAACACACGAGCATCCACCAATTGGTCCATTAAGTCATCTATTCTTGGAAAAGGATACTTGTTCTTAATTGTTACTTTATTCAACTGTCTATAATCAACACAAAGCCTCATACTTCCATCTTTCTTCTTTACTAACAACACTTGAGCTCCCCACAGCGCAACACTTGGTCTTACAAACTTCTTCTGAAGTAACTCCTCCAATTTCTTCTTCAAATCTGACAATTTAGATGCAGACATCCTGTATGGTGCCATAGACACAGGTCTGGTACCAGGTACAAGATCAATCACAAACTCGACTTCCCTCTTCGGTGGTACATCAGGAATCTCCTCAGGGAAAACTTCAGGAAATTCACATACCACCTGCAATTCCTCAATTATAGCTCGAGTCTCTATAAATAGTGACGCCATCAACGAGAACATCTGTGCTTCCTATTGCATCAACTTCCTCAATTGTCTAGCAGACAACAGACCATCTTCCTCTTCTTCAGGAGTAGAAAACTTCACCGACTTGTCATAAAAGTTAATATGAACACAGTTATGCTCTAACCAGTTCATACCTAAAATCACATCCAAACCTCTTAACGGTAAACAAACCAAATCAACAGTAAAGTCTATGTCGAAGATCGACAAGGGACACTTAACACACACAAAAGAAGTAGTCACCGAACCCTTGGCTGGAGTATCGACGGCCATTTCTCTATTCAAGGAAGACAACATAAGATCCAATCTTTCAACATAATCAGCAGCAATAAAACAATGCATAGCACCTGTATCAATAATAGTAATTAAAGGAGTACTATTAATGAAACATGTATCTCTAATAAGTCTGTCCTCGGCAGTTGTCTGATCCTCAACCGAAGCAAACACTTTACCACTTGTCTGAGCCCTCTTCGGTTTCGAACACTGACTACCAATGTGCCCTTCTTCTCTACAATTGAAACAAATCACATCCTTATGTTCACACTCGGATACAACATTTCCATTCTTGCCACAACAGAAACATCTCTTCACTTCAGTAGTGCACACATTACTCTTGTAGCCAGGTTTTCCACACTTAAAGCAAACCACCCCAGTAGGAGCATCTCCCCCACTAGTCCTCTAACCCTGAGCAACTTTCTGTTTACCTTTACCAACTGGGGCATCATAAGGCTTACCACGATTCTGTTGGTGCTTACCCCTCTTCTCACTGATAATCTTGTAATGAGCATTATTATCCTCCTCATAAATCCTGTAAATATCAATCAAATCAGCAAATACACGAATCTTTTAGTATCCAACTTCCTTCTTGATCTTCGGGTGCAACCCGTTCTCAAACTTGATACACTTTGAAAACTCAGCATCTGCCTCAGTGTAATGTGGATAAAACTTAGCCAACTCAGCAAACTTGGCAGCATACTCAATAACTGACATATTCCCTTGCTTCAGCTCAAGAAACTCAATCTCCTTCTTACCACGAACATCTTCAGGAAAGTACTTCCTCAAAAATTCCCTACAGAACACAGCCCAAGTGGCATTCTCACTTGCAGCTTCCAACTTTTGATAAGTCTCTAGCCGCCAGTCATCAGCCTCGACTGCTAGCATATAAGTTCCATAACGAACCTTCTGCGCTGGAGTGCAGTCCATCACACGGAAGATTCTCTCAATCTCTTTCAACCACTCCAATGCTCCGCCAGGATCATACTTTCCCTTGAACGTAGGCGGGTTCTCTCTCTGGAAAGTCGCCAAGCTACGAGATCCAGCTTTCCCGTCAGCATTCGGCTGATTCTCCATCCATCTAAAGCAGCAACATCATTCCTTCCATCCATCTCAACTTCTCACTACAATATAAACAATGGTTAGGACTCAAATTAATAATACTCGATTGTTAGACAACTACGACTCGACGAAAAGGTCGGACCAACCTTTTACTCTGATACCAACTTTTGTAATACCCCAATTCTACCCCGGCAAATTATATAAATAAATCATAGTTATAAAAATCATTCATGCAAACGAATCGGGATGCCACAAATTCTTCTATCAAAATTCATTGCATTCATCGTGGATATATAATACTTTTAAAACATCGGATGAACCATCATCATGACATCTTTAATTAAATAATTCAACATCTACGCAGCGGAAATTCTTAATAACATCTTGTGATCGGTGGATTTAGAACTGACTGTTTAACGCTGGTTCGCGAAATGTCGCGGAAGCAAGAGTCGCCACCGTCTTTTATTTTCTCCAACATGGACAGGACAAAAGCACAGCAAAATTCCTTATGAGATTGTCTCTCGGTTCGGGAGGTAGATTTATAGAAAGGGAAGGTGTTAGCACCCTTTCTATCCATGGTTATCCATGGGCTCTTAGATACTTGCTCTTATGTTTTCAAAATGTTTGCTTTTAAAGATGTGAGTGGGTTTGAAAAAGTTTCTTTGAAAGATTTCAGAATGACTCTTGTATCTGTCCTCAAGAGTGTTTGAAAAATTGTTTTGAAAGCTTTTTGAAAGTGTCGGTGTGAAAAGGTTTTTGATTTGTTTTTGAATAGAGCAAGTACCATGAGTCATCTACCTACCCTAAGGAATTAAGCTGTGTAGAAGTCCTTAAGGTAGTGCCATCCCACCATTGAGAGGTAGGTAGCACCACCGTTGGAGGTGTTCGGGTCAATTCGAGTGTAGGGACTGTGTGGTCACCGAAGCAACAGTTAGGACACCTTAGAAGCTACCCTTATGTCCTTGATCCTTTTTTAATTCGAGGCAACCATTTCGAGGCAACTATTCTGAGGCAACTGTTTCGAGGCAACTTGTTTCGGGGCAACTGGATCATGGACATAAGGACTTACTAAAACGTCCTATACTTGACGACCACGTTTCGAAGGCAACAGGTGAGGCGTACCCTAGAAGTGGTGTGTGTATTTGTGTGTTGTTTTCAGTTTAATAATTATCTTTGATCATGGCATTGTGAGCTACGCTTGTTTTTAATTAACCATACATTCTTTCATGCAATTTAGAATTTAAGAGTGCGGAAATTTAAATGCGGAAAGATAAAAGCTACGCTATTACAAGGCGCGGGTCTATACATCGCCAAAGTACAAAGACCCGTTTGATAAAAGATGTGGAAAGTAAATAAATGCGGTAAACCTAATTACTATTACATTCCTTGAGCAGTTACATAATATTCAAAAGAAAATAAATGCGCGAAAAGAAATTAGGACGTCCGAGGGTTTTGACCCTTTGCTTGAAATTAAACGAAATTAAAGTCTAATAATTATTTAATTAAAGAAAATAACATGTTTTTTATGTTTTTGGTATTTATGAAATAAAGAAAAGAATTAAAATTAAGTTCAGTGAAACCCTAGTTCTAAATTATTTTAATTGTTAAAGAAAAAGGTCAAAATTAGGCTAATTAACTAATTAATTAATTTACATGTTTATTTACAAAAATAAATAGTAATTATAATAATTATGAAAAATTAATTAAGAAAAAGATAAAATGTCAAAACCTAATTCTATGTATTTTATTTATTAAGAAAATATTGAATTAAAACATAAATTAACTAAGTTAATTGTTAGTTATTTATTTACAAAAATATTTTAATGGTGAAATTAAATATTAATTAAATATATTTATCAAATAGATTTTCTGATTTTATTATGAAAAGTTAATTAATGGTGAATTAATGAAAACAATTAAAACAATTAATAAGAATTAGAAAAAAAAGAAAATTAAGTTAAAAAAATACAAACAAGGGGGGTGTCTGGCCCAAAGTGGAGGTTTTTTGGAAGTGATTCAGGCCCATCAGCCAAAAGCCTTGTCGACTTTTCTGATCATGCGTATGCTAGTTGACTGGACCATATGATGGTCTTCATCTTCTGACTCTTGGATGGAAGCTCATGGCCATGTGGCAAGCTTGGATGTGAGGCTGCATGATGGACCCTGGGGCGTGCACTGCATGGGAATGGATTAGAAAAAATAATAACAATTGTATGGGGGACCTGGGAATCGAACCCAGGTCCCAATGCTTACCAAGCGTGTCTCTTGCCAATTGAGCTGTTGTGCGCGTTTGTATCTATAATGGAAAACAAATGTTATATAAAAAACAACAATATTAATGATATAAAGCAAAAAAACGCGCGCAGTTTGTATCTTCCAGTAGTGTCATGCCACGTCCATCTTCTTCCTTGTTTTCTCTGTAAACATAAAACAAATAGCGGGGGTTTTAAACCCCCACTAAGCATAGCCACAAAAAATAGCGAATAGAAGAGGCATTAATATAAAAAAGGCGCGATCATCTCAATGGATCAGGCTTCTTGCAACGAGTTCAACCATATTGGTCTTGAGGTCCAATTTTACCATATGTGAAAAGCCCTATTTTGAAGCTTCCGAAACCCTAGGTTTCATCAATGGTAGATTTCGTTTCAAGCGTTTTTAGCACAATTAAACCACATCAAAAGTTTCAGGGAGATGTCAGTAATGCAAATCAATGAATAAAAAATATGAATGATGCGTAGAAATTGAAATTCGATTATGGAATATTTGTGAAGAAACGTGACTCAGTTCTACCGATTCTTGGAGTATGGGGACTTGTTCTTGATGCCAACAGCTTCCTAGCAATGTCAGTAACGTAATGGAAAAGGTTTTAAGCCTTGAATCGCCCTGCAAATATGAAATCAGTTTCAAGCTTTTTGTGGAAATTTTGCAATTTGGTTATCAGTTTGTGAGCAGCTTTTCGTGTCTTTGTGAATTAGGTTAGGTTGTGCATAAGTATGTGAAGGATTCTAGGTCAAGAAAGAGCCCAAAAGTCCATGAATTGATGACTTGAATCTTTGATTGCCAATCATATATTTTCCAATCTTTTTTTCATGAAAATCTTGCCAAATGTGGATGATATTGTCCCCTTGGATGATGCACGAAATCTTTAGCATATAATGAGTGTATTTGCTGCATAAAAAGATTTGAAAAAGCATTATTTGATATTTTCCCATAATTAAATCTAATTAAATGAATTAATAAGAATAAAAATTCAATTAATTAATTAAAAATAAGAAAATAAATCATTTTTAGCTCAATGGGTCGTGCATAGGATTTGGGCAATGATTCAAGGAAGAATTTGAGGCCCATTAGCAATTTTGAAGTATTTTAGGCAAAGTTGACTTTTCAAAATTCCCAAAAATTTCCCAACTTCTCCAATGCATATCTTGCTCAATTTTGAAGCTATGAACATGTTATTGGACATTTTGGAAAGTTCTTGAAGTCCTCTAACCAATTCCTTTGGTCCCATGTCATTTTGATTTACCAATCTCAAGTTATGGTCTTTGACTTAAAGTGCCTTTTTGTTGACTTTTGAAAATGACCTATAATGTTGAAATTGATAACTTTTTATGAGAGCATTTCTTGGACTTGAAGTGTGAAGATGAGTTGTAGGAAATGTCATCCCCTTCAAAATGAACTTTGGATGGGATTTTTTTGATAAACCATGAAGAAGTTATGCCTTGGTCAATTTGCAGTTGACTTTTTCAACTGTCCAAAAATAGAAACTTTTGCATCTTGAGACTTTTTGAGCCATGCTTTGAGAATCATGATTAAGAATTGATCAAATGATGTTTATGGCTTCAAAATAAGATGTTGACCAAATTTTTTGACTTTTGACTGTCAAATGACCATTTTGCCCCTGCAGTTGACTGTGAAACATTTAGGGTTTTTGATTGTGCAATTTGATGTTGTGAGTCTTGAAACTTGACACATGGATGCTTGACAATGTATATAGGCATGTGGGACTTGATTGGACCCTTGGAAACCTCAATTTCTTTGCAAGAACCAAAACCCTAATTTTGACTGTGTTAGGAGGCAATTGGACTGTGCAACCCTTGAGAGATTTTGAATCATCTGGAGATTGATCTTGACAAATCTTGAAGAATATGGGAGGGCAAATTTTGGGGTACAACAGTTGCCCCTGTTCAATCTTCTTAGACCTGAGGATATAGATTGGCTGGCGTGCCTTTCGTGATCCGAAGGTGGAAGATGATTGAACACTAGAGTGCCCAGAAATTTGCGCTCACATGTTAGAGTATTAACAGCGTGATGGTGGGAATGGGCTTACAGATGCCATTTGGAAAGATGATGGATAGGAGGATGGGCTTATAGATGCCATCTGGAGATGTGACGGAACCTTGTCGGGAATGGGCTTATAGATTCCATTTGGAACTGTAATGGTAGTTGTGGAGATGGGCTTATAGATGCCATCTATGTGTCGATCACGTAAGAGATTCCTTAGAGAGAACTTGCGTACCTGAGAAAGAAAAACAGTTACCTGGCCTGTTGCAGGGGTTGATCTTCAAACTCTTTATGTAGATGTGCCCTGGCTGGATACAGGAATCGAATCTTTAAATTCTTCAGACGTGCCCTGGCAAGATACAAGAATCGAGTCCGGAGAATAGTCGTCAAGAGATACACCCTGGCAAGATACAGGAATCGGATCTTTGAACTCTTCAGACGTGCCCTGGCAAGATACAGGAATCGAGTCTGGAATTAGTCGTCAACAGATACACCCTGGCAAGATACAGGAATCGGATCTTCGAACTCTTCAGACGTGCCCTGGCAGGATACAGGAATCGAGTCTGGAATATAGTCGTCAACAGATACACCCTGGCAAGATACAGGAATCGGATCTTCAAACTCTTCAGACGTGCCCTGGAAGGATACAGGAATCGAGTCTGGAATATAGTCGTCAACAGATACACCCTGGCAAGATACATGAATCGGATCTTCGAACTCTTCAGACGTGCCCTGGCAGGATACAGGAATCGAGTCTGGAATTAGTCGTCAACAGATACACCCTGGCAAGATACATGAATCGGATCTTCAAACTCTTCAGACGTGCCCTGGCAAGATACAAGAATCGAGTCTGGAATTAGTCGTCAACAGATACACCCTGGCAAGATACAGGAATCGGATCTGGAATCACGACAGTTGATAGTAATCATCTTTGTATTGACTTTTGTCCTGAAAAGACAAAACGTTAGTTGTATGCAATGTCATGATGTATGACATGCGTGGTGTTCTTGAAATAAATGAGATTGTATGTTCATGATGCGTATATGCATGCTATAATGTATGAAGATGTGATATGTTTATGAATGTATTTTCGTCTAGGAAAATAAATCCTTGACGGGTGCCGGGAAGTTGAATCCTGGGCTGATATGGAAGAGTAGAGCTTCGTTTCCGCTGGGGATGATAGTTGCAAGAATACCGGTAGGAGAAGATGACTCCGTTGGGGAATAAACTTGGCGAATAGATTACTCTGCGGGGAATGCTCTGTGGGGAGAGAAATACTTTGCTGAGATTTGATGATAACTCCGCTGGGGATTCCGTTGATAAGTTATGTTGAGGGAATTGATGAACTTCGCTGGGGGATAGGAAGACTTCGCCGGGGATGATCTTTCCATGGCAATTGGCTGAGGATAACCCAGTTATAAGCTTTGGTGGAGCATAATCTTCTGAATAAAGCCGGGGGAGGGCGTTCGTGCTCTGCAGGTGACAAGCTTCCAGAATCTACTGGGGATAAGCTTCAAGACCTGCTGGGGAGGATTCCACTTTCTTGGGGAAACTGTTGAGACTATACTGGGGAAGTGGCTCCACTGGATGTTCGGTATTCCGCCGGGGAACAATCTTAGATCAAGATTGCCGGGGATGCTTATTGAGGAATATCTATACTCCGCTGGGGAATATTGAGATCTTCTGGGGATAATCCAACTTACTTGAGGCTAACGGTAGGCTAACTCTGCTTGGGGAGAGTGTCGCTGACTTGCTGGAGATATTGTTCCTTGTAGGGCTTACAGGAGACCAAATCTGCTTGGGGGAGAGTATTGCTGAACCTTGGCTCACTCTCTGGGTAATTAAGGCATCTTGGTTACATTCTTCAGCCGAACTTACCTTGGTACCTTGGTGGACAGAGCCATTGTATTACTTAGACAACTCATTATTGCCCCTGTTTCTGATGTTACCTGTAATTAATCCTTCGTTTCGTATGCAAATATTTATGAGTTAGCAATTAGTGTCAAATGCATATATCACAATCGAACATTGGACATTCTTCGCAAAACAAAACAGAAAAAGGAAAAAAACAATTGGCAATTGGTCTGAAAAGTGAATTTGTATTGATTTTCGAATTTGCCTGTAAATAGGCGTTTATGTACAAGAGGCTGACGTCCTAGTAAGAGAACGCCGCCGAACGACAAAGTTTATACAATTTTGTAAAAAAGGAAAACAAAACAGCTATGTGAAAAGAATAATCCCACTGGGTTCCAACTCTGCTATCGCCTTTATATCTTCAAGTGTCTCATCACTTGGCTGCTTAGTTGAAGATGAAGCTGACTGATCGATGCCGTCTGAACCTGACATTTGATATCTGATTCTGGATGCAAGGTGATCCAATGAGACATAGTATTACGCTTTAATCCCTAACTTTTTCCTGGACTGCCCTTTCGGGTTTTCAGTCCACCGGGATACCCATTTTTTCCCAAGCCGCCTTTTCAGGTTTTCGACTTGCCGGGTGTACAGATTTTTTCATTTCATCCCTTATTTTTGCCCGAACCCTTTTGGTTCGCCGGGAAGCCCTAATTTTTGCCTAGGTATGTCAACCTAGCGGGTATTTTATCATGCGTAGTATCTTTTTACTATGTCTGCATTGGCGGGGTGAGGGAGGTCGTCACCATCCATGGTGGTTAGGATCATGGCTCCTCCTGAGAACACATGTTTAACCACAAATGGCCCTTCGTACGTGGGGGTCCATTTGCCCCTGGGATCACTTTGAGGAAGGATGATACGCTTGATTACCAGGTCCCCAACTTGATACTCTTGTGGTCTGACTTTCTTGTTAAATGCCCTGATCATCCGTTTTTGGTACGTTTGACCATGACATATAGCAGTGAGTCTCTTTTTGTCAATTAGATTTAACTGATCAAGTCGAGTCTGGATCCAGTCATCTTTGCTCAGATCTGCATCCTTCATTATCCAGAGAGAGGGTATTTGGACTTCGATCGGCAAAACTGCCTCCATGCCATAGACCAAGGAGAAAGGAGTTGCCCCGGTTGACGTCCTTGCTGAGGTACGGTACCCATGAAGAGCAAACGGTAACATCTCGTGCCAATCTTTATAGGTCACTGTCATCTTCTGCACAATCTTCTTGATGTTCTTATTCGCTGCTTCTACAGCCCCATTCATCTTCGATCGGTAAGGAGAAGAGTTGTGGTGCTGTATCTTGAATTGCTCGCAGAGCTCAGTGATCATCTTGTTGTTAAGATTGGTACCATTGTCCGTAATGATCCTTTCTGGGACGCCGTATCGACAGATCAGGTTATGCCGAATGAACCGTGCCACGACATTCTTAGTTACAGTGGCATAGGAAGCTGCTTCAACCCACTTTGTAAAGTAATCGATCGCCACCAGGATGAAGCGATGCCCATTAGATGCCGTAGGTTTAATCTCGCCGATCATATCAATGCCCCACATTGCAAAAGGCCACTGTGCTGTCAAGACATTCAGAGGAACTGGAGGAACGTGCACCTTATCTGCATAAATCTGGCATTTATGACATGTCCGAGAATGTTGGTAACAGTCGGCTTCCATTGTGGACCATAAATATCCTGCCCGAAGGATTTTCTTTGCCATAGTGTGTCCACTGGAATGTGTTCCGAAGGTACCTTCATGCAGTTCTGCCATGATCCTTTCTGCTTCAGTCTTATCCACACAACGCAGTAAGGTTGAATCGTGGTTTCGCTTGTACAGAATGCCGTTGCTAAGGAAGAACTTTGTTGCGAACCTTCTCAGAAACTTCTTGTCATTGATGGATGCACCTTCAGGGTATTCTTGAGCTTCCAAGTACCTCTTCACCTCATGATACCAGGGTTTTTCAGTTACTATCTCAGCCTCAAGATCACAACAATATGTCGGTTCGTCCAGTTTCCAGATGATGATCCGGGGAGCCTCATTGTCCCATTTGACTTTGAACATAGAAGACATCGTAGCCAACGCGTCCGCCAACTGAGTCTCCTCTCTTGGGAAGTGTTCAAAAGTTATCTCTGTGAAATGGGGGATCAATGTCAACACACACTCTTTATAAGGAATAAGGTTTGGGTGTTTCGTATCCCACTCGCCTTTAATCTGATTGATCACGAGAGCGGAATCTCCGAAGACACTCAGAAACTTGATCCTTAAGTCAATCGCAGCTTGAAGACCCATGATGCATGCCTCATACTCCGCCATGTTGTTGGTGCAGTTGAAACTTAGCCGGGCAGTGAGTGGAGTATGAGTGCCTTGAGGGGATATGATCACAGCGCCGATACCGTTACCCAAAGCATTGGAGGCTCCGTCAAAGTGCATAGACCATCGGGATCCTTCTTCAGGTCCTTCATCCGGTCCAGGTACTTCACAATCAGTCACTACCATGATGCTCTCGTCAGGAAATTCAAAGTTCATTGACTGGTAGTCGTCTACTTCCTGGTGTGCCAAGTGGTCTGCCAATACACTTCCCTTGATAGCTTTCTGAGTTGTGTACTGGATGTCGTATTCCGTCAAGATCATTTGCCATCTTGCTATTCTTCCAGACAGAGCAGGCTTTTCTAATATGTACTTTATTGGATCCATCTTTGAAATCAACAGAGTAGTGTGAGTCAGCATTTACTGTCTCAGCCGGCGAGCAGCCCATACCAAAGCGCAGCAAGTTTTCTTGAGCAGTGAGTATCGGGTCTCACAGTCGGTAAACTTTTTGCTAATGTAATAAATGGCGTGCTCTGTTCGGCCAGACTCGTCATGCTGCCCCAGCACACACCCCATTGAGTTGTCAAGTACTGTCAGGTATAGTATTAGAGGTCTCCCTTCAACCGGTGGCATAAGAATGGGTGGTTCTTGGAGATACTCTTTGATTCTGTCAAAAGCGGCCTGACATTCATCATTCTAACGTACTACTTGATCTTTCTTCAGCAGCTTGAAGATTGGTTCACAGGTAGCAGTTAGATGCGAGATGAATCGGGCGATATAATTCAAACGTCCTAGAAAGCCTCTGACTTCTTTCTCTGTCTTGGGAACTGGCATCTCTTGTATGGCCTTAACCTTAGCAGGGTCCACTTGAATACCTTTGTCGCTCACGACGAAGCCTAGCAACTTTCCAGATCTTACCCCAAATGTGCACTTGTTCGGGTTCAACCTCAGCTTGTACAATTTCAGACGGTCAAACAACTTCTGCAGATGGTCAAGGTGTTCCTCCTCAGTTTGGGACCTTGCAATCATATCATCGACGTACACTTCAATCTCATGATGGATCATGTCATGAAATAAAGCAACCATGGAACGTTGGTAGGTTGCCTCAGCATTTTTCAACCCGAATGGCATGACCTTGTAGCAGAAGGTGCCCCACTGAGTAACAAAGGTAGTCTTCTCCATATCTTCAGGAGCCATCTTGATCTGATTATAACCTGAAAAACCATCCATGAAGGAGAACACCTTATGCTGAGCAGTATTGTCAACCAGAACGTCGATGTGAGGTAGGGGGAAGTCATCCTTAGGGCTGGCCCTGTTCAAATCCCTGTAATCAACACACATTCAGACCTTACCATCCTTCTTCGGCACTGGAACCACGTTGGCCACCCACTGAGGGTAAGAAGTCACTGCTAGAAACCCGGCATCAAACTGCTTCATAACCTCAACTTTGATCTTCTCGGACATCTCTGGACGCATACGGCGGACCTTTTGCTTTACCGGAGGGCAGTCTTCCTTGGTAGGCAGGTGATGGACCACAATGTCGGTATCCAACCCAGGAATGTCTTCGTAAGACCAGGCAAATATTTCCACATAATCATGTAACATCTGAATCAACCGTTGTTTCACGCTGAGCTCCAAATTGGCACCAATCTTAACTTCCTTTTTATCTGTCTCCGTACCCAGATTTACCGTTTCCACTGGCTCTTCATGTGGCTGAATGGCCCTCTCTTCCTGGAGTAACAGTCTTGCAAGCTCGCCAGGCACTTCGCAATCATCTTCACCTACGTCTTCGGCTAAGTTGATCGGATTTTCGAAGTCATAACTGGCAGTAGCAGAGTCGTTACCAGTGAGATCCAGAGTGGATTGAAACCTGTATGGGTGAGTGTGTGTAAATATAGCTGTTTTGCAATATATAAAGAAAGAAAGAAAGGGGGCACAAGATTTGAAATGCGAAAAACGTCCAATGTCTTTATTCATGATATATGGAAATGACAAGTAATAAGCCCTCACAAATGAAGCCACGGTGCCCCAGGTAAGACACCGGGACATAAAGTTTCAATTTATTGTTCATTACAAATAAAAAACAAAGGAATTCATTACTCCGTAACAAAAGTAACAGGTATGTAGTCTTTTGCAGTCCAATTGTTCAGTCCACCGTCGGTCGTCGGGCAGATCCAGCTGTTGAACTCAGATTCTTCCACTTCGTCACCATCCCTGATAGCATTCACCCCATGGTCAGGTAGGGGAGCTGTCACCACATTAGGCTTCTCGGGCGCCTCGAACTGTACTTCCTTGGCATCGATAAGGTCTTGAACCTTATTTCTCAAGGCCCAGCAATCATCAGTAGAATGCCCCGGGCTATCAGAGTGATAAGCGCAGCGGGCATTTGGATTATACTTCGGAGAGGTTGTGTTTACCACCTCCGGAGCTTCTCTGACGGTTACCAAGTTGGTCGATAGCAGTTGCGGCAAGATCTGTGACAAGGTCATACTAAGCCGAGTGTATTCTCTTCTGGGTCTCTCACCCCTTGGTTGGTTGGGTTGCCGAGGAGCGGCAACAGGCTTTGCAATTACCACCGCGTTGACAGCTTGGCGGTGTTCTGGTTTATTTTGCCTTCTAGGCCCATACACAGCACTGGCTTCCTTCTTGAAAGGCTTTTTCTCAGAACTTGAGGATGCACCTTTCTGTATCTTCCCTGATTTCAAACCAGCCTCTATCCTTTCCCCAGTCAGAATGAGATCTGTGAACCCTGTAGATGAATTACCGATGAGATGGTTGAAGAACGGCCCGGATAGGGTCCCCAAGAACATGTCCACTAGTTCACGGTCGGTTAACGGTGGCTGCACCCTGCCAGCCAGGTCCCTCCACTTCTGCGCATACTCTTTAAAACCTTCTCCCGATCCTAGTGACATACCCTGGAGTTGGGTACGTGTAGGAGCGAGGTCGGCATTATACTGATACTGCTTGTAAAAAGCAGTAGCCAATTCCTCCGAGTTACGAACCTTGGTTCCATCTAGCTGATAGAACCATTCGAGATGAGTCCCTGAAAGACTCTCCTGGAAGCAATGGATCCCCAAATTCTTGTCCATAGTATACAGCTGGATCTTCCGTACATAAGATCTGAGATGTAGCTTAGGGCAGGACTCCCCGTCATACTTTGAGAAAGATGGTGCTTTGAATTTATGTGGGATTACCACACCAGAAGATAGACCTAAGTCTCCAAAATCCATCCCAGGCACTTGTTAAATTTACATGGCGTTCAGGCGATCCTCTAACTGCTTGTACTTGTCTTCAGCTGGAGGATACTGCTCCTCATTAAAATCAGTCTCGTTGTCAGAGACCACCGGACTAGGAACCCTTCCCCCTGGGGACTGCCTTTCCCTACAGAAGAACCAGCTTGATCAACCTCATTCTGCAGTGTGTTACCAAACCTCCGGCCAGTGTTGAATAGTACAATTTTCTTCTTCTTCTTCTTCTTGACCAGCAGAGCCTTCAACTCCTCTTGACCTTGGGCCAAACTCATGATCAGCTCTTGGAACTGGGTGTTTTGGGTCTGGAGGGCCTTGATGGATTGCTCAGTAGATGATTCAGGATTCATGATGGCGAGCTGAAATAAACAGCGAAGAAGATTAAACCGCCTGTAAAAAAGAGTACCTTTTATGCACATGATGCATGATATGCGTTTATGCAATGCATTCAAGGGTTCGAAAGTTCAAATTTGTTGTAGACAAAAAAAGAACACCCGTTATCATTAAGAAATAATTGTTCAGTACATCAAGGCCTCATGGGCAAACATTACAAAGCAAATTAATCCCAAAAGACACTGCGCATCCTCTTTGGAGCAATGTAAGTGTTAAGAGTCTTTTCCTCGTGCAGTAGGCGAGTGATTTCCAAGACCTTCTTATCACTAGCGTGTAGACTGGACTCAAGAGAATTCCGTTCTTCCTTAAGCTGGATCCAGCTCTTCTGCATTTCTTCCCAGGATGTAGGCATGTCAGGATGTTGAATGGTGTAGGACACCTCTCCTTCCAACACTGGCTCTTTGATCACAGGGAGAACATGAGGATATGGCATCACTAACTTCTGGAAGAGGGCTCGTACCCACTTGAGATAAGGTTGCAACGGGATGGAGTTCCTGTGCCCCAGTGTCTTGCTGTCTACCTTGCTGGGCATCTTCCAAGCTCTGATAAATCTCTGGCGAAGTCCTTGTGCATCATTGTCGAAGTAAAAAACTATGTCAGGAATTAACATGTCATGAGGGCCGTCCCTCCGAGCATAACCAAACTGTCTCCAGGCCAGACATGGGTTGTAAGTAATACCTCCTCTGATTCCAAGTAAAGGAACATTAGGAAACTCCCCGCAATGATCAATGATAGTGACATCTTCTCTGGACCGAGAACACCAATGTATATCAGCATGTGTAAGAGTCATCAATCGTTGTGACCATCTCAAACCCCGCTCATTCTTCAAAACTGATTGTGGAAGGTGCGAAATAAGCCACCTTCCTAGGAGAGGAGTGCAGCACATAAGAACACCTCTTTTTCTCATGGTTCGAGTGTAACATGAGTGAAGGATGTCCCCAAGCAACGTAGGTATAGGATTCCTGGACATGAAGATCTTGACAGCATTGATATCTATAAGCTGATCGGGATTCGGGAACAACACCAATCCATAGACAAGGAGAGCCACAACTTCTTCAAAAGCTTGTAAGTCAAGGGAATTCCAACATTCTTGGGCCTTCTCAAACAGAAACCTGGCCAAGAACCCTTTGATACCACTTCTAACTTCCCAATGTCCCCTGATGTCAGATGGTTGTAGGCGTAATGCTTTAGCAATCTCTTCAAGTTGGGGTTCCCTTTCCGTACCGTTGTAGGGTAGTTGACTAAGGATAGGGATCTTCAGAAGCCGGGAGAACTCTTCCAATGTAGGCACCAGTTGATAATCCAGGAAAGTAAAGCAGTGGTGCAGAGGGTCAAAGAACTGGAAGAGGACCTTTATCATATCTTCCTCAATGTTGGTGTTGACCAAGCTGATGAGTCTTCCATGTTTCTCACTGAAAGAAGAACTCTCAGGAATCCTGGATATAAGTTCCTTAAGCTGAGGAGGGATCCTTACAAGGCTGATCTGAATTGTCTTTCTGCGGATAGTTTCCATGTCCTACAAAACAAGAACAAAGATGAAGATTCGAACCCCTGAAATGGTTAGTCAATGCATATGATGCTGTATGATGTTATGATGCTATGATAAGGACACACCACAAATATTCACAAAAGAAAACATGGTAAAGCACACAAGTCACACCACAGCCCTTAGAGTTTAGGCCAGCATGGGGTCTAGGTATTACCCTCTTGAGGTTGGTGGGCTCAAAACCTGTCCTATCAGAAGTAACCGGGTTCTAAGGGTCCCAATATCATTGGATTGCTTTCTGTGTTCATCGTTTCGATTTAGCCACTGAACTGGAGACCGAAATATTCCAAGAAAACAACCCTCAATTGAGTGTAGTATCGAGTATCAACAAACCTCAGACTGCACCAAAGTCAGTTATCTCACTACCCTAAAGAGGCCAAGATGGTTCAATTAAGGTTCCTAACGTCAGTTGATGCTTCACGACACCACGCGGCGGCCCTGTACTCTCCTTGACTTGACTCAAGGGTTATCGGTACTCACCAAAGTGCCACATTAACGTAGCAGACTGCTTCAACCGTGTCGGTATACCCCGCACAGTTCCCTCACAGTCTTGTTGCTACTTTCTAAGAAGGTATCCCCCAGATCCGGGTTAGGATCTATAGAACTCCCGAAACAGTACCCACAATAATAAAGCAAACAATTCAGACAATAGAAAACACAAGTATGAGCTATCCTAAGGTACACCTCACTTTAAAGTAGTCCCCAGCAGAGTCACCAGTTCTGTGATCGGTGGATTTAGAACTGATTGTTTAACGCTGGTTCGCGAAATGTCGCGGAAGCAAGAGTCGCCACCGTCTTTCATTTTCTCCAACATGGACAGGACAAAAGCACAGCAAAATTCCTTATGATATTGTCTCTCGGTTCGGGAGGTAGATTTATAGAAAGGGAATGTGTTAGCACCCTTTCTATCCATGGTTATCCATGGGCTCTTAGATACTTGCTCTTATGTTTTCAAAATGTTTGCTTTTCAAGATGTGAGTGGGTTTGAAAAAGTTTCTTTGAAAGATTTCAGAATGACTCTTGTATCTGTCCTCAAGAGTGTTTGAAAAATTGTTTTGAAAGCTTTTTGAAAGTGTCGGTGTGAAAAGGTTTTTGATTTGTTTTTGAATAGAGCAAGTATCCATGAGTCATCTACCTACCCTAAGGAATTAAGCTGTGTAGAAGTCCTTAAGGTAGTGCCATCCCACCATTGAGAGGTAGGTAGCACCACCGTTGGAGGTGTTTGGGTCAATTCGAGTGTAGGGACTGTGTGGTCACCGAAGCAACAGTTAGGACACCTTAGAAGCTACCCTTATGTCCTTAATCCTTTTTTAATCCGAGGCAACCGTTTCGAGGCAACTATTCCGAGGCAACTGTTTCGAGGCAACTTGTTTCGGGGCAACTGGATCATGGACATAAGGCTTACTAAAACGTCCTATACTTGACGACCACGTTTCGAAGGCAACAGGTGAGGCGTACCCTAGAAGTGGTGTGTGTATTTGTATGTTGTTTTCAGTTTAATAATTATCTTTGATCATGGCATTGTGAGCTACACTTGTTTTTAATTAACCATACATTCTTTCATGCAATTTAGAATTTAAGAGTGCGGAAATTTAAATACGGAAAGATAAAAGCTACGCTATTACAAGGCGCGGGTCTATACATCGCCAAAGTACAAAGACCTGTTTGATAAAAGATGCGGAAAGTAAATAAATGCGGTAAACCTAATTACTATTACATTCCTTGAGCAGTTACATAATATTCAAAAGAAAATAAATGCGCGAAAAGAAATTAGGACGTCCGAGGGTTTTGACCCTTTGCTTGAAATTAAACGAAATTAAAGTCTAATAATTATTTAATTAAAGAAAATAACATGTTTTTTATGTTTTTGGTATTTATGAAATAAAGAAAAGAATTAAAATTAAGTTTAGTGAAACCCTAGTTCTAAATTATTTTAATTGTTAAAGAAAAAGGTCAAAATTAGGCTAATTAACTAATTAATTAATTTACATGTTTATTTACAAAAATAAATAGTAATTATAATAATGATGAAAAATTAATTAAGAAAAAGATAAAATGTCAAAACCTAATTCTATGTATTTTATTTATTAAGAAAATATTGAATTAAAACCTAAATTAACTAAGTTAATTGTTAGTTATTTATTTACAAAAATATTTTAATGGTGAAATTAAATATTAATTAAATATATTTATCAATTTGATTTTCTGATTTTATTATGAAAAGTTAATTAATGGTGAATTAAGGAAAACAATTAAAACAATTAATAAGAATTAGAAAGAAAAGAAAATTAAGTTAAAAAAATACAAACAAGGGGGGTGTCTGGCCCAAAGTGGAGGTTTTTTGGAAGTGATTCAAGCCCATCAGCCAAAAGCCTTGTTGACTTTTCTGATCATGCGTATGCTAGTTGACTGGACCATATAATGGTCTTCATCTTCTGACTCTTGGATGGAAGCTCATGGCCATGTGGCAAGCTTGGATGTGAGGCTGCATGATGGACCCTGGGGCGTGCACTGCATGGGAATGGATTAGAAAAAATAATAACAATTGTATGGGGGACCTGGGAATCGAACCCAGGTCCCAATGCTTACCAAGCGTGTCTCTTGCCAATTGAGTTGTTGTGCGCGTTTGTATCTATAATGGAAAACAAATGTTATATAAAAAACAACAATATTAATGATATAAAGCAAAAAAAGCGCGCAGTTTGAATCTTCCAGTAGTGTCATGCCACTTCCATCTTCTTCCTTGTTTTCTCTGTAAACATAAAACAAATAGCGGGGGTTTTAAACCCCCACTAAGCATAGCCACGAAAAATAGCGAATAGAAGAGGCATTAATATAAAAAAGGCGCGATCATCTCAATGGATCAGGCTTCTTGCAACGAGTTCAACCATATTGGTCTTGAGGTCCAATTTTACTATATGTGAAAAGCCCTATTTTGAAGCTTCTGAAACCCTAGGTTTCATCAATGGTAGATTTCGTTTCAAGCGTTTTTAGCACAATTAAACCACATCAAAAGTTTCAGGGAGATGTCAGTAATGCAAATCAATGAATAAAACATATGAATGATGCTTAGAAATTGAAATTCGATTATGGAATATTTGTGAAGAAACGTGACTCAGTTCTACCGATTCTTGGAGTATGGGGACTTGTTCTTGATGCCAACAGCTTCCTAGCAATGTCAGTAACGTAATGGAAAAGGTTTTAAGCCTTGAATCTCCCTGCAAATATGAAATCAGTTTCAAGCTTTTGGTGGAAATTTTGCAATTTGGTTATCAGTTTGTGAGCAGCTTTTCATGTCTTTGTGAATTAGGTTAGGTTGTGCATAAGTATGTGAAGGATTCTAGGTCAAGAAAGAGCCCAAAAGTCCATGAATTGATGACTTGAATCTTTGATTGCCAATCATATATTTTCCAATCTTTTTTTCATGAAAATCTTGCCAAATGTGGATGATCTTGTCCCCTTGGATGATGCACGAAATCTTTAGCATATAATGAGTGTATTTGCTGCATAAAAAGATTTGAAAAAGCATTATTTGATATTTTCCCATAATTAAATCTAATTAAATGAATTAATAAGAATAAAAATTCAATTAATTAATTAAAAATAAGAAAATAAATAATTTTTAGCTCAATGGGTCGTGCATAGGCTTTGGGCAATGATTCAAGGAAGAATTTGAGGCCCATTAGCAATTTTGAAGTATTTTAGGCAAAGTTGACTTTTCAAAATTCCCAAAAATTTACCAACTTCTCCAATGCATATCTTGCTCAATTTTGAAGCTATGAACATGTTCTTGGACATTTTGGAAAGGTCTTGAAGTCCTCTAACCAATGCCTTTGGTCCCATGTCATTTTGATTTACCAATCTCAAGTTATGGTCTTTGACTTAAATTGCCTTTTTGTTGACTTTTGAAAATGACCTATAATGTTGAAATTGATAACTTTTTGTGAGAGCATTTCTTGGACTTGAAGTGTGAAGATGAGTTTTAGTAAATGTCATCCCCTTCAAAATGAGCTTTGGATTGGATTTTTCTGATAAACCATGAAGAAGTTATGCCTTGGTCAATTTGCAGTTGACTTTTTCAACTGTCCAAAAATAGAAACTTTTGCATCTTGAGACTTTTTGAGCCATGCTTTGAGAATCATGATCAAGAATTGATCAAATGATGTTTGTGGCTTCAAAATAAGATGTTGACCAAAAATTTTGACTTTTGACTGTCAAATGACCATTTTGCCCCTACAGTTGACTGTGAAGCATTTAGGGTTTTTGACTGTGCAATTTGATGCTGTGAGTCTTGAAACTTGACACATGGATGCTTGACAATGTATACAGGCATGTGGGACTTGATTGGACCCTTGGAAACCTCAATTTCTTTGCAAGAACCAAAACCCTAATTTTGACTGTGTTAGGAGGCAATTGGACTGTGCAACCCTGAGAGATTTTGAATCATCTGGAGATTGATCTTGACAAATCTTGAAGAATATGGGAGGGAAAATTTTGGGGTACAACACATCTCTATCATCATTACAACAACTTCAAAACAACACAATCTAATAATAATCAACTTAAAGCTCAACAACTGAATAATCAACAATCAAAAGCAACAAGCGTTCATACCCCAAGTGTTACATATCAGAGCAATGACACCGACTCGAACTACTGAAGGTATACAGCCTTCACTCTTGATTACCTGCACGTTACCAACATAAGGGAAACATTCAAACATAAGGGTGAGATATCTACCAATATAATAAAGCGCAGGATAATTAATATATTAAATTATATCACATAACATTACCATTTCTTATCTCAAAATCAACAATAATAATACACATTCACCACATCAATACACACTTCTTTATGCAGTCATATAATGCGACTCAATACTATGCAAATGCATGTGGTACCATTTGGAGCAGAACTCCCATCTTAGAAATTTGCCAATTAATAGAGGCATCAACAAGGCATAAGCCTTCATCTCAATATTCGCTAATACAGGCCATCTCAACGAGCATAAGCTCCATCTCAAAATGCAATGTATGCGACACAATCATGAATGTAATAACAACACCATAATTAACAACATCTTAATACATCATCATCGTTGGCCAAAGTCCTACATCTCAAAATCATCTCAACATCTCTTCATCAACATCTCATATCATCATAATATTTTATCAAACATCATTTATTCATCATAAATTATCAACACAACATTATTAATAACATCTCATCAACAACTTAGTTATACGTTAATACGACAGTAATTCACACCACTATTCTATTATCTTACGTCATTACTATCATTACTCCTACTGTTATAAATCAAACAGCAGCCTATAAACATTTTATCCTCATCATTCTGCATAAAAACCAACATAACGATCAACACGGGAACTAACTCTAAATCCTAAATTGGCTACTAGGATTACACTTCTTATTCTTCATTTTAATCCTCTAGAATAAAGTTCATCGTGTTATCTATTCAACGCTTCGAACGACATCTCAAATGGCATACTAAAACTCAAGTTACAGCATTCTCAAACTGAATCTGCCAAAAACCAGACAACATGGGTCGACGCGTACCGCACCAAACCCGCAACATGAGTCGACGCATCCTCTCTTGGATCGACACATCCCGGGTCTAACTCACAGCATGTATCGACGCATTCTCCTATGGGTCGACTCATCTTGAGTCTAAAGGCACTCCTGTATCGATGCAAAACCTCTTTGTGTCGACTCATCCTGAGTCTCTAAACCTTCATGTATCGACACATCATGTTTGAGGTTGACACATCCTGTTACATCCTGCATAAATTCTACGATTTTCTCTGTGTTTTCACTACGGGTTCCATATTTTAAGCCCTAAAAACCTAATCTAATCATAGATAATTATTACTTACAGTTACCTTAGAATTCTACGTCAATTAAACATCATCGGAACATCATTATTCATCTAAAATTCATCAATTTCATCATACAACATCATATACATTCTATTCATGAACAAGACAACAATCACCTATAACCCCACATACCAATCATCATGAACCCAATTATAGAGTCAGAACCCCACCCTTACCTTGGATTGAAGGTTGCTCTATAATTTTTCGGTTGAAACCTCGTTCTGCCGTTTTTCCTCTTCTTCCAGCAGCTTCACGTTCTTCTTCTCAATCCTTATTCTTCTACTGCCTCTTCTTTCTATTCCTTCTAACAACAATAAAATAACCTATTATTCTCTTTATTCCTTATTGGGCTTAAAACTAATACACCCCCTTATTACTACTTCCATTCCTTTAAAACAAGCCCCATCAAATAATATTATACTTCTAATATTATTTCTCCACTTAATAAAATAATTAAATCCAATTAATCACAACACATCTTCTCAAATATTCTAAAAATAATTTAATTAAATAATTAATTAAATTACGGGTGTTACAACTTTCATAATAAATTTGGACTTAGGTCCTTGCATTTTCAAAACCTTTTCATAAATAAACTTCGATCACCTTAATAATACCTTGACATTTTTATTAAAAGACTAAAAGTAAATCAATCTCATTTCAAACCATTTTTCCACTTTGGCTTTTATTTTAAAACCTTTATCAAAAGATTAGACTCTTGTCAATCCTTGTAGTGATGCAAACAACTATACTTCTATAATATGTAGTGAGTAGAGATATTTTCCACTTCGGTGTTGAGTGAGGCATTGTTGATTTTAATATCCAAGCCATATCCTCCACTTTGAGATGATGCAAATTCTCCTTTCTCATGATTGTGGGTAGTACGTATCTTTTCCACACGGACAATGAAGATGATGTCTTATCTCATAAAATCAACCAACACAATTATGTTTTAAAATTTTTAAAAGAGGAACTACGTGTACCCTGATCCCCTATTGCATGAAAGGCGGTACGTAGGCACTAAAGGTTCACAATTGCGGCGGGTGAAAAAATCATAAAAATATATTTCTTTTCTCACCTCCACCATCTATTCTTATACAACATTTTATAGCCAAAATATATATATTTTTACAAAGAGGTTCCTGCGGAGTACCGTAGATGTTTAGGGTGCTAATACCTTCCCTTTGCATAACCAACCCCCTTACCTTGAATCTTTCCCCCTCTTCTCGGGTTATTCGATCTTTTCCCATTCTTTTGGAAACAATAAAGCGCAATGGCGATTTTTATTTTTGATCTATATAAGTCTAGTCAATCTAATGGCTCATTCTTAAACATTTCTACCGCTACAATATCATGCATCATTTTGCACATATTGATTTATTTTTTATTCATACTCAGGTGTCTTACCATGTTTCTCTACTTCATTCAGTCAGCAAGATGTCTCATTGTTACAATACTCGGGCTAATTCTAGGGAGAAGATGGAGAATGTTAAATAATAGAATTGCAAGTTGTGCGAAGAATTTACTGATTTAAGGTCCGGGAGGCCAATCTGATTGCTTTGGTGGAATCGTTGGTGCTTGCTCATAATCAGCCACCACCTGCTCCTCCGTCTCCTCATGCTACTCAACCACAACAGACAATTGTTGCTTCCGAGGTTCTATTGGTTCCTATTTCTGTTACTCCAGTTACTGCTGCTAAATATTGTATGCCTCAAGGTTACCCGTGGGGAATTCCTGAAAATTTCATGCCAGAAGGTTATAATCCTTATGCTCAAGTTGCTCCATTTGCTCAAACTGCTACTGTATCTGTACCTCTTGCGATGCATGCTACTCCTGTTGCTAATAATGAGATTTATCATGTTGCGCCTCCTACAATGAATGTTATGCATGTTATCAATGATGAAATTTATCATCCTTCTCCTCCACCAAGCAAAAATTTGGGCTTCTATGATCGATTCGATGATTTTTATGATCAGTTTAATGAAATGCAGTAAGAAGTGAAGGCTCTTCGAGGGAAACAATTATTTGGACAGAACGTCAGTGAACTTTGCTTAGTTGCTAACGTAAAAGTGCCAGTGAAGTTTAAGGTGCCAAAATTTGAGAGGTACAAGGGAAACTCTTGTCCCCGTGACCACCTGGTAATGTATACCAGAAAGATGTCCACCCATACTAATGACCGATAATTGCTTATTCATTTCTTCTAGGATAGTTTAATCGGTGTCGCTTTGAAATGGTATATGGGTTTGGATAATAGCAATATCCGCACCTTCAATGATTTAGATGAAGCTTTTATCAAGAAGTATAAGTATAATATGTTTATGGCACCTGGCCGTGACCAATTGAGAGCGATGGCTCAAAATGATAAGGAGTCGTTCAAAGAATATGTGCAACATTGACGCGAGGTTGTTGCCCAAGTGGTACCCCCAATGGGAGAGAAAGAAATGACCAAGGTCTTCCTGAAAACTCTTGGATCATTTTATTATGAAAGGATGGTTTCCAGTGCGCTAAGTGATTTCACTGAGATGGTAAGTATGGGTGTTCATCTAGAAGAAGCGATCAGGGAAGGACGGTTGACAAAGACGAAGGAACAAAGAAATCCTCATATGGGTTTTCTAGAAAGAAAGAAAGCGAAAAAAATGTTGTCGTTGAGTAAATAAATTTTAGACCACCGAGAAGATGCCATCGGTACCAACAACAGGTTTCTTCTGTGACTCTGATCGTCATTGTAGCTCCAACTCCTGTTGCATATCAGAGACCACTGTGATCGGTGGATCTGGAACTGACTGTTTTAAAGCTGGTTCGCGAAATGTCGCGGTAAGCAAGAGTCGCCACCGTCTTTTATTTTCTCCAACATGGAAAGGACAAAAGCACAGCAAAATTCCTTATGAGATAGTTTCTCGGTTCGGGAGGTAGATTTATAGAAAGGGAAGGTGTTAGCACCCTTTCTATCCATGGTTATCCATGGGCTCTTAGATACTTGCTCATTGTGTTTTCAAAAGTGTTTGCTTTTCAGAATGTGAGTGGGTTTGAAAAAGTTTCGTTTAAAGATTTCAGATCGACTCTTGTATCAGTCCTCAAGAGTGTTTGAAAAATGGTTTTGAAAGCTTTTTGAAAAGTTTCGGTGTGAAAAGAGTTTCGTTTGTTTTTGAATTAGAGCAAGTATCTATGAGTCCTCTACCTACCCTAAGGAATTAGGCTGTGTAAATGTCCTTAAGGTAGTGCCATCCCACCATTGAGAGGTAGGTAGCACCACCGTTGGAGGTGTTCGGGTCAATTCGTTTGTAGGGACAGTGTGGTCACCAGAGCAACAGTAGGACACCTTAGAAGCTACCCTTATGCCATTGATCTTTTTATTCCGAGGCAACTATTCCGAGGCAACCGTTTCGAGGCAACTTGTTTCGAGGCAACTAGATCAATGGACATAAGGACTCACTAAGACGTCCTATACTCGACAACCACGTTTCGAGGGGCAAGGCAACAGTGAGGCGTACCCTAAGAGTGGTGTGTGAATTGTGTGTCATTTTCAATTATGTTTTATCTTGATCATGCATTGGGTGAGCTACGCTTTGATTTTATTTGGGCCATTCATTCTTTCATGTGATTAGCAGTTAAAAGGTGCAGAAATTAGAATGCGGAAAATAAAGGTCCTACGCTACTACAAGGCGCGGGTCTATACATCGCCAAATTAACAAAGACCCGTTTTTTTAATAAAATGCGGAAAATAAATGAAGTCCTAATTACTATTACAAAGCTTTGGCAATTACATAATATTTGAAATGAAAATAAAGGACAAATGCGCGAAGAGAAATTAGAATCGAACATGCGAGGGCGTTGGACCCTTTAAAGAAATTAAATGAAATTAAGAATTAATTAATTATTAAATAAAGAAAAGAAATTATTTTTTTTATGTTTTTTTGTTTTGTATTTAATGGAAATAAAGAGCATTAATTAAAAGAAACCCTAATTCTAAGTATTTTTTAATTATTAAAGAAAAAAGATTAAAGTTTTAACCTAATTTATACTAATTATTTAATTACATGAGTATTTACAAAAATAATTAATAGTTAATAATAATAATAATAAGAAAAATTTATTTATTGAGAAAAAGAATAAAAATGCTAAAAACCTAATTTTTATGTATTTTAGTTATTTAGAAAAAAAACATTAAAGTTGAAAACCTAAATTTAAACTAAATTGATTATTGAAAATTTATTTACAAAAATATTAATGCATTAAATATTAAATAAACATTTTTTATTTTCTTGATTTCTGATTTTTTTTGGTTTTATGAAAATTATTTTGGTGAATCAATTAAAACAATAAAACAAATTAAAAAGAATAAAAGGGAAAAAATAATAAAAGAAAAAGAATAAAAGATTGAGCAAACCCTGGGGGTGTCTGGACCCAAAGGGAGGTCTTTGAAGCAATCAGGCCCACTGCAATCCAGGCCTTTGTTGACTTTTTGTGATTGTGTATGGAGTGTTTTACTAGCGCGTATGATGGAGTTCATGTGATAGCCTTTGGATTGAGACCCCTGGACACTTGGCAGGCAAGCAGGCAAGGATGTTTGGTGGACCACTGGAGCGAAGTATCACCTGATCATGTTACAAACAAAATTATGAAGAAATATGGGGGACCTGGGAATCGAACCCAGGTCCCAATACCTGCAAGCCAGCGCATTTGCCAATTGAGCCATTGAACGCATTTGTAATATTAATGGGATGTGAATAATATAAAAGAAAAACACGCTTATGGTACACCACGCGCCAAAATTCAAACGAGCCAGTCATCCTGAGACACGTTCATCTTCTTCACGTTTTCCCTATATTTACAAAACAGATAGCGGGGGTTTTAAACCCCCACTAAGCCAGACCTGCAATAATAGCGATTAGCATATAGTCAAAAAGAAAAAGGGCGCGATGGGTGGTTTCTATTTGTTTGAAGGTCACGATTTCAATGGTACTGGTTTGAATGTCCAATTGTTCCATATGTGTAAAGCCCTAAATCAAGGTTTCTGAAACCCTAACACGCGTTCATGGTGGATTATTGTACAGGCAGCCATTCTTCAATTGGGTGGTACCATTAGCTTCAGAGCAGTCATGTTAGTATAAATCAACCATAAAAATGCATGGATAATGTCTAGAAATCAAAACACGATTATGAACATTTTATGAACAAATGCAACATGGTTCTACCAATTCCTTGAGTATGGAGACTGGAAAGGTATTGAGACACGTTCAGGAAAGTCCCAGCAAGCGTTTGGAATACTTTTTGAGCTTTGAATCACACTGCAACTATGAAAACAGTTTTTGATATTTTGTGAAAGAAGTGCAACCTTGTTCTATGAGTTTCTGTGCAGCTTGTGTGTTCTAGCCCTTAAGGTTATGTTATGCACATGTATATGAACGAATTAGGTCAAGAAAACTAGCCCATGATCCATGTATTCAATGGTTCAATATTTGATTTCCAATCCAATCTTTTTCAATCTTTTTCATGCCTTTCTTATGCCAATCATTGACAATCATATTGAATCTTTCCTTATTGAATGGTGCACGAAATATTGAGTGAATTCTATGCACAAAAAGATTTGAAACACATGGTTTAGTATTTTTCTCATAATTGATTTTAATTAAATGAATAAATAGGATTAAAAATTCAATTAATTAATTAAAAATGAGAAAATAACTCCCCTTTAGGTCAATGGGTCGTGCATGGCCTTTGGGTAATGATTCATGGAAGAAATTGAGGCCCATTAGCAATTTTGAGGCATTTGAAGCAAAGTTGACTTTTCAAAATTCCCAAAAATTTCCCAACTTCCAAAGGCATATCTTGCTCAATATTTAAGCTTTGATCATGTTCTTTGACATTTTGGAAAGGTCTTGAAGTCCTCTAACCAATGCCTTTGGTCCCATGTCATTTTGATTTACCAATCTCACGTTATGGTCTTTGACTTAAAGTGCCTTTTTGTTGACTTTTGAAAATGACCTATAATGTTGAAATGGATAACTTTTTGTGAGAGGATTTCTTGGACTTGAAGTGTGAAGAGGAGTTGTAGGAAATGTCATTCTCTTAAAAATGAGCTTTGGATGGAATTTTTCTGATGAACCATGTGGAAGTTATGCCTTGGTCAATTTGCAGTTGACTTTTTCAATTGTCCAAAAATAGAAACTTTTGCATCTTGAGACTTTTTTAGCCATGCTTTGAGAATCGTGATCAAGAATTGATCAAATGATGTTTGTGGCTTCAAAATAATATGTTGACCAAAAATTTTGACTTTTGACTGTCAAATGACCATTTTGCCCCTGCAGTTGACTGTGAAGCAATTAGGGTTTTTGACTGTGCAATTTGATGCTGTGAGTCTTGAGACTTGGCATATGAATGCTTGACAATGTTTATAGGCATGTGGGACTTGATTGGACCCTTGGAAACCTCAAATTCTTTGCCAGAACCAAAACCCTAATTTTTGACTGTTAGGAGGCCATTAGACTGTGCAACCCTTGAGAGATTTTGAAGCTTGATCTTGGCAAATCTTGAAGAATATGGGAGGGCAAATTTTGGGGTACAACAGTTTCCCCTGTTCAATCATCTTAGACCTAAGGATATAGATTGGCTGGCGTGCCTTTCGTAATCCGAGGGTAGAAGATGATTGAACACTAGAGTGCCCAGAAATTTGCACTCACATAGTAGAGTGTCAGCAGTATGATAGTGGGAATGGGATTACAGATGCCATTTGGAGATTGATGGATAGGACAATGGGCTTACAGATGCCATGTTGAGAGGTGATGGATAGGTGGATGGGCTTATAGATGCCATCTGGGTGTTGATCGCGTAAGAGTTTCCTTAGCGAGAACTTGCGTACTTGAAAAAGAAAGATAATTACCTGGCCTGTTACAAGAGTTGATCTTCAAACTTTTTGTGTAGATGTGCCCTGGCTGGTTGCAGGAATCGAGTCTGGAACTTCAAAAGGTTCTTTGTTGGTAATGATGTGATGAAGGAATCTGAGACGATTGCTACCTCAGCAGGATGACGAATGGATCAGGGACGATTACTACCTCAACGGGACGATGAGAGAACCTTGGACGATTACTACCTCAACGGGATGATGAGAGAACCTTGGACGATTACTACCTCAACGGGATGATGAGAGAACCTTGGGCGATTACTACCTCAACAGTAACGATGAGAGAACCTTGGGCGATTACTACCTCAACAGTAACGATGAGAGAACCTTGGGCGATTACTACCTCAACAGTAACGATGAGAGAACCTTGGGCGATTACTACCTCAACAGTAACGATGAGAAAACCTTGGGTGATTACTACCTCAACAGTAACGATGAGAGAACCTTGGGCGACTACTACCTCAACAGTAACGATGAGAGAACCTTGGGCGATTACTACCTCAACAGTAATGGTGAGAGAACCTTGGGCGATTACTACCTCAATAGTAACGATGAGAGAACCTTGGGTGATTACTACCTCAACAGTAACGATGAGAGAACCTTGGTCGATTACTACCTCAACAGTAACGATGAGAGAACCTTGGGCGATTACTACCTCAACAGTAACGATGAGAGAACCTTGGGCGATTACTACCTCAACAGTAACGATGAGAGAACCTTGGGCGATTACTACCTCAACAGTAACGATGAGAGAACCTTGGTCGATTACTACCTCAACAGTAACGATGAGAGAACCTTGGGCGATTACTACCTCAACAGTAACGCTGAGAGAACCTTGGGCGATTACTACCTCAACAGTAACGATGAAGGAATCTTGGACGTCTTCTACTGAGTCTTCATCAGAAAAATCTTTAGGAATCGATTTAACTAGACCAGAGAATGCCTTTGAATGGATCGGAATCAGAAAAATCTTTAGGAGTCGATTTAACTGAACCAGGCAAGGTCTTGGAATCTTCAACTGGGTCTTCATCAGGAAAATCTTTAGGAATCGATTTAACTAGACCAGAGGAGGTCTTGGACATATCTGAGAACTTAACTGGATATTTCCTGAAAGGTAAAGGTCAGTCATATACAATGCATGATATGGATCAAGCAATGATGTTCTCAACATAAATGAGATTGTATGGTGTGATGCGTTTATGCATGTATCATGGTGTATGTGATGTTTTTGAATGTATTTTCGTCTAGGAAAATATATCCTTGACGAATGCCGGGAGTTAAATCCTGAGCTGATGGTTGAAGAGAGTTCTTCATTTCTGCTGGGGATGAAGATTGCAAGAATGAACCGGTAGGAGAAGATGACTCCGTTGGGGAATAAACTTGATGAGGAGATTACTCTGCGGGGAATAACTACTCTAGCGATCTTGCTGGGGAACAATACTCTGTGGGAAGAGAGGTACTTTGCTGGGATGTTGATGATAACTTTGCTGGGGATACCGTTGTTATGTTGGAAGTTTTAATAGACTCTGCTGGGGCTAAGAAGACTTCGCCGAGGACGATCTTCCCGTGGCTTTTGGCTGAGGATAACCCAGTTATAAGCTCTAGTGGAGAATAACCTTTGAATAAAGCCAGGAGACGCGTTCGTGCTCTGCAGGGGATAAGCTTCCAGAATCTACTGGGGATAAGCTTCCTGCTGGGGAGTTGATTCGGCTTTCCTGGGGAAATCTTCAGACTGGACTCTCCTGGGGAAATTTTTGAGATATATTGGGGAGGTGGCTCCACTGAATGTCTGTATACCGCCGGGGAACAATCTTAGATCAAGAATGCCGGGGATGCTTGTTAGGAATGTCTGTATAATTTGCTGAGGAATGTTGAGATCTGCTGGAGGATACCCGACTTCCTTAAGGCTGCCAGGATAATTCTACTCGGGGAGAGTGCATTGACTTGCTGGCTCACTCTCTGGGGAGTTAAGATATCTTGGTTATGTTCTTCTGCTGAACCTACCTTGGTACCTTGGTGGACAGAGCAATTAAATCGCTTAGACAACTCATTATTGCCCCTGTTTCTAATGTTACCTGTAATTAATCCTTTGTTTTGCATGCAAATATTTATGAGTTAGCAAATTATTGTCAAATGCATATATCACAAATTGAACCTTGGACGTTCTTCGCAAAACAAAACAGAAAAGGAAAAACAATTGGCAATTTGTCTGAAAAGTGAATTTATATTGATTTTTGAATTGCCCGTAAATAGGCGTTTATGTACAAGAGGCTGACGTCCTAGTAAGAGAACGCCGCCGAACAAAAGAGTTTATACAATTTGTACAAGGGAAAACAAAATAGCTATGTGAAAGGAAATAATCCCACTGGGTTCCAACTCTGCTATCGCCTTTATATCTTCGAGCATCTCATCACTTGATGACCTAGCTGAAGATGAAGCTGATTGATTGATGCCCTTTGAACTTGATAGTTGATACCGGATTCTGGATGCAAATGTGATCCAATGAGACATAGTATTACGCTTTATCCTTAACTTTTGCCTGGACCGCCCTTTCGGGTTTTCAGTCCACCGGGATACCCATTTTTGCCCAAGCCGCCTTTTCAGGTTTTCGACTTGCCGGGTGTACAGATTTTTTTCATTTTATCCCTCATTTTGCCCGAACCCTTTTGGTTCGCCGGGAAGCCCTAATTTTTGCCTAGGTATGTCAACCTAGCGGGTGTTTTATCATGCGTAGTATCTTTTTACTATGTCTGCATTGGCGGGGTGAGGAAGGTCGTCACCATCCATGGTGGTTAGGATCATGGCTCCTCCTGAGAACACATGTTTAACCATAAATGGCCCTTCGTACGTAGGGGTCCATTTGCCCCTTGGATCACTCTGAGGAAGGATGATACGCTTGATTACCAAATCCCCAACTTGATACTCTTGTGGTCTGACCTTTTTGTTAAATGCCCTGATCATCCGTTTTTGATACGTCTGACCATGAAAAATAGCAGTGAGTCTCTTTTCGTCGATTAAGTTTAACTGATCAAGTCGTGTCTGGATCCAATCATCTTCTCTCAGATCTGCATCCTTCATTATCCGGAGAGAGGGTATTTGCACTTCAATCGGTAAGACTGCCTCCATGTCGTAGACCAAGGAGAAAGGAGTTGCCCCGGTTGACGTCCTTGCTGAGGTACGGTACCCATGAAGAGCAAACGGTAACATCTCGTGCCAATCTTTATAGGTCACTGTCATCTTCTGCACAATCTTCTTGATATTCTTATTCGCTGCTTCTACAGCCCCATTCATCTCCGGCCGGTAAGGAGAAGAGTTGTGGTGCTGTATCTTGAATTGTTCGCAGAGCTCAGTGATCATCTTGTTATTGAGATTGGTACTGTTGTCTGTAATAATTCTTTCTGGGACGCCGTATCGACAGATCAGATTATGCCGAATGAACCGTGCCACAACGTTCTTGGTTACTGTAGCATAAGAAGCTGCCTCAACCCACTTTGTAATGTAATCAATCGCCACCAGGATGAAGCGATGTCCGTTGGATGCCGTAGGTTTAATCTCGCCGATCATATCTATGCCCCACATTGCAAACGACCAAGGTGCTGTCAAGACATTCAGGGGAACCGGAGGAACATGCACCTTATCTGCATAAATCTGGCATTTATGACATGTCCGAGAATGTTGGTAACAGTCAGCTTCCATGGTGGACCAGAAATATCCTGCCCGAAGGATCTTCTTTGCCATGGTATGTCCACTGGAATGCGTTCCAAAGGTACCTTCGTGTAGCTCCGCCATGATCCTTTCTGCTTCAGTCTTATCCACACAACGCAGTAAGGTCGAATCATGGTTTCGCTTGTACAGGATGTCGTTGCTGAGGAAGAACTTCGCTGCGAACCTTCTCAGAAACTTCTTATCGTTGACAGATGCACCTTTAGGATACTCTTGAGCTTCCAAGTACCTCTTCACCTCATGGTACCAAGGTTTTTTAGTCACTACCTCAGCCTCGAGATCACAACAGTATGCCGGTTCGTCCAGTTTCCAGATGATGATCCGGGGAGCCTCATTGTCCCATTTGACTTTGAACATAGAAGAAATCGTAGCTAACGCGTCCGCCAACTGATTCTCCTCTCTTGGGAAATGTTCAAAAGTTATCTCTGTGAAATGGGGGATCAATGTCAACACACATTCTCTGCAAGGAATAAGATTCGGATGTTTCGTATCCCACTCGCCTTTGACCTGATTGATCACGAGAGCGGAATCTCCGAAGACACTCAGAAACTTGATCCTTAAGTCGATCGCAGCTTGAAGACCCATGATGCATGCCTCATACTCCGCCATGTTGTTGGTGCAGTTGAAACATAGCCGGGCAGTGAGTGGAGTATGAGTGCCTTGAGGGGATATGATCACAGCGCCGATACCGTTACCCAAAGCGTTGGAGGCTCCGTCAAAGTGCATAGACCATCGGGATCCTTCCTCAGGTCCTTCATCCGGTCCCGGTACTTCACAATCAGTTACTATCATGATGCTCTCGTCCGGAAACTCGAAATTCATTGACTGGTAGTCGTCCACTGCCTGGTGTGCCAAGTGATCTGCCAATACACTTCCTTTGATAGCTTTCTGAGTCGTGTACTGGATGTCGTATTCTGTCAAGATCATTTGCCATCTTTCTATTCTCCCAGACAGAGCAGGCTTTTCAAATATGTACTTTATTGGATCCATCTTTGAGATCAACAAGGTAGTGTGAGTCAGCATATACCTTCTCAGCCGACGAGCAACCCATACCAAAGCGCAGCAAGTTTTCTCGAGCAGTGAGTATCGGGTCTCACAGTCGGTAAACTTTTTGCTAAGGTAATAAATGGCGTGCTCTTTTCGGCCAGACTCGTCATGCTGCCCCAGCACACACCCCATTGAGTTGTCAAGTACTGTCAGGTATAATATCAGAGGTCTCCCTTCAACCGGAGGCATAAGGATGGGGGGTTCTTGGAGATACTCTTTGATTCTGTCAAAAGCGGCCTGACATTCATCATTCCAACGTACTACCTGATCTTTCTTCAGCAGCTTGAAGATTGGTTCACAGGTAGCAGTTAGGTGCGAGATGAATCGGGCAATATAATTCAGACGTCCTAGAAAGCCTCTGACCTCTTTCTCTGTCTTAGGAACTGGCATCTCTTGAATGGCTTTAACCTTGGAAGGGTCCACTTGAATACCCTTGTCACTTACGACGAAGCCTAGCAACTTTCCAGATCTTACCCCGAAGGTGCACTTGTTCGGGTTCAACCTCAGCTTGTATAACTTCAGACGGTCAAACAGCTTTTGCAGATGGTCAAGGTGTTCCTCCTCAGTTTGGGACCTTGCAATCATATCGTCAACATACACTTCAATCTCATGATGGATCATATCATGAAATAAAGCAACCATGGCACGTTGGTAGGTTGCCCCAGCATTTTTCAGTCCAAAAGGCATGACCTTGTAGCAGAAGGTGCCCCACTGAGTAACAAAGGTAGTCTTTTCCATGTCTTCAGGAGCCATCTTGATCTGATTATAACCTGAAAAACCATCCATGAAGGAGAACACCTTGTGCTGAGCAGTATTGTCAACCAGGATGTCAATGTGAGGTAGGGGAAAGTCATCCTTGGGGCTGGCCCTATTCAGATCCCTGTAATCAACACACATTCTGACCTTACCATCCTTCTTCGGTACCGGCACCACATTAGCAACCCATTGAGGGTAAGAAGTCACTGCAAGAAAACCGGCATCGAATTGCTTCATAACCTCAGCTTTGATCTTTTCGGACATCTCTGGACGCATACGGCAGACCTTTTGCTTAACCGGAGTGCAGTCTTCCTTGGTAGGCAAGTGATGGACCATAATATCGGTATCCAACCCAGGCATGTCTTCGTAAGACCAGGCGAAGATCTCCACATAATCATGTAACATCTGAGTCAACCGTTGTTTTACGCTGAGCTCCAGATTGGCACCAATCTTGACTTCCTTCCTATCTGTCTCAGTACCCAGATTTATCGTTTCCACTGGCTCTTCATGTGGTTGAATTGCCCTCTCTTCCTGGAGTAACAGTCTTGCAAGCTCGCCAGGCACTTCGCAATCATCTTCACCTTCGTCTGCGGCTAAGTTGATCGGATTTTCAAAGTCATAATTGGCAGTAGCAGAGTCGTTACCAGTGAGATCCGGAGTGGATTGAAACCTGTATGAGTGAGTGTGTGTAAATATAGCTGTTTTGCAATATAAAAGAAAGAAAGAAAGAAAATGAGCACAAGATTTGAAATGCGAAAGAATGTCCAAGATCTTTATTCATGATATATGTAAATGACAGTTATAAGCCCTCACAAATGAAGCCAACGGTGCCCCGGGTAAGACACCGGGCCATAAAGTTTCAATTCATTGTTTATTACAAATAACAAAAACAAAGGAATTCATTACTGCGTAACAAAAGTAACAGGTGTATGATCTTTTGCGGTCCAATTGTTCAATCCACCGTCAGTCGTCGGGTAGATCCGGCTATCGAACTCTGATCCTTCCACTTCATCTTCATCCCCAATAGCATTCACTCCTGGATTGGTGATGATCACGAGAGGTCTTCCGATCCTAGCTTTGCGCACATTCCTCTGAGCCTCTGCAGTAAAACCCAGTCTAAACTTGTCAGTCTTTGGTGTAAAATCAGGGAGCCTGCCCTAGTTAGCACATTCACCTTTCTCGATTACAGCCCAGGCGTCCTTCAAGGAAGCCATCTTCAAAGGAAAGCTCTCTTCAACCACTGTTTCTGCTGCTGCCAATGTTGGAGGTACCTCTTAAAAATGCTGAAAGGGGGTTTCAATAAACTCCCCGTCCATCTCGATATACCGGAAGGAATTCAGATGAATCACCATATATTCTTCCCCCCTTGCACAGTGACGATCTTCCCTCTGACAGGGTACTTGAGCTTCTGGTGTAGGGTAGAGGTCACTGCCCCAGCTTTGTGAATCCAAGGTCGACCCAGCAAACAGGAATAAGATGGACGGATATCCATCACATAGAAAGTTGAGTCAAATACTTGAGAACCCACACGAATAGGAATGTCTACCTCTCCATGAACCATCCTCTTCGATCCGTCAAAGGCTCGAACAATGATGTTGCTAGGTTTCAATTCCAGGCCCTCACAATCCAACCGGTCTAAGGCCTTTTTGGGTAACACATTCAGGGAAGAACCGGTGTCCACCAACACGTGCGCGAGAGTAGTGCCCATGCATTCTATGGAGACATGCAGGGCATCATTGTGGTTCTTTCCCTTGGCGGTAAGGCCAGCATCCGAGAAACCCAAACCATTGTCGGCTGTCAAATTGGCTACGCAATCAGTAAACTGGTCTGCAGATGTCTCCTGTGGCACATGGGCCGTCTTTAGAAATGAAATCAGGGCCTTAGCACGGGCCTCTGAGCACAGCAGCAATGAGAGCATAGAGATCTTGGAGGGGGTATGCCCCAGCTGTTCAACGTCATTGAAGTCGCTCTTCTTGATTATCTTAAGAATTTCCTCCATCTCTTGCTGGGAGGCTTCAATATTCATAGATTTTGGTGCCTCCATCCGGGCAGGCTCATCTTCAATCCCTTTGCCCTGAGCATCAGATGACTCGGCAGCAGGGGAAGCAATTGGATCAGAAGTAGCAACAGGCGCACTTGCAGGCGTTATTATGAGAGGTCTTCGAATAGTTGGTGGCGCAATGTCAGGCGAGAAGAGCCTGCCACTGCGGTTTACTTTGGCTGGACCGGTAATATTGCTGATGCTGGTACCGGTATTGAACTCTTGCTTTATTCCAAGTACATATACATCTGCCCCATAGTGCCATGGGACAACCTTGTCAGATTCATAGGGGAGGGGCCCCGAACAGTAATAATAATGGGTGCATAAGTCATGATTTTAACTGGCTTCCTTGGGGGAGCCTTGATTGGATTGTTGAAAATAGTAATGACAGATACTTCTTCCACAGGAACAAAAGGAACAACGGTCTTCTTAAACAGAATCTCCTTGCTATCCATCAGGCTTTGGATGCCTAACTTCAGCAACGAACAACCAGTAAGGGAAACAACACACAAAAGGCAACCCTCGCTACAACCCGGAAATAAACCGGCTAGCAACAGGTTCCTCTTAACAGTCAACATAGGGGTAGCTACATCATTCACAGAGACGGCATACAAGTCTTCATCAACGGCATTTACTCCATGCTGGGGCATAGGAGCAGTCACCACATTTGGCCTCTCAGGCGCCTCAAATTGTATCTCCTTCGCATCAATAAGGTCTTGAACCTTATTCCTTAAGGCCCAGCAATCATCAGTGGAATGCCCCGGGCTATCGGAGTGATAAGCACAACGGGCATTCGGATTATACTTGGGGGATGCAGTATTCACAACCTTTGGAGCCTCTCTGATTGTCACCAAGTTGGTCGATAGCAGTTGCGGCAAGATTTGTGACAAGGTCATACTTAGCCGGGTAAATTCTCTTCTGGGTCTCTCGCCCCTTGGTTGATTAGCTTGCCGAGGAGCGGCAACAGGCTTAGCAATCACCACCGCGTTGACAGTTTGGCAGCGCTCTGTTTTATCTTGCCTCCTAGGCCCATACACAGCACTGGCCTCCTTTTTAAAAGGTTTCTTCTCAGAACTTGAAGATGCACCCTTCTGAATCTTACCTGACTTCATACCAGCCTCTATCCTTTCCCCAGTCAGAATGAGGTCTGTGAACCCTGCAGATGAATTGCCAATAAGATGGTTGAAGAATGGCTCGGAGAGGGTCCCCAAGAACATATCCACTAGCTCACGGTCTGTTAACGGAGGCTGCACCCTGCCAGCCAGGTCCCTCCACTTCTGCGCATACTCTTTAAAACCTTCGCCTGATCCTAGCGACATACCCTGGAGTTGGGTACGTGTAGGAACAAGGTCGGAATTATATTGATACTGCTTATAAAAAGCAGTAGCCAACTCCTCCCAATTACGAACCTTGGTTCCATCCAGCTGATAGAACCATTCGAGATGAGTCCCTGAAAGACTCTCCTGGAAGAAGTGGATCCACAAGTTCTTGTCCACTGTATACGGCTGAATTTTCCGCACATAAGATCTGAGGTGTAACTTAGGGCAGGACGCCCCGTCATACTTGGTGAACGATGGTGCTTTAAACTTGTGCAGAATCATCACACCAGAAGATAAACCCAAGTCCCCGAAATCCAAGCCAGGCACTTGCTGAATTTCCATGGTGTTCAGACGGTCTTCCAACTGCTTGTATCTGTCTTCAGCCGGAGGATACTGTTCCTCATTAAAATCAGTCTCGTTGTCAGAGACCATCGGACTTGGAGCCCTTCCCCCCTGGGGACTGTCTTTGCCTACAGAAGAACCAACTTCCTCATTCTGCAGTGTGTTACCAAACCTCCGGCCCGAGTTGAATAGAACAATTCTCTTCTTCTTCTTTTTCTTAACCAGCAGAGCCTTCAGCTCCTCTTGACCTTGAGCCAAGCCCATGATCAGCTCTTGAAATTGTGTGTTCTGCGCCTGAAGGGCCTTGATAGACTGCTCGATAGATGATTCAGGGTTCATGATGCTGAAATAAACAGCGAAGAACAGTAAGCAACCTGAAAAGAAGAGTACCTGCTATGCACATGATGAATGATATGTGTTTATGCAATGCATTCAAGGGTTCGAAAGTTCAAATTTGTTGTAGACAAAAAGGAACACACGTTATTATTAAGGAAATAATTGTTTGATACATCAAAGCCCCATGGGCAAACATTACAAAGCAAATTAGTCCCAAAAGACACTACACATCCTCTTCGGAGCAATGTAGGTGTTGAGATTCCTCTCCTCGTGCAGTAGACGGGTGAGCTCCAAGACCTTCTTTTCACTAGCATATAGACTAGTCTCAAGAGAATTCCGTTCTTCCTTAAGCTGGATCCAGCTCTTCTGCATCTCTTCCCAGGACGTGGGCATGTCAGGATGTTGAATGGTGTAGGACACCTCTCCTTCCAAGACTGGCTCTTTGATCACAGGGAGAACATGAGGATAAGGCATTACTAACTTCTGGGAGTGGGCTCGTACCCACTTGAGATAAGGCTCCAACGGGATGGAATTCCTGTGCCCCAGTGTCTTGCTGTCTATCCTACTTGGCATCCTCTAAGCTCTGATAAATCTCTGGCGAAGTCCTTGTGCATCGTTGTCGAAGTCAAAAACTATGTCAGGAATTAACATGTCATGAGGGCCGTCCCTCCGAGCATAACCAAACTGTCTCCAAGCCAGGCACGGGTTGTAAGTAATACCTCCTCTGATTCCAAGTAAAGGAACATTAGGGTACTCCCCGCAACGATCAATGATAGTGACATCCTCTCTGGACCGAGAGCACCAATGTATATCAGCATGTGTAAGAGTCATCAATCGTTGTGACCATCTCAAACCCCGCTCGTTCTTCAAAACTGATTGTGGAAGGTGCGAAATAAACCACCTTCCCAAGAGAGGAGTACAGCACATAAGAACACCTCTTTTTCTCATGGTTCGAGTGTAACATGAGTGAAGGATGTCCCCAAGCAATGTAGGTATACGATTCCTGGACATGAAGATCTGGACAGCACTGATATCTATAAGCTGATCTAGATTAGGGAACAACACCAAACCATAGACAAGGAGGGCCACAACTTCTTTAAAAGCTTGTAGGTCAAGGGAGTTCCAACATTCTTGGGCCTTCTTAAACAGAAACCTGGCTAAGAACCCTTTGATACCACTTCTAACTTCCCAATGTCCCTTGAGGTCAGATGGTTGTAGGTGCAAGGCTTTAGCAATCTCTTCAAGTTTGGGTTCCTTTTCCGTACCGTTGTAGGGTAGTTGATCAAGGATAGGGATCTTCAGAAGCCGGGAGAACTCTTCCAATGTAGGCACCAGTTGATAATCCAGGAAAGTAAAACAGTGGTGCAGAGGGTCAAAGAACTGGAACACGACCTTTATCATGTCTTCCTCAATGTTGGTGTTTGCCAAGCTGATGAGTCTTCCATGTCTCTCACTGAAAGAAGAGCTCTCGGGAATCCTGGATATAAGCTCCTTAAGCTGAGGAGGGATCCTTACAAGGCTTATCTGAATTGTCTTTCTGCGAACAGTTTCCATGTCCTACAAAACAAGAACAAAGATGAAGATTCGAACCCCTGAAATGGTTAGCCAATGCATATGATGCTGTATGATGTCATGATGCTATGATTAAACACACCACAAATATTTACAAAGGCAAACATGATAAGGCACACAAGTCAAACCACAGCCCTTAGAGTTTAGGCCTGCATGGGGTCTGGGTATTACCCTCTCGAAGTTGGTGGGCTCAACCTGTCCTATCAGAAGTAACCGGGTTCTAAGGGTCCCAATATCACTGGATTGCTTTCATTGTTCATCGTTTCGATTTAGCCACTGAACTGGCGACCGAAATATTCCAGGAAAGCAACCCTCAATTGAGTGTAGTATCGAGTATCAACCAACCTCGGACTGCACCAAAGTCAGTTATCTCACTACCCTAAAAAGGCCAAGATAGTTCAATTAAGGTCCCTAAGGTCAGTTGATGCTTCACGACACCACGCGGAGGCCCCGTACTCTCCTTGACTGAACTCAAGGGTTACCGGTACACACCAAAGTGCCACATCGACGTAGCAGACTGTTTCAACCATGTCGGTATACCCCGCACAGTTCCCTCACAGCCTTGTTGCTACTTTCTAAGAAGGTATCCCCAGATCCGGGTTAGGATCTATAGAACTCCCAAGACAGTCCCACAATAATAAAGTAAGCAGTTCAAAGCAATTGAAAACACAAGTGGTCTTAGTCCTAAGGTACACCTCACTTTAAAGTAGTGTCCCCAGCAGAGTCGCCAGTTCTGTGATCGGTGGATCTGGAACTGACTATTTTAAAGCTGGTTCACGAAATGTCGCGGTAAGCAAGAGTCGCCACCGTCTTTAATTTTCTCCAACATGGAAAGGACAAAAGCACAGCAAAATTCCTTATGAGATAGTTTCTCGGTTCGGGAGGTAGATTTATAGAAAGGGAAGGTGTTAGCACCCTTTCTATCCATGGTTATCCATGGGCTCTTAGATACTTTCTTATTGGGTTTTCAAAAGTGTTCGCTTTTCAGAATGTGAGTGGGTTTGAAAAAGTTTCGTTTAAAGATTTCAGATCGACTCTTGTATCAGTCCTCAAGAGTGTTTGAAAAATGGTTTTGAAAGCTTTTTGAAAAGTGTCGGTGTGAAAAGAGTTTCAGTTGTTTTTGAATTAGAGCAAGTATCTATGAGTCCTCTACCTACCCTAAGGAATTAGGCTGTGTAAATGTCCTTAAGGTAGTGCCATCCCACCATTGAGAGGTAGGTAGCACCACCGTTGGAGGTGTTCGGGTCAATTCGTTTGTAGGGACATTGTGGTCACCAGAGCAACAGTAGGACACCTTAGAAGCTACCCTTATGCCATTGATCTTTTTATTCCGAGGCAACCGTTTCGAGGCAACTTGTTTCGAGGCAACTAGATCAATGGACATAAGGACTCACTAAGACGTCCTATACTCGACAACCACGTTTCGAGGGGCAAGGCAACAGTGAGGCGTACCCTAAGAGTGGTGTGTGAATTGTGTGTCATTTTCAATTATGTTTTATCTTGATCATGCATTGGGTGAGCTACGCTTTGATTTTATTTGGGCCATTCATTCTTTCATGTGATTAGCAGTTAAAAGGTGCGGAAATTAGAATGCGGAAAATAAAGGTCCTACGCTATTACAAGGCGCGGGTCTATACATCGCCAAATTAACAAAGACCCGTTTTTTTAATAAAATGCGGAAAATAAATGAAGTCCTAATTACTATTACAAAGCTTTGGAAATTACATAATATTTGAAATGAAAATAAAGGACAAACGCGCGAAGAGAAATTAGAATCGAACATGCGAGGGCGTTGGATCCTTTAAAGAAATTAAATGAAATTAAGAATTAATTAATTATTAAATAAAGAAAAGAAATTATTTTTTTATGTTTTTTTGTTTTGTATTTAATGGAAATAAAGAGAATTAATTAAAAGAAACCCTAATTCTAAGTATTTTTTAATTATTAAAGAAAAAAGATTAAAGTTTTAACCTAATTTATACTAATTATTTAATTACATGAGTATTTACAAAAATAATTAATAGTTAATAATAATAATAATAAGAAAAATTTATTTATTGAGAAAAAGAATAAAAATGCTAAAAACCTAATTTTTATGTATTTAAGTTATTTAGAAAAAAAAACATTAAAGTTGAAAACCTAAATTTAAACTAAATTGATTATTGAAAATTTATTTACAAAAATATTAATGCATTAAATATTAAATAAACACTTTTTATTTTCTTGATTTCTGATTTTTTTTTGGTTTTATGAAAATTATTTTGGTGAATCAATTAAAACAATAAAACAAATTAAAAAGAATAAAAGGGAAAAAATAATAAAAGAAAAAGAATAAAAGATTGAGCAAACCCTGGGGGTGTCTGGACCCAAAGGGAGGTCTTTGAAGCAATCAGGCCCACTGCAATCCAGGCCTTTGTTGACTTTTTGTGATTGTGTATGGAGTGTTTGACTAGCGCGTATGATGGAGTTCATGTGATAGCCTTTGGATTGAGACCCCTGGACACTTGGCAGGCAAGCAGGCAAGGATGTTTGGTGGACCACTGGAGCGAAGTATCACCTGATCATGTTACAAACAAAATTATGAAGAAATATGGGGGACCTGGGAATCGAACCCAGGTCCCAATACCTGCAAGCCAGCGCATTTGCCAATTGAGCCATTGAACGCATTTGTAATATTAATGGGATGTGAATAATATAAAAGAAAAACACGCTTATGGTACACCACGCGCCAAAATTCAAACGAGCCAGTCATCCTGAGACACGTTCATCTTCTTCACGTTTTCCCTGTATTTACAAAACAGATAGCGGGGGTTTTAAACCCCCACTAAGCCAGACCTGCAATAATAGCGATTAGCATATAGTCAAAAAGAAAAAGGGCGCGATGGGTGGTTTCTATTCGTTTGAAGGTCACGATTTCAATGGTACTGGTTTGAATGTCCAATTGTTCCATATGTGTAAAGCCCTAAATCAAGGTTTCTGAAACCCTAACACGCGTTCATGGTGGATTATTGTACAGGCATCCATTCTTCAATTGGGTGGTACCATTAGCTTCAGAGCAGTCATGTTAGTATAAATCAACCATAAAAATGCATGGATAATGTCTAGAAATCAAAACACGATTATGAACATTTTATGAACAAATGCAACGTGGTTCTACCAATTCCTTGAGTATGGAGACTGGAAAGGTATTGAGACACGTTCAGGAAAGTCCCAGCAAGCGTTTGGAATACTTTTTGAGCTTTGAATCACACTGCAACTATGAAAACAGTTTTTGATATTTTGTGAAAAAAGTGTAACCTTATTCTATGAGTTTCTGCGCAGCTTGTGTGTTCTAGCCCTTAGGGTTATGTTATGCACATGTATATGAACGAATTAGGTCAAGAAAACTAGCCCATGATCCATGTATTCAATGGTTCAATATTTGATTTCCAATCCAATCTTTTTCAATCTTTTTCATGCCTTCTTATGCCAATCATTGCCAATCATATTGAATCTTTCCTTATTGAATGGTGCACGAAATATTGAGTGAATTCTATGCACAAAAAGATTTGGAACACATGGTTTAGTATTTTTCTCATAATTGATTTTAATTAAATGAATAAATAGGATTAAAAATTCAATTAATTAATTAAAAATGATAAAATAACTCCCCTTTAGGTCAATGGGTCGTGCATGGCCTTTGGGTAATGATTCATGGAAGAAATTGAGGCCCATTAGCAATTTTGAGGCATTTGAAGCAAAGTTGACTTTTCAAAATTCCCAAAAATTTCCCAACTTCCACAAGGCATAGCTTTCTCAATTTTTAATATTTGATCATGTTCTTGGACATTTTGGAAAGGTATTGAAGTCCTCTAACCAATGCCTTTGGTCCCATGTCATTTTGATTTACCAATCTCAAGTTATGGTTTTTGACTTAAAGTGCCTTTTTGTTGACTTTTGAAAATGACCTATAATGTTGAAATGGATAACTTTTTGTGAGAGCATTTCTTGGACTTGAAGTGTGAAGAGGAGTTGTAGGAAATGTCATTCTCTTCAAAATGAGCTTTGGATGGAATTTTTCTGATGAACCATGTGGAAGTTATGCCTTGGTCAATTTGCAGTTGAATTTTTCAGCTGTCCAAAAATAGAAACTTTTGCATCTTGAGACTTTTTGAGCCATGCTTTGAGAATCATGATCAAGAATTGATCAAATGATGTTTGTGGCTTCAAAATAAGATGTTGACCAAAAATTTTGACTTTTGACTGTCAAATGACCATTTTGCCCCTGCATTTGACTGTGAAGCAATTAGGGTTTTTGACTGTGCAATTTGATGTTGTGAGTCTTGAGACTTGGCATATGAATGCTTGACAATGTTTATAGGCATGCGGGACTTGATTGGACCCTTGGAAACCTCAAATTCTTTGCCATAACCAAAACCCTAATTTTTGACTGTTATGAGGCCATTGGACTGTGCAACCCTTGAGAGATTTTGAAGCTTGATCTTGGCAAATCTTGAAGAATATGGGAGGGAAAATTTTGGGGTACAACAACCACCTCCTCAAGGAAATCAAGGGCAAGGTCAAAAGACAGAAGCATTTGACCCTATTCCGATGAGTTATTAAAAAAAATTTCTAGCTTTAATTGAAAAGAAATTGGTGCAGACAATACCTCCTCCTTCTATACTTCACCTTTGCCATGGTATTACAAGGCGGATCAGAATTGTACTTTTCATCAAGGAGCCCCAGGGCACAACATTGAAAACTGTTATCCCTTGAAGTCTGAAGTGCAGAAGATGGTGAGATCTGATATCCTTTCTTTTAAAGATGTTTCTTCTAATGTGAAAGTTAATCAACTACCCAAACATGGAGGTGAAAATTCCATAAATATGGTTGCTGGTTGGCCTGGGGACTTCCAGATTTTTGATATCAACCTGGTTAGAGGTGATATAATGAAGAAATATTTTATTTTTTATCCAAAAATTATGAAAAAAATTCACAAAAATACTTTGAATTATTTCTGATCTCTCGACAATTTTTTCACATTTTTATTTTGACTTTTGATATTTTTTATATTTTTTGCATTATTTGCTTCCTTTGAATTACTTTAAAAATATTTTCTGACATTTTTTAATTCTAAAAAAATTCATAAATATCATTTTACATATTTCTCACTTTTTTTAAAATTTTATGGAATTTTATATTTATGTTTACTATTTTTGATCTATTTTCTATTTGTTTCAGCAATTTTAATTAGTTTAAAAATAGTTCTTGACTTAAAAAAATTACCAAAAATATTTGAGTTTATCTCTGATTTTTCTATGGTCTTATTATTTCTTGACTAATTTGAACATGGTTGATATTTTTATCTTTTATTTTCTATTTTAAAACATTTAAAACCCCTTTTTAATGTATATATTAAATGCAATATTATTTTGTGATCATTTTCTAGATGATCTTGTGTTGAATTTTTTTATCATGAACTTTGTTAACATCATTGGATCCATGGTGTTGAGTTTAACTCTATAAAAATGGATGAATGATTTTAATAATAGTTTGATTAAAATTTAATTCAAATGTGGTTTGGATTCTTTCTCATCCCTCTTCATCTCATCCCTTTCTTATTTCACTAAGTGTTATTGGAGCATGATCTCTATATCATGTCTCAAAACAAATGGTGCATAGATTGCTATTGACCGGCCTTAAAATAGGTGTGACTTCTACATAAGTCCATATACGATTGCTTAATATAACACTAAATTTTGTCCCGATTCGAATAAATGATCATTCGTGGCCCAAACTTTTGTTTGCAAGCCCAAGTATGTTAATTTGATCTCTTTGATCCAATAACCTTGAGATTCATTGTGTGGAGGCTTTGGTTCTACCAATCGTCTAACGGATCTACAACATTTTTGGTCAACGTGAATCACTTAAACATCTTTGATCATTAAATGGTATTTTTGAAGATTCCAAATGGATGATATACTTGACAAAAAGCAAATGCAACTTGTTGTGTGGAGGCTTTGGTTCTACCAATCCTCTAATGAGTTCCAAATGAAAGTTTCAAGATGGTCATCCAACTAACCACTAATTATACAATTGATTTTACTTTATGCTTTTATTTTTTATGCTTTATGTACCATTTACTTTAAGCATTACATTTCATGCTATTTGCATTTTTCTCACTTGAGTATATTCTTGTTATTTTTATTTTGCTCACTTGAGCCTTTATTTTCTTTTCCAAGACACCTAATAATCAACATGAACCCTAAAAAACCCTTTAATGATGCTTGGACTATTTGGCTGTTATCCTTGGCATTGTGGAGTTTTGGACTTCTTGGACTTAGGATTAGATACTTTGACCTATGTTAGAGACATTGTGGTCTTAATTTATATTTTGTCTGGAATTCTTGAGGTTTAACTCAAGACATTGGGTTGTTTGTTTGTTTTGTGTGCAGGTCATTGTGATTACTATTGTTTATAATCTGGAATTCACCCGTATACAGTCGTTACTCTGCCCAATTTTTGTGAAGACTTAATACACTTGAAGTTTGGTTCTCAAGAGGTCTAGTACCTTTACTTGTTTGGTTTCAATCCAAATAATGGGAATCACATCTTGACTCATAATGCCAAGTATTGGATTCTTGTTGGTTAGATGGTTCTCATCCCTAGCTTTTACCTTGTGTTTTAGGATAGTCTCTTCTTCTCCTCCCATCTTCTTTAATTTCAAAAATCTTCTTCCTCCTTTTGAAAACTCTTCTTGCTTTTAAACTTGAACCACTTTCATAATAAACTTGGACTTAGGTCCATGCATTTTCAAAACCTTTTTCATAAATAAACTTCGATCACCTTAATAATACCTTGAAATTTTTGTGAAAAGACTAAAAGTAAATCAATCTCATTTCAAACCATTTTTCCACTTTGGCTTTTGTTTTAAAACCTTTCTCAAAAGATTAGACTCTTGTCATTCCTTGTAGTGATGCAAAACAACTATACTTCTACAATATGTAGTGAATAGAGATATTTTCCACTTGGGTGTTGAGTGAGGCATTGTTGATTTTAAGATCCAAGCCATATCCTCCACTTTGAGATGATGCAAATTCTCCTTTCTCATGATTGTGGGTAGTAAGTATGTTTTCCACACAGACAATGACGATGATGTCTTATCTCATAAAATCAACCAACACAATTATGTTTTAAAATTTTTAAAAGAGGAACTACGTGTACCCTGATCCCCTATTGCATGAAAGGTGGTACGTAGACACTAAAGGTTCACAATTGCAGCGGGTGCAAAAATCATAAAAATATATATTTTTCTCATCTCCACATCTATTCTTATACAACACTTTATAGCCAAAATATATAGATTATTACAAAGAGGTTCCTGCAGAGTACCTTAGATGTTTTGGGTGCTAATACCTTCCCTTTGCATAACCAACCCCCTTACCTTGAATATTTCCCCCTCTTCTTAGGTTATTCGATCTTTTCCCATTCTTTTAGAAACAATAAAGCGCAGTGGCGGTTTTTATTTTTTATATGTATAAGTCTAGTCAATCCAATGGCTCAGTCTTAAACATTTCTACCGCTACAATATCATGCATCATTTTGCACATATTATTTTATTTTTTGTTCATACTCATGTGTCTTACCATGTTTCTCTACTTCATTCAGTCAGCAAGATGTCTCATCGTTACAATACTCGGGCTAGTTCTAGGAAAAAGATGGAGAATATTAAATAAGAGAATCGCAAGTTGTGCGAAGAAGTTACTGCTTTAAGGGTCGGCATGGCCAATCTGATTGCTTTGGTGGAATCGTTGTTGGTTGCTCATAATCAACCACCACCTGCTCCTCCGTCTCCTCATGCTACTCAACCACAACAGACAATTGTTGCATCCGAGGTTACATTGGTTCCTATTTCTGTTACTCCAGTTACTCCTGCTCAATATTTTATGCCTCAAGGTTACCTGTGGGGAATTCCTGAAAATTTCATGCCAGAAGGTTACAATCCTTATGCTCAAGTTGCTCCATTTTCTCAAACTGCTATTGTATCTGTACCTTCTGCAATGCATGCTACTCCTGTTGCTAATAATGAGATTTATCATGTTGCTCCTCCTACAATGAATGTTATGCATGTTATCAATGTTGAAATTTATCATTCTGCTCCTCCACCAAGCGAAAATTTTGGCTTCTATGACCGATTGGATGATTTTTATGATCCGTTTAATGAAATGCAGAAAGAAGTGAAGGCTCTTCGAGGGAAAGAATTATTTGGACAGAACGTCAGTGAACTTTGCTTAGTTGTTAACGTAAAAGTGCTAGTGAAGTTTAAGGTGCCATAATTTGAGAGGTACAAGGGAAGTGCTTGTCCCCGTGACCACTTGGTAATGTATACCAGAAAGATATCCACCCATACTAATGACCGATGACTGCTTATTCATTTCTTCCAGGATAGTTTAATCGGTGTCGCTTTGAAATGGTATATGGGTTTGGACAGTAGCAATATCTGCACCTTCAATGATTTAGGTGAAGCTTTTATCAAGAAGTATAAGTATAATATGTTTATGGCACCTGGCCGTGACCAATTGAGAGCGATGGCTCAAAAGGATAAGGAGTCGTTCAAAGAATATGCGCAGAATTGGCGCGAGGTTCCTACTCAAGTGGTACCCCCAATGGGAGAACAAGAAATGACCAAGTTCTTCCTGAAAAATCTTGGATCATTTTATTATGAAAGGATGGTTTCCAATGCGCTAAGTGATTTCACTGAGATGGTAAGTATGGGTGTTCATCTAGAAGAAGCGGTAAGGGAAGGACGGTTGACAAAGACGAAGGAACAAAGAAATCCTCATATGGGTTTTCTAGAAAGAAAGAAAGCGAAACAAATGTTTTCATTGAGTAAAGAAATTTTAGACCACCGAGAAGATGCCATTAGTACCAACAACAGGTTGCTTCTGTGACTCCGATCGTCATTGTAGCTCTAACTGTTGTTTCCTATCAGAGACCACCTCCTCAAGGAAATCAAGGGCAAGGTCGAAAGACAAGCTTTTGACCCTATTCCGATGAGTTATTCAAAAATATTTCTAGCTTTAATTCAAAAGAAATTGGTTCAGTCAAGACCTCCTCCTTCTATACCTTCACCTTTGCCATGGTATTACAAGGCGGATCAGAATTGTACTTTTCATCAAGGAGCCCCAGGGCACAACATTGAAAACTGTTATCCCATGAAGTCTGAAGTGCACAAGATGGTGAGATCTGGTATCCTTTCTTTTAAAGATGTTGCTTCTAATGTGAAAGATAATCCACTACCCAAAAATGGAGGTGGAAATTCCATAAATATGGTTGCTGGTTGGCCTGGGGACTTCCAGATTTTTGATATCAACCTGGTTAGAGGTGATATAGTGAAGATGCATACTGATCTCTGTGAATTCAATTATTATACACATGACCATGCTGGTTGTAGTATTTGTAGAACAGATATCCATGGATGTGATAAAATGAGAGCTGATCTTCCAAAAATGATGGATGAAGGTCTTATCCACATAATCAGACCAAGGGTTGAATACGAAGAAGATGTGAATATGGTTTATGGATGTCCCAATAAATTTCAGATTTTTGATGTGAATTATATGAATGATGATCTGGTACAGTTGCACGCGATGTTCTGTCATATGGATGGTCAAGAAGAACACCATTATAGGTCTTGTCAAATCTACTGTAGGGATTCTCGTGGTTGTTCTATCGTAAGAATTGGCGTTCAATATTGTTAGATAATGGTACTATCAAAGTCACAGGCATTAGAGATGATTATAATGTAGTTAATATGATTAAAGATTACTCGGTTAAGTCCATGTATGATGATGAATATGTTTTTGCTGATGAGTTCCTTTCTTCCAATGATAGTATGTTCTCCTATAATGATTCTGCGATGCCTAAATATTATGAAGTAGGGGTGAATGTCATTGTGTCATGTTTTGGTGTTCCTGCTCCTATATAGATTGATTACTATAACAAGTCTGTTGTTTTTCCCATGGTTATTTGTCTGCCTGGTCCTGTCCCATATGAATCAGACAAAGTTGTGCCTTATAAGTACAATGCAACTATCTTGGAAGATGGTGCAGAAATTCCTATCCAACCTTTGTCCCATGTCGAGAATATTGTTAAAGATAGATGGGTAACCCGTAATGGTCGTGTCTTTGCCCCTACCTTTTGAGGGGATGTTAACTCTGATAAAAAGGTTGTTGAGAATATTGAACCTAAGAAAATGGTAGGAGAATCTAGCAGTGCTACCTTGGAAAAGGATGTAGATGAATTGTTAAAAATCATCAAGGTGAGGGATTACAAGATTGTGGATCAGTTATTTCAAACTCCATCTAAGATTTGCATTCTAGCCTTGCTAATGAACTCTTCTACTCATCGGGAATCCTGATGAGAGTGTTGGATCAGGATTTCATTGAAAGTGATATGTCTCTAGATCAGTTCAGCGGTGTCGTGGGGAATATAACATCTTGTAATAATCTGGGATTTTATGATGACGAGTTGTATGATGAATGAAGAAACCATAAACTAGCTCTCCATATTTCCATGAATTGTAAGAATGACTCTTTGTTCAATGTGCTGATTGACAATGGGTCTGCGTTGAATGTCATACCAAGGAGTACACTCGTGAAGCTTAAGTACCAGGGAACTCCTATGCGCCCAAGTGGCATTATAGTGAAAGCATTTGATGGTTCGAGGAATTCTGTCGTCGGAGAAGTAGATTTTCTTATTCACATAGAAGCAGTTTATGGTTTCGAGGTTATGGATATTGTCCCCGCCTATAGCTGTTTATTGGGACAACTGTGGATCCAAGAAGCAGGAGTTGTTACTTCAATCTTGCACCAAAAGCTGAAATTTGTTCGTGAATGGAAGGTGGTCATTATGAACGATGAGCAAGCTCTGTTGATATCTCATTTATCTTCCTTTAACATTGTAGAAGCCGACGAAGCCCCTGTTGGAACTCAGTTCCAAGCTTTGTCCATTGATAATATAAGGAAAAATGAGAATTCTACCGCCTCATATAAGGATGTAAAACAGGTAGTGCAGAAAGGCCCTATCAAGGTGTGGGGGAGGTTATTAATCCTCCTATGAACCCGAATGGCACTGGTTTGGGTTTCTCCATGAAGAAGGAAGTTGTTGTACCCCAAAATTTTCCCTCTCATTTATCAAGATTATCCTCACAAGATCTCTTTGACTCAAGACTGGATTAGGGTTTTGTCAGCTCAAGACATCTCATCTTACACCGTTGACCCAAAATTAGGGTTTGAGTTTGCACAAGGATTCTTGGACTATCAATGCTTCATATAACTTTAAAACATCATTATGGACCCCTAAGTTTACTCATGACAAGTTTCAAGACTTGAACCACATTTTTGATTAGTCAATTGGACAGTTGACCTAAAAATCATTTGTATTGGGGAAAAAGTTAACCATTGCCAATTTACAGTCAAACTTCATAATTTTTATCCACATCAACATTTTAAACTCATATGCATCATTTGATCAAGTTTGGATTACAATTCCTCAAGAAATTTGATCAAATCATCAAAAGGGCAAAATGGTCAAAATTAGGGTTTTGACTGAGGAAGGGCAATTTCTGATCTTTGACCTAGCAAATGACCAGTTGAGTTAAAGCATTATTTCAAGGGTTCATTTGTATCATCTTGACCTAACTACATGTTTCAAAACATTTCAATTGCATTGGATTGACAAATGAAATTTGCAGTCAACTGATCAAAAGTCAATTGTACACTGAAAAGTCAAACTTTGACTTTTTGGTCAAAATCAAGTACCAAGGGTCACAATTCATAAATACATGTAAAAATGTGAAATTTGTTCATCAAGGAATCAAGGATTGAAGATTAGGGTTGAAAATTGAAAATTTTCTTAACTTAGAAAATTTTCTAAGTATAGAAAATTTCTCATTTTTTTCTCAACTTTAGGCCATTTTTTCACCATGATACAAAATGATTCAAAGGAAATTCCCAACATGAAAGTTGTATACCTCCATGAAATTTACAACTTTGCTTCACACACTTTTTCCTAAAGATGCTTGGATCTCAAGATATAATATTATGAATACATGCTCATGAACTAAATAACTTAGTGAATTTTTGCCCTAATTTAGGCAGGTTTTGGACCCAACTTCATGGCATTTTTTCACCTAGTTCCAAGAAGAGTCTTCAAATGCATTTCAAATATGAGTTATAGAGCACATTTCAAGATTTTCAAAATGTCCAAGAACTCTTCAAGATCATTTTTGAGTAAGGAGAATCGAAGAGATGAAGTTGGCAAATTCTCACTTTTGATTCAAGCCATTTCATGAAGAACAAAGTTCCAATCAGTACCAATGTTGCCTAATCCATGCTTTACAGGTCCCAAACTTGTTTCTTACTCCTTAATTTAATGCTTACTCAGTTGAAAAATCTTTAATCCAAGCCTTAGAGCCATTACCCAAGTTGTAATTCCATAAATGGCATAAAGTGGCCATTGCCATTTTGAAAAAGCTCCACTTTTGCAAACTTTACAATCTTGAGCATTGAACATGTCTCCTTTGCACATATAAGTACCACAGACCTAAGGAAACTTGTATAGAACAAATATCAACCCTAAGCAATCCAGTACAAGCAGGTAAGGCCTTGTCCCTTCACTTTGCTTCAAAAGCAAGAAAGTGTGCAAAAAGGTGGGAACTTACAAATCTGTTGGAGAGCTGACTTTAAACTGATTCCATACTAATATATAAACACATTGCAGCATAACACACGATTACTAGAAGCCTGAAACACTCCCAAACTTCCTTTCACCAAAAACTGTCAAAACTTGCAGTTTCTTGCATAAGCATAGTAATCTCTCATTTGGCTCGTGCGTTTCAAGTCTTAACCATCAAAACACCTTACCTACTTGATATCTAACTGATCCAGGCCCTCATCCCTGTACTGTAACTCCTTCTCCATCATCTGCTATTTTTGTTTTCAAAGCTTGCAGGTTGACTTGGATAGAGAGTTTCAGACACTTTCAAAGCAAGGAAAGGGTTGGAACACACTCAGGGAGGTTCAAGCAAGCTCAAGCAATCATCAGGCCTTCATAAAACTCACTCCAACTCCATCCACGATTTCAACTGAAAGAGGTAAAAATATCAACTTCTATCTCTTCATACAGGCATCCATTGGCCATAATTTATGAATAAACAATGTAGACCTCATTGCAATGAAGTTGTACATATACATATATTGCATTTATTTGGCCTGAGTTGAGAGAATTTTGAACTTGAAGTTCCTGAAAAAATTAGGTTTAAATTTAGGGCTTTTAAAATTCATTATGATCTTTGATTGTTAGCTTACATGATTTATATGGTTAGAATCGTGAGACAAAATGCTACAACATTCATGTTATGAATTTTCATTTTCATGGAGAAATGAGAAAGTTACAGAGCATCTGGCTGGGTAGAGGAAGAAGACGAAGTACAGGGCCATGGAAGCGTTTCATGTTATATTATTTTTGTTTCACATTAATCAACGGATGTATAGCCACCCTAGTGGCAAGGTAGCGCGCTGGTGAGACCCATGTCCTGAATTCAAACCTTCCTTTTGTTTTTTCACATTTTTTCAGTTTTCAGTTTTGGCTTGTTTTTGCAGGAATTGGGCCTCCACGATGGGCTTAGTTTTTTTTCTAACATTCACCATCTGATTCATCAGTATACCCCCCTGGCCCAACTATTTCCATACATTTTTATTTATTTATTTTTGTTTTCATTTTTGTTTATTAATATTTATTTAATACCTAAAAATCATAAAAAATATGAAATATGATAATATTGCATTTTATTTTATTTTATTTTATTTTATTTTTCACATAAAAAATATATTTTATCTTCAATATATATTAATTATTTTTCTTAATAAACTTGTAAATATAAATAAAGTAGATTTAGTTTAATTTGTTTTATTTCATATTTGTAAATATTTATTTTTACATGTAAAAAACTAAATACTTCCTTACAATATTATTTATTATTTTTAGATACAAAAATACACAATAATAATATATACAAGAACTTTATTTTCTTTCAAAATAGAAATTAGGTTTAAAACTTTTTTTTGAGAATTAATTTCTTTTCCTTATATTTTTAGGATTAGATTAAATTTTTCTTTTCACACAAAAAACAAAACAAAATCTTTTTCTTGCATGTACATAATATTGCATATTTAAATATTGTATATTGTTTATTCTAATATTCGTACAAATTCGATTTGGTTGTAATAATTTATTTAGATTTACATTCTTGCAAATTCCCATTCAAATTTGTATTCCCCCCTTCCCACAAAGTTGTTGTAATAGCTTAGTAAACTTTACATTACGCAATTTACCGCTTTACATGCCATGTTAGTAATTAGGGTTTGAATGGCAAGATAAAAACAAAACAAATAGAAAACCCTAACACAAGATGAAAAAAACATGAAAATAACACACTTGCACATAAGCATCCTTAGGGTTTCTCAGCTTGGTTGCCTTATACAAAAATGGCCATATTACGCATGCAAAGTATCTTGGCAAAACAACAAATATAAGATCATAGTCCCTCGATGACGCTATTCAAGGTTTCCTTACAAAATGATCTTGGCCCCTCAAAAATGCCAAGATACTTTGCAAACATTGCTAATCATGGTTATACGATGACCCACACCCGTCCCGTTCACATCCAAAGATAGGGTTTCTTACCAAATCAATGGTAAGACAACAATGTCAAAGGAATAGAAAGTGCATAAGAAAGAAATTTTGAGTAGGTAGATTACTCCTAGTTACTTTCTCTATTTTCAAACAAATATCCTTGCTATTTTCCAAAACAAACACCACATATTTCAAAAACATCTTACAAACATTGAAAACATTTTCAAAAGACAAACATCTTTGTATACATTCTTACGAACGAGAATCATTACAAAGATTGCCTAAACAATGGCCTCTTTTACAAAATACTTTCAAAAACCACAAAAAGCACAATTTCAAACAAGAAGCAAGTGATCTAGCAAGTAACTAAGAGCCCATGGAAAACCATGGATGAAAAGGGTGCTAATACCTTCCCTTTTCATAATCTACCCCCCGAACTCAAGAAACAATCTCAAAGGGAGTTGGTGGATATGTTCTTAGGCACTCTATCGGGCACTTTCTTCAACCATTTGATTGGGAGCTCATCTAATGGATTTACTGAGTTAATACTAACCAGAGAGAGGGTGGAAGCTGGCATAAAAAGTGGAAAGATTCAGAAGGATTCATCTGCCTCTATAGCTGTGAGAAAACCTTTCACTGGGAAGAAGGAGGTATCTGCTGTTTACCCATAAAGGAACCAAGGGAGAGCTGAACGCCGATCAATGGTAGGGGCCGTTATGATCCCAAAGCCTACATCTGATCAATCAAGAAGTAACCAACCGAGGGTGGAAAGGCCAGTCCGGAAATTCACCAGAATCAATATGACTCTAGCCCAGGTTTTACTGCATCTTTTAAAATCTAATTTGGTAACTTTAAAGGAAGCTCCAAAGAACCCCAACACTGCGTCCCCTCATTATCACCCAAATGCCAGATGCGTGTATCATTCCGAAAGTCCGGGTCATGACACTAACAACTGCTGGGCCCTGAAAAACAAAATTCAAGACCTTATAGATGCAAAAGAGATTGAGTTTGATGCACCCGAGAAGCCAAACGTCATTTCTGCTCCTATGCCTAAGCATGGTCACAACACCAATGCTATCAAAGAAGACTTGTTTGTTACCACAGTTGATGAACTCTTGACTCCTCTCCCAATCATTAAGATAAACTTGTTGAAAGCTAGTGTATTCCCGGGTTGTAATGAAGACTACCATCTTTGCTTATCCTCACCAACTGTTTTCCCTTTGTTGAAGACATGCATTCTACGCTTGATAGACAACCAAGAGATTCTGTTTGAAAGTGCTCCTATTGCACCTGTTCCTGTTGAAGATGTTTCAATCATAACCATCTCCGCCAATCCTTCCAGGATCCCCAAAAGACCTGTTAGGATTACATCGGTTCGGAAATCTACTCCTCTTATGATCACAATGCCTGGGCCGGTCCCGTATGAATCAGACAAAACAGTGTCGTGGAATTACGATGGAGACATCTACTACCATGGTATCAAACAAGATGGGTTGGCCGCCAAAGAAATAAGCTCCGAAGAAGAAGACTCTAACATTAGCAATATTGGCGGAACCAGTAAGATTACCCGTAGCGGTAGAATCTTCTCTCCAGAGATTGCCCCTCCAAAGGCAGTTTTTGGACCCGTGACTGTTCCAAAGGTTACCTCCGTACTAATAATCATATCTGCAAGTGCTCCTAATGACAAAGACTACACAACCTCTGCTGTTATCCCTACCAACACTCCTACTGCTGAAATTCGAGGAAAAAGTATTCAAGCAGAGCCTGTCCAGACGAAGGCTCAACCACTAACTATCCCCGAAACCTCCAAGAAGGAAATGGAGGAGATCCTGAGAATAATAAAGAAGAGCGACTACGACGTAGTTGAACAGTTGGGGCAAACTCCCTCCAAAATCTCCATGCTAGCATTATTGCTGTGTTCTGAGGCACATGCGAAAGCTCTGGTGAAGTTTCTGAAGACAACCCATGTGCCGCAAGAGACGTCTGCTGACCAATTTCAAGATTGTGTGGCCAGCTTGACAGTTGATAACGGCCTAGGCTTCTCTGATGTTGATTTGACACCAAGAGGGAGAAAACACAACGAGGCATTGCATGTCTCCGTGGAATGTAGAGGAATAACTCTGGCACATGTCTTGGTGGACACCGGCTCATCTTTGAATATTTTACCGAAGAAAGCTCTCGACAGATTGGATTGCGAAGGACTAACGTTGAAACCCAGTAACATAGTCATAAGAGCATTTGATGGTTCAAAGAGGATGGTCCACGGGTAGGTAGACATCCCCATAAAGGTTGGGACTCAAACTTTCAACTCAACCTTCTATGTAATGAACATCCTCCCCTCTTACTCTTGTCTGCTAGGACGACCCTGGATCCATAATGCCGGTGCTGTCACCTCTACACTACACCAGATGCTGAAATACCCGGTCCATGGAAAGATTATCACTGTCCACGGAGAGGAAGAGTATATGATTAGCCACCTTAATTATTTCCGGTATGTGGAATTGGATGGAGAGTTCATTGAAACTCCTTTTCAACATTTCTAAGAAGTCTCTCAAGAGGTAGTAACCAAAACGGTATCCCAAACCCCCAAGATCACAAGACCTCCGCTCCGGATGTCATCTCTGAAGGACGCCAAGGCAGTAGTAGAGGAGGGAGGATGCACCATCTAGGGGAAACTTCCGGATATTCCGTATAAATCTGACAAGTTTGGCTTAGGGTTTACTTCAAGTGCTCAGAAGGTTGTGAACCATGCCCGTGCTGGAGGCCCACCTTTGAAGATTAGCAACCGAGAGGTCAATGCAGTGGAAGATGGTGAAGAAGATTGCAGCTTGGAGGATTGGATATTTCCTACTGTCAACGGAGGACTTCCCAATTGGGAAGCCAGAGACTTTGTCCCAATAACTTTCATCTCTCAGTAATTTATCTTTTACATTTCTGTTGGACTTGTAATATTCACAAACAATTCGCACATTTAAAACCTTGTGTCTTACCCGAGGCGCAATGGTCCATTTGTAAGGGTTTTTATTTCATCTTCATATGACATTCAATGAATCATGGACGTTTTTCACATACAAACTTTTTGTGCTCATTTATTTTCTTTTACATTTTATTTTTAAAGATGGCTATACCCTTACACACACCCACACTCACAAATGCAGGAACCCCTCCATTCCGGATCCCATGGATAACGATACTGTTATGGCCTTTTGTGACTCTGAGGATCTAATCTACCAAGCCGAAGACGAAGGTGAGGAAGATTGTGAAGTACCAGGGGAATTTGCCAGACTACTACAATAAGAGGAAAGAGCAATTCAACCTCATGAGAAACCGGTGGATACAATCAACTTGGGTACCGAGGAGGATAAAAAAGAAATCAAGGTGGGTGCCAATCTAGAGCCGAGTGTCAAGGAGCGTCTAATTCAGCTATTGCATGATTATGTCAATATCTTTTCCTGGTCATACAAAGACATGCTAGGACTTGATACAGACATCGCGGTACATCGTCTACCCACAAGAGAAGACTGTCCACCAGTAAAACAAAAAGTCCACCGCATGAGACCTAACATGTCAGAGAAGATCAAAGCGGAAGTCATGAAACAATTCAATGCTGGATTCTTAGTTGTCACTTCCTATCCTCAATGGGTTGCCAACATTGTTCCCGTGCCTAAAAAGGATGGCAAAATAAAAATGTGCGTGGACTATAGAGATTTGAATAGGGCCAGCCCCAAAGATGATTTTCCACTTCCCCACATTAATATCCTGGTTGACAATACGGCCCAGCACAAAGTGTTTTCCTTCATGGACGGGTTCTCAGGTTACAACCAAATCAAAATGGCACCTGAGGACATGGAGATAACTACATTTGTCACACAGTGGGGCACATTATTCTATAAAGTAATGCGATACAAGAAATGCTTGCTCCTCGTACTGAGAAGGAAGTCAGAGGATTCTTGGGATGCCTAAACTATATTGCCAGATTCATTTCTCACCTAACAGCAACTTGTGAGCTAATCTTCAAACTACTGAAGAAAGATCAAGTAATCAAGTGGAACGATGAATTCCAGTTTGCTTTTGACAAGATCAAAGAGTATTTACAAGATCCTCCTGTTTTGATGCCACCAGTCGAAGAAAGACCACTGATCATGTATCTGACTGTTTTAAAGAACTCAATGGGGGTGTGTATTGGGGCAGCATGACGAGTCTGGCCAAAAAGAGCACGCTATTTACTACCTGAGCAAAAAGTTTACCGACTGTGAAACCAGATATTCACTGCTCGAGAAAACTTGCTGCGCTCTGGCATGGGCTGCTCGCCGGCTAAGACAGTATATGCTGACTCATGCTACCTTGTTGATATCTAAGATGGATCCGATAAAGTACATCTTCGAGAAGCCTGCTCTGTCTGGAAGGATAGCTAGATGGCAAATGATCCTAACAGAATATGACATACAGTATACTACCCAAAAAGCTATAAAGGGAAGTGTGATAGCTGATCATCTTGCTCATCAAGCTGTAGAAGATTATCAGTCCATGAAGTTTGAATTCCTGGATGAAGACATCATGACATTAGACAACTATGAAGAAATCAGACCATATGACGGACCTGAACAAGGATCCCGGTGGACCCTATTCTTTGATGGGGCCTCCAATGCACTTGGTAATGGTATCGGCGCTGTACTCATATCTCCAGAAGGGTGTCATACTCCCTTTACTGCCAGACTTTGCTTCAACTGTACGAACAACATGACGGAATACGAAGCATGCATCTTTGGTCTCAAGGCTGCCATAGATTTGGGAATCAAGTCTTTAGATGTGTTTGGAGATTCAGCTTTGGTCATCAGTCAGATCAAAGGGGAATGGGACACTAAGCACCCAAGTCTTATCCCTTACAAAGAACATGTTTTGACATTTCTATCACGTTTTGAGAAGATTACCTTCGAGCATTTCCCGCGAGAAGAAAATCAGCTAGCAGACGCTCTAGCCACAATGTCATCTATGTTTAAACTTAATTAGGATAACGAGGCTCCCCAGATCACCATTGAACGAATGGATGAACCAACACATTGTCACGAGATTAATACTGAAGAGGTAGTGGACCAACTGTGGTTTCATGAAGTCAAGAGGTATATCGAGGCTCAAGAATATCCGGAAGGAGCTTCAATCAATGATAAGAAGTTCTTAAGGAGATTCTCTACCAAGTTCTTCCTTAATAATGGCATCCTGTACAAATGCAATCATGACTCCGTTCTGCTTTGGTGTGTGCATAAGATTGAGGCGTAAAGGATCATGGCTGAATTACATGAAGGTACTTTTGGCACTCACTCCAGTGGGCATACGATGGCGAAGAAAATCCTACGGGCAGGCTATTATTGGTCTACCATGGAAGCAGATTGCTATCAACACTCTCGGACCTGTCATAAGTGTCAAATTTATGCTGACAAGGTGCACGTGCCCCCGGTTCCTCTAAATGTCTTGACGGCTCCTTGGCCCTTTGTTATGTGGGGAATTGATATGATTGGAGAGATCAAGCCTACAGCCTCCAATGGACACCGTTTCATCCTAGTGGCCATTGACTATTTTACAAAATGGGTCGAAGCAGCTTCCTTTGCATCCGTTACTAAGAATGTTGTTGCCTGCTTCATCAAGCAAAATCTCATTTGTTGGTACGGTATCCCAGAAAGGATCATCACTGACAATGGTACAAATCTTAACAATACTATGATCACTGCCTTGTGCGAGCAGTTCAAGATTCAGCATCACAATTCATCCCCCTATCGGCCAAAGATGAATGGTGATGTCGAAGCTGCAAATAAAAACATTAAAAAGATCATACAGAAAATGACATTCACCTACAAAGACTGGCATGAGATGCTACCATTTACTCTCCACGGGTATCGTACCACGGCTCGCACATCAACTGGGGAAACACCCTATTCTTTGGTTTATGGCATGGAGGCTGTCTTGCCTATTGAGGTTCAGATCCCCTCTTTGAGAATTATGAAGGATGCATGTTTGAATAAGGACGACTGGATCCAGATTCGACTTGATCAACTGAACTTAATTGATGAAAAGAGACTTACGGCTATTTGCCATGGTCAGATGTATCAAAAGCGGATGATCAAGGCTTTCAACAAAAAAATCAGATGCCAAGTATATCAAGTTGGAGATCTAGTGATCAAACGCATCATCTTGCCACAAAGTGATCCCAGGGGCAAATGGAATCCTACCTATGAAGGACCATTTGTAATCAAAAGCATATTCTCCGGTGGGGCGATGATCTTAACCACCATGGACGACGATGACCTGCCATACCCTGCAAACACGGACATAGTTAAAAAATACTATGCATAATAGACCCGCTAGGTTGACACACCTAGGCAAAACAAGGGCATCCCGGCAAACCAAAAAGGTTAGGGCAAAAATTAGGGATAAAATATAAAAAAATATATACACCCAGCAAGTTGAAAACCCAAAAGGACGACTTGGGCAAAAAAGGGTTTCCCGGTGGACTGAAAACCCGAAAGGGCGGTCCAGGAAAAAATTAGGGAATTAAAGTGTATGACTATGTCCCGTCGGAACCCCTTATGGACAACCTTTGACTTCCACTGACAAACTCAGAGTTTCTGATCAATTCAATCATCTTCAGACGAAGCAACAAGTAGAAAAGATGCTCAGAGATGCGAAGGCTATAGCAGAATAGGAACCCCATGGGATTATTACACATAGCTATCTTTATTTGTATAAATTCTTTTTTCCTTATGGCACCATTCTCTTACTAGTATGTTTGTCTCCTTTGTACAAAATACTAATTCAAAGTTAAATACAAAGATATCTCTTTGAAAGTACAGAAAACTATTTGTCTTTTTTCTTTACACTTGTGTTTTATTTGCAAAAACGTCCAATGATTCATTAATGAACATATGCATTTGAACATAATTATTGTTTACAAATAAACAAAATGAGAAATATAATTACTGATGGGTTGAAAGGATAGGAAAACGTCTTTAGGCTATTCCATAAGCAATCCCCATGGTACGTCATTTAAATCCCCAGCGGAACTAAAACTTCAAACTATTAATCCCCAGTAGAAATCATCAAAATTCTCAAGATTCCCCAGGCAAATTTTATAAGCAGTACATGGCATTGCCCTCACAATAGAATTTAATTCTCTCAACAAGAGTTCATCAGTACTTCAACCCTGAGACGTTGGAAGTTCAACATATCCTCGGTAGCATTCAAGGATTTATTTTCTTCAATCAAACAGCAATACAGCGAATCAGCTTACATGCGCATACATTACATCTACATATCATAAACATTGATGAAGAAAATATATTGCATCATACATTTCATGCAACATAACTTTGTGTTTCAGCTAACATTTTACCCTTTTCAAGACAAGATTAAACAGCTACCATTAACAATGTGCAATCATATACAGTTCAGATACGCTCCAGACATGGATGCCACTCTGATACTCATTCAGATTCAAACTTCAAATACAGTTCAGATACGCTCCAGACGCGGATGCCATTCTGATACTCATTCAGATTCAACTTTCAGATACAGTACGGATACGCTCCAAACACGAATGCTATTCTGTTGCTCATTCAGATTCAAGTTCAAATACAGTACGGATACGCTCCAAACACGGATGCCATTCTGTTGCTCATTCAGATTCGACTTTCAGATATAGTACAGATACGCTCCAGACACGGATGTCATTCTGATACTCATTCATATATCAAGTTCAGATACAGTTCGGATACGCTCCAGACACGGATGCCATTCTGGTACTCATTCAGATACAACCTTCCAGATACAATACAGTACAGATACGCTCCAGACATGGAGGCCATTCTGTTACTCATTCAGATTACAAGTCCAGATACAGCTCAGATGCGCTCTAGATGCGGATGCCATTCTGATACTCATTCTTTCAGCTTACAACTTACAGTTCAACAAACATTTTTTCGATGGCATCTACAAGCCCATCTCCAACAAGATTCTATCACTTCTACAAATGGCATCTTTAAGCCCATTCCCTCAACTACACATCGTCGAGTGCAAATTTATGGGCACTCTAGTGTCCAATCATCTTTCACCTTCGAGTCACGAATGGAAAAACTCGCCAATCTAACTCTTCAGGTTTAAGAACATTGAACAGGGGAAGCTGTTGTACCCAAAAAACTTCCCTCTCATTTATCAAGATTATCCTCACAAGATCTCTTTGACTCAAGACTGGATTAGGGTTTGGTTAGCTCAAGACATCTCATCTTACATTGTTGACCCAAAATTAGGGTTTGAGTTTGCACAAGGATTCTTGGTTTATCAATGATTCATATAACTTTCAAACATCATTATGGACCCCTAAGTTTACTCATGACAAGTTTCAAGCCTTGAACCACATTTTTGATCAGTCAATTGGACAGTTGACCTAAAAATCAGCTGTATTGGGGAAAAAGTCAACCATGGCCAATTTAAAGTCAAACTTCATAATTTTTGATCCACAGCAACATTTTAAACTCATATGTATCATTTGATCAAGTTTGGATTACAATTCCTCAAGAAATTTGATCAAATCATTAAAAGGGAAAAATGGTCAAAATTAGGGTTTTGACTGAGGAAGGGCAATTTCTTATCTTTGACCTAGAAAATGACCAATTGAGTTAAAGCATGATTTAAAGGGTTCATTTGTATCATCTTGACCTAATTACATGTTTCAAAACATTTCAATTGCATTGGATTGACAGATGAAATTTGCAGTCAACTGATCAAAAGTCAACTATACACTAAAAAGTCAAACTTTGACTTTTTGGTCAAAATCAAGTACCAAGGGTCACAATTCATCAAAACATGTCAAAATGGGAAACTTGTTCATCAAGGAATCAAGTATTGAAGATTAGGGTTGAAAATTGAAAATTTTCTTAACTTAGAAAATTTTCTAAGTATAGAAAATTTCTCATTTTTTTCTCAACTTTAGGCCATTTTTTCACCATGATGCAAAATGATTCAAAGGAAATTCCCAACATGAAAGTTGTAGACCTCCATGAAATATACAACTTTTATTCACACACTTTTCCCTAAAGATGCTTGGATCTAAAGATATAATTTTATGAATACATGCTCATGAACTAAATAACTTAGTGAATTTTTGCCCTAATTTAGGCAGGTTTTGGACCCAACTTCATGGCATTTTTTCACCTAGTTCCAAGAAGAGTATTCAAATGCATTTCAATTATGAGTTATAGAGCACATTTCAAGATTTCCAAAATGTCCAAGAACTCCTCAAGATCATTTTTGAGTAAGGAGAATCAAAGAGATAAAGTTGGCAATTTCTCACTTTTGATTCAAGCCATTTCATGAAGAACAAAGTTCCAATCAGTACCTATGTTGCCTAATCCATGCTTTACAGGTCCCAAACTTGTTTCTTACTCCTTAATTTAATGCTTACTCAGTTGACAAAGCTTTAATCCAAGCCTTAGAGCCATTACCCAAGTTGTAATTCCATAAATGGCATAAAGTGGCTATTGCCATTTTGAAAAAGCTCCACTTTTGCAAACTTTACAATCTTGAGCATTGAACCTATCTCCTTTGTACATACAAGTACCACAGACCTAAGGCAACTTGTATAGAAAAAATACCAACCCTAAGCAATCCAGTACAAGCAGGTAAGGCCTTATCCCTTCACTTTGCTTCAAAAGTAAGAGTGTGCAAAAAGGTGGGAACTTACAAATCTGTTGGAGAGATGACTTTAAACCGATTCCATACTAATATACAAACACATTGCAGCATAACACATGATTACTAGAAGCCTGAAACACTCCCAAACTTCCTTTCACCAAAAACTGTCAAAACTTGCAGTTTCTTGCATAAGCATAGAAATCTCTCATTTGGCTCGTGCGTTTCAAGTCTTAACCATCAAAACACCTTGCCTACTTGATATCTAACTGATCCAGGCCCTCATCCCTGTACTGTAACTCCTTCTCCATCATCTGCCATTTTTGTTTTCAAATCTTGCAGGTTGGCTTGGATAGAGAGTTTCAGACACTTTCAAAGCAAGGCAAGGGTTGGAACACACTCAGGGAGGTTCAAGCAAGCTCAAGCAATCATCAGGCCTTCATAAAACTCACTCCAACTCCATCCATGATTTCAACTGAAAGAGGTAAAAATCTCAACTTCTATCTCTTCATACAAGCATCCATTGGCCACTATTTGTGAATAAACAGTGTAGACCTCATTGCAATGAAGCTATACATATACATATCTTGCATTTATTTGGCCTGAGTTGAGAGAATTTTGAACTTGAAGTTCCTGAAAAAATTAGGTTTAAATTTAGGGCTTTTAAAATTCATTCTGATCTTTGATTGTTAGCTTACATGATTTATATGGTTAGAATCGTGAGACAAAATGTTACAACATTCATGTTATGAGTTTTCATTTTCATGGAGAAATGAGAAAGTTACAGAGCATCTGGCTGGCTAGAGGAAGAAGACAAAGTACAAGGCCATGGAAGCGTTTCATGTTATGTTATTTTTGTTTCACATTAATTAACGGATGTATAGCCACCCTAGTGGCAAGGTAGCACGCTGGTGAGACCCATGTCCTGGGTTCGAACCTTGGCGCTACCTTTTGTTTTTTCACATTTTTTTCAGTTTTCAGTTTTGGCTTGTTTTTGCAGGAATTGGGCCTCCACGCTGGGCTTAGTTTTTTTTCTAACATTCACCATCTGATTCATCAGTATACCCCCCTGGCCCGACTATTTCCATACATTTTTATTTATTTATTTTTGTTTTCATTTTTGTTTATTAATATTTCTTTAATACCTAAAAATCATAAAAAAATATGAAATATGATAATATTGCATTTTATTTTATTTTATTTTTCACATAAAAAATATATTTTATCTTCAATATATATTAATTATTTTTCTTAATAAATTTGTAAATATAAATAAAGTAGATTTAGTTTAATTTGTTTTATTTCATATTTGTAAATATTTATTTTTACATGTAAAAAACTAAATACTTTCTTACAATATTATTTATTATTTTTAGATACAAAAATACACAATAATAATATATACAAGAACTTTATTTTCTTTTAAAATAGAAATTAGGGTTAAACCTTTTTTTGAGAATTAATTTCTTTTCGTTATATTTTTAGGATTAGATTAAATTTTTCTTTTCACACAAAAAACAAAACAAAATCTTTTTCTTGCATGTACATAATATTGCATATTTAAATATTGTATATTGTTTATTCTAATATTCGTATAAATTCGATTTGGTTGTAATAATTTATTTAGATTTACATTCTTGCAAATTCCCATTCAAATTTGTATTCCCCCCTTACCACAAAGTTGTTGTAATAGCTTAGTAATCTTTACATTACACAATTTACCGCTTTACATGCCATGTTAGTAATTAGGGTTTGAATGGCAAGATAAAAACATAACAAATAGAAAACCCTAACACAAGATGAATAAAGCATGAAAATAACACACTTGCACACAAGGATCCTTAGGGTTTCTCAACTTGGTTGCCTTATACAAAAATGGCCATATTACGCATGCGAAGTATCTTGGCAAAACAAACAAATATAAGATCATAGTCCCTCGATGACGCTATTCAAGGTTGCCTTACAAAATGATCTTGGTCCCTCAAAAATGCCAAGATACTTTGCAAACATTGCTAATCATGGTTATACGATGACCCACACCCGTCCCGTTCACATCCAAAGATAGGGTTGCTTACCAAATCAATGGTAAGACAACAATGTCAAAGGAATAGAAAGTGCATAAGAAAGACATTTTGAGTAGGTAGATTACTCCTAGTTACTTTCTCTATTTTCAAACAAATATCCTTGCTATTTTCCAAAACAAACACCACATATTTCAAAAACATCTTACAAACATTGAAAACATTTTCAAAAGATAAACATCTTTGTATACATTCTTACGAACGAGAATCATTACAAAGATTGCCTAAATAATGACCTCTTTTATAAAATACTTTCAAAAACCACACAAAGCATAATTTCAAACAAAAAACAAGTGATCTAGCAAGTAACTAAGAGCCCATGGAAAACCATGGATGAAAAGGGTGTTAATACCTTCCCTTTTCATAATCTATCCCCCGAACTCAAGAAAAATTCTCAAAGGTCTTTCCTGTGCTTTTTCACCTTTCCTTTTGGATAAAAGAAAAGTCGGTAGCGACTCTTGATAACCGTAACATTTGTGAGTAAACGCAAAACCCTCAAGTCAGTTCTCTCACCGTATCACAGAAGTCGTGAAGCTGAAGTCCTCTTTGAGTAAAAATCAAGACATATTTCACAGTGCAGGCTATATTCATCCAATTACTCCAAGTATCAACGCTATTCTCGAAGGTGAATCAGAGCAAGAGATGTCGAACTTCATGACACATAGAGTCAGAGTCCAAAACTGGATCACTGTTAATGTTCCTTCTTGCATTCACATTTCAAAGTAATTTGTTTTTTGTTAGTTGTAATACAGTGGGAGAACTGACTTTTGGTTTTATCTAAAATATGCGGATAGCTAGAGTTGCCACCGACTTTTCTTTTATCCAATATTTAGGAAAGGTGAAAAGATTATAAAATACCTTTGATAGATTTTGAGTTCGGGGAGGAGGGGAGTAAGATATGAAAAGGGAATGTGTTAGTATCCTTTTCACCCATAGTTATCTACGGACTCTTAGTTACTTAGCTCACATTTGAAAACTTGCTTTGTGTGTGTGTGTGATTTGAAAGTATTTTTGAAATCGCCAATGTAAGGATGACTTTGTAATGATTCTTGTATCGACCCTCAAGAATGCATACAAAGTGTTTGAAAATATTTTGTTTGAAAAGTGATGTAAAAAATGATTATTTTAGAAAAGAGTTGTGAGCAAGCGATTAAGAGTTTCTTACCACTCAAGGTAATTATTATTCCTTTCCTTATCCTTTAGAGATAGCATTATCCATACCATTAGTTGGTAGGTAGCCCTATCTATTGGATGTGAAGGGACAGGCGAAGGGTCATCGTATGGTCATTGAAGGCAACACGTAGAGATACTTTAGCAATTGTATCAGAGGGACTAGATAATTTTTGTAGGAAACATTGAAGGGTTATCGAGGGACTATGATCTTTATTCAAGGGTCTTTTGCTAAAGTATCCATACTTTCTAGGGACATGACCAACTATTCAAAGGAAACAAAGAGAAGTTACCCTAGAGGTGTGAGTGTGAAAAGTGTGTTCAGTTCAGTTATATTTATCTTAAATTAGGGTTTTCTATCGATTGATTTTAGTCTTGCCATACAAACTCTAGTTACTAGTTGTTAAATACGTACAAGAAAATAAAGTGTGGAATGTAAAATCCTAAGCTATTACATGGCTTTGGGAGAGGTACATAAGTATGAAAAAATGCGGAAAGTAAACCTACACTATTACATCCTGTGAGCAGTTACATAATAGGGAAAATGCAGAAAATAAATCTACGCTATTACATTGATAGTCAGAATCCTATACATATGATCTACTAATGTAAGTAAAGGAGGAAAAAGAAATAAGAAAAATATAAAAAAGAAGTTTGAATGTTTTTATGTGGTTATTTTTTTGTGAAAATGATTTAAGTTGATAATTAATCAAAACCTAAAATTCGAATTAATTTTAATATTTAAGAAAAAGGTTAATTAATTAATTAATTAAAATGAGAAAATTAAATATTTATTATAAAAACTAAACCTAATTAATTAGTATTAAAAAAAGGTTAGTTTAATGATTAGGTTAGAGGAAAATAGAAAAAATAGATTGAATGGGGTGGGTGTTGAACCCATGCCCTCTAGCCTTCCTACATCCTTGCTTGCCACTGCGTCAGGCGTTTGTTGGTGTTAGAAAGATAAGCGTTGAACAATATATGTGAAACCTGCATAAATTGGAAAATAGAAAAAATATTGCAAAAGGCAGGGATCGAACCCACGCCCTTAACATTACACGCCTTCGTCTTGACCAACGGTACTACACCCTCATCCGTGTACATAAGCAAACAAAAAAATATGAAATAAACCAGTGGACCAGAGAGGCGCTTGAGCCCTAGCTCCAGTCGTCTTCTCCGGTGAGACGATTTTGTCAACCTGCAAAATAGAGCATGTTAGTGATCAAAAGGAACCCTACCCCCCTAAATTGACCCTTGTGGATCCATTGGTGGCATTAGTTTTAGCTAAATCATCCTGCACAATGATATACAACGAAAATAACGCAAATTGGTTCAACAATGGTGCTAGGCTATCCTGACGTTATGGGCTTAATGCGAGGGTTCAAACCTGTGTTGTTTTGTCTCATGAACACATTAGAATCGTTAGTATGAATCAAATAATTGTAAAAATTAAAATACAAAATTGAAAAAAATATGAAAACCGATGATGTTTATGTGCATGTTTCAAGCCTCTTTTATCATCAAGAATGATCAAGACTTACCCTATGATGTCTCAGGAATCAATTTGGATGGTTGTTCTGCTTTGAGAAGGGATAAAAATAGGATTTCAAGTTTGCCCTATTGTTGACAAAATTTGAGATTTTGAGAGTGTTCTTTGAGAAGATTTTTTCGTGTCTTTGGTCTGAATGTAATGAGTATAAATAGGCCAAACATTATGGGTCAGAATCTCATGGAATTAAGGCTTGTATGATTTATTTCCATGTTGTGTTTAAAATCTTTCCAAAATTGAAGATTTTTCTTCCAAATATTCCGTACACGGTTTTGGCATGTTTGTCATGTGTTTTTTGGGCCTCCAACTTGATTCAAACAAAGTTCAATGTGCCTTGATCCATTAGTTATTTTATTTGATTTATTTTAATAATATTTGCATAAAATTAAAACAAATAAAATGAAAAAAGATGGCCATGTACCAAATAACTTATAGGTCCTCTAACATGTCATAAATATGTTTGAACCTCAAAAGTTTGGCCCGTTAGTCCAAAACGTAAAAAATTTTCAATGAAAGTTTCGTGCATTTCTCCAAATGTTTTCAACTTGCACCAATCATAACTCTCTAAATTTTTGTCATATGAAGGTGATTTTGGACTTTTTGGAAACCTCAAGATGTCCCCTACAACCTTCATGTTGGTCATTTTTATATTTTAAGATCTTATCTTGATGTAAATTGCTTTGACAAAAAGTGTCTTTTTGTTGACTTTTAAAATGACGTGTAATGTTTTGGCCCATATCTCTCAAATGAAGCATTTTTTGGACTTGAGCTTAGAGAGAAAAAATTGTAGAGAATTGAATTCCCTTCAAAATGAGCTTTGGTTTAGAATTTTATGATAAAGTATGCAAAAGTTGGGCTTGGTCAAAGTTCAGTTGACTCCTCCTTAAGAAAACTCTAATTTAGTAACTTTTGACTTTTGATGAATCTTGAGTCTTCTTGATGAATCATGATCAACCCTTGATCAACTAATGGATGTGACTTCAAAATCATGATGTTGACCAAAAATCTTAATTTTTGACTGTATGTTATCCACAGTTGACTTTTTAACCAATACAGTTGATTTTCAATCATCTGAGCAATTGATGAGCAAAATTGGGATGCAAGGATTGAAAATTGTGATGGGGGTACCTTAAAGCATATGAGGAATCATGGAATCCACTTGAGGCATTAGAAGTCAAGTTTCATTTGGGAAAATCTAAACCCTAGTTGTAGGTCAACTGCTTAGGAGGAGAGTTTGTCTGATCAATCCTTAAGTAGTCTTGAACAATTGAGAACCCTAGGAGCATGAGGAGGTATCTTGAAATAATTAGTCTTGAAAAATGGGAGGGAAAATTTTGGGGAACAACGTTTGCCCCTGTTCAATCTTCTTAAACCTAAAGAGTTAGATTGGTATATTCGCCATTCATGATCTGAAGGTGGAAAAGGATTGAACACTTAAGTGCCCAGAAATTTGCACTCATTAGTGCATGAAGTAATCTTGGTTGATTATATTTATTGAATAGTATTAAAGATTCCATTACGAGAGGTGACGGAGTGTCGCCAGAGATGGGCTTATAGATGCCATCAAAAGTGTCTATTGATAGGAGTATTAAAATGAGTCTACGCTCGACGGTATCTGAGAAATATACTAGAATGAGTCTGTGTCTGACTGTATCTAGCAGATGTGATGGGGAGTGTCAGAATGAATCTTATATCTCTATTGTATCTGAATGATGTTCTAGAATGAGTCTATGTCTTGATTGTATCTATAAGAGGATCAGAATGAGTCTTCGCCCGACTATATATGAGATCCATATTAGAATGAGTCTATGCCTGACTATATTTAAAAGATGTACTGGAATGAATATCTTAATGGATCTACGTCTTAATTGTTGGCATCATAGCCTGGAATTTCAGAGTGGTAAGCACACGAGCGTTTGGATTGTAACAAGGAGATGTGGTGTTGGGGTTCTTCGGGGCCTCCTTCAGGGTTACTAGATTTGTCTTCAATAATTGTGGCAAGATTTGAGACAGAGTCATGTTTATCCAGGTGTACTGTCTTATCGGCCTTTCTGTCCTCGGTTGATTGTTCTATTGTTGGGTAGGTTCAGACTTCGAGATCATGACAGCCCCTACTGCTGGACGGTGCTCAGTTCTATTCTGACTTCTGGGATTTTAGATAACATTGACCTCCTTCTTACCCGTGAATGGCTTCTTCACCATACTTGAAGAGGTGTCTTTCTGGATTTTGCCACTTCGGATCCCAGCTTCTACCCTTTCTCCAGTTAATATCAGCTCGGTAAAGCCAACAGAGGAGCTACCAATCAAGTGATTGAAGAACGGACCAGACAGCGTACCAAGAAACATGTCCACCAATTCCCAATCAGACAAAGGGGGTTGGACTCTCCCTGTCATATATCTCCACTTCTGTGCATAGTCCTTAAAACCTTCGCTTGCGCCCATAGACATACTCTGGAGTTGAGTACGGGTAGGAGAAAGGTCAGCGTTATATTGATACTGCTTATAAAAAGAAGCATCCAGATCTTCCCAGTTGCGGACATTGGTTCCCTCCAGCTGATAGAACCACTCGAGCTGAGTCCCGTATAGATTGTCCTTAAAGAAATAGACCCACAAGTTCCTATCAACAGTGTGAGGCTGAATCTTCGTCACATAGGAACAAAGATGAATCTTGGGACAAGACACCCCATCATACTTTGCAAATATTGGAGCCTTGAACTTCTGTGGGATGACAACCCCAGATGCCAAACCCATCTCTTCAAAATCCAGCCCTGGTATTCTTTGTATCTCCATTACGCTCAGACGATCCTCTAACTATTTGTACCTATCCTCAGCGGGAGGATATTGTTCATCATTGTAGTTAGTGTCATTATCAGAAACCTCAAGGCTAGGGTCCTCCTCCCTTGTCTCTCCCTCTTGATTCTCCCCTTCTTTGGAAGAGGAGGTCAGATAAACTGGTTGCTTCAACGGTCCCTTGAATCTTCTTCCCAGATTCAGGACACCAATAAACTTCTTTGTCTTCTTCTTTTTCTCTTTCAGAATAAAGGCCTTGAGATATTCCCGCCCTTTTGCCAAAGCTACGAACATTTGCTGAAATTGGGAATTTTGTGCCTGGAGATCCTTGATACTTTGTTCATAAGTCATTATTGCTGAAATAAATAGCGAAGACGTTGAGAAACCTATTATGAAACCTATTTATGCAATGTCATGGATGTTATGCGTATGCAATGATTTCAAGGACTTTGGGAAATTTAAATTTGCGAACCCAAAATGAAACAAATATTTTATTAGTAGAATTTAAAATACAATTGCCTTTTAGGCGTTACAATTGAAAATTCTCAAAGATAAAAAAAAATCAAGTTTCCCATGGATGCTTCCTCTTCGTGCCGAGATAGACATTAAGGCTTCTTTCCTCATGAAGATGCTTTGTGGGCTCTAAGAATTTCTTCTCCTAGGCATAGAACTGGTCCCTATAAGTATCCCACTCCTTCTTTAACTGAATCCAGGACCTCTGTAACTCTTCAAGATCAGTGGGCATATCAGGATGAAGAACTGTGTAAGGAGTATCCCCTTCAGTAATGGGCTCCGCAATCACTGGTAAGACAACTATGTATGACATCATAAGTTTTTGAGCACGAGCTCGTACCCATTAGAGATAAGGTTCCATAGGAATGGAAGTCTTCGGCCCCAAAGTCTTGACATCAGATCTGTTTACCATGCCCAGGCTCGTATGAACCTCTGGAGATACCCCTGAATATCATCCTCATAGTTGAACATAATGCCCTGGATAAGCATCTCATGAGGAACATCCCTTCGAGCGTAACCAAATTGTCGCAGGGCCAAAGAAGGATTATAAGTTATACCTCCCCTAATTCCAAGTAGTGGGACATTAGGGAATTCCCCGCAGCGGCCAATAATAGAAATATCTCCCATAGATCGAAAATACCAGACAATATCTGCGTGAGAAAGTGACATTATCCTTTGCGACCAACCCAAACCTTCTTCATCCTTCAACACTGACTTAGGGAGGTGAGAAATAAACCACCTCGACAGTAATGGCATGCAACACATAAGAACCCCTCTTATCTTCATAGTACGAGTGTGGAGAGCATGCAAGATATCTCCGAGCAAAGTAGGCACAGGGTTGCGAGAGAGGAAGATCTTGATAGCATTCACCTCTATGAGTAAGTCTGGATTAGGGATCAGTACTAACCCATTAATTAGAAGATCCAAAAGCTCCTCTAAAGCCTGAAAGTCTAAATCATTCCAAAATAGTTGGGCCTTCTCTATTAGGAACTTGGCTAGAAACCTTTTGACTCCGCTTCTTGTTTCCCAATTGGATACCACGTTGGCCTGTTTCAGATGCAAAGATGAGGCATTGACTTCTGGCTTGGGAACCTCTTCTAAACATGTGAAAGGCATCTGGTCAAGAATAGGTAGATCCAATAACTGAGAGAACTCTTCCATGGTAGGCACCTACTGATAGTCTAGAAAGGTGAAGCAGTGGTGCTTGGGATCAAAGAACTGGAAGAGTACACCCATCATCTTTTCATCAAAGCATGAAGTAACCAGGTTGAGAAGTCGACCATGTCTCTTAATGAATGAAGAAGTTTCAGGAACCCTTGATACTAGCTCCTTGAGTTGAAGAGGTATTCTCACAAAGCTGATTCGGATAGTGTTTCTACGAGCGGAAGCCATGATCTGTAAATTAGAACATAGATAAATTCCCTCGGTCCTTGAAATGGTTAGTGTAATAAGAATGAATGTTATGTCATGATGCATGATGTTATGTTCAAACAGAGTAAATCGCACACAAGCAAATCACACAATAGACCTTAGGTTCAAAGGCTTGCATCAGGTTAAAGGTAAGTACCCTCTTGAATTTTAGTTGGTTTCAAACATGTCTTAGAAAAGTAACCGAGTTCTAAGGATTCTCAATTTTACTGATCATCCTTTATTGGGCATTGTTTCAGCTCAGACAATATTTTCTTGCGGCCGAAATATCCCGAAAGTCTGATCTCATTGAGTGTAGCATCAAGTATCAACCAATCCTTAGCTTTATACCGACGCCGGCTATCTCACTACTTTCTAATGGCCAAGTTTGTTCAACTAAGGTTCTAAGGTTCATTAGTGCTTCACGACACCACGCGGAGGCCCCGTATTCTCCTTGTTTCCACACAAAGGATATCGGTACCAACCAAAGTATCACACCAACATAACCATCGCTTAAACCATATCGGTCTACGTTGTACAGTCTCCACGATCTATTGTTGTTTACCTAAAAAGTACCCCCAGATCCGGATGTAGGATCTTCAATAATGCCCAAACAAAACCTTTAAGGATAAAGCAGACAAAACAAACAAGAAAGCAATTTTAAAAATGACCTATATCCTAAGGTATACCCCACTTTATATATTCCCCAACAGAGTCGCCAGTTCTGTGATACGATGGCAGAACTGACTATTTTTTGTTAATACTGGTTTTGCGTTTTTTGTTCGTAAATATACTGTAAGCAAGAGTCTCCACCGACTTTTATTTTATCCAACAAAGGAAAAGGAAAAAGAACAGAAAAAACTTTTTTCGAGTTGTTTCTTAGTACAGGGGGTAGATCATAGAAAGGGAAGGTGTTAGCATCCTTTCTATCCATGGTTTTCCATGGGCTCTTAGGTACTTGCTCATTTTTGAAATTGCTTTCGTGTGTTTATGTGTTTGAAAATGTTTTGAAATATGCCTTAGTGCAGCGTTTCACTTTATGGTAACCCTTGTATCAGTCTTCAAGGGTGTGATAAAGTGTTTTTGAAAACTTTAGCTTGAAAAGCATTTTGAAAGTGTAAGTGTAAAAAAAATTTTGTTTTGAGCAAGTACCTAAAAGTTTCTACCTACTCGAAAAAGTATGTTCATTTTCTTATTTCCTTTAGACAGCGCTATCCTACTGTGATCGGTGGAAATAGAACTGACTGTTTTGAAATGCTGGTTCGCGAAATGTCGCGGTAAGCAAGAGTCGCCACCGTCTTTTATTTTCTCCAACAAGGAAAGGACAAAAGCACAACAAAATTCCTTTTCGAGATGTTTCTCGGTTCGGGAGGTAGATTATAGAAAGGGAAGGTGTTAGCACCCTTTCTATCCGTGGTTATCCACGGGCTCTTAGGTACTTGCTCACTATGTTTTCAAAAATGTTTGCTTTTCTTGTGTTTGTGGGTTTTGAAAAAAGTTTGTTTGAAAACTTCGTTTTGACTCTTGTATCAGTCCTCAAGAGTGTATGAAGTGTTTGTTTGAAAACCTTTGTTTGAAAAGTGTAAGTGCGAAAAGTTGTTTTGTTTTTTTGAAAGAGCAAGTATCTAAGAACCTCTACCTACTCAAAAGAAATTAAGCTGTGTAAATGTCCTTTAGACAGTACTATCCCACTATTGAGAAGTAGGTAGCACCGTCGTTGGAGTTTTTCGGGTCAATTCGATTATATGGGACATGTGTGGTCACCAAAGCAATAGTAGGACGCCTTAGCGGTAACCCTAATGTCCTAGATCCTTTTTATCTGAGGCAACCGTTTCGAGGCAACTGTATCTTTAGACAGGAGGGCGACCTCTAAAATACCTTATACTCAATGACCACGTCGAGGCAACCAAGTGAGGCGTACCCTAGGAGTGGCATGTGCGAGTGTGTCAGGATTCAGTTTAAGATTATCTTTGCATATGTTATGGTGAGCTACGGGTTGATTTTATTTTCAGAACAAGTCTTGTCATGCATAGCAGTTAATAGTTGCGGAAAGTAAATTGCGGAAAGTAAATCTACGCTATTACAAGGCGTCGGGTATTTACATCGCCAAAAACAAACCCTTGAAAAAGTAAATGCGAGAAAATAAAGAAAGCGATAAAAAGTCCTAATTACGCTATTACATCCTCGGAGCAATTACATAAATATGATAAAAAATAATATGCGCGAAAAGATTGAATCGGAGAAGGTCTTAGGGTTTTGACCCTTTTTGAGAAAAGAATGAATTTTGGTCCTTTTTGTATTTAATTAAATCTAAAACTAATTAATTAATTAATTAAAAGAAAAAAAGTATTTTTTAGTTTTTTATGTTTTAGTGAAACAAATAAAAAGAAATTAAAATAGTCAAGAAAACCCTAATTCTATGTTGATTTTATTTATTGTGAAAAAAGGTCAAAGTTAACCTAATTAACTAAATTAATTACATTAGAATTTATTTACAAAAATAATAAAGTGAAATTAATAAATAATAATAATAATAAAAATATTTACATTTTTTAGTTTTCTGAATTTATTATGAAAATAAATTAATTTGTTAGTTAATTAAATAATAATAATAATTAAAGTAAAATAATTAAATAGAAATAGAAAAAGGAAAAGAACCCAGGGGGGTGTTGGCCAGCTTTGGAGGTTTGTTAGCAATTCTGGCCCATTAATCTCTCAGGCCTGTTTGACTTCTGGGATCGTCCAGGGCGCTGGTTGACTGGGAGTATGGTGGTCCTTCTCTCGTGGCCATTAGATTTGTGCCCATAGCCACATGGCGCTTGGATGATTGGAGGCACATGGTAGACACCTCCTGGAACACTGCATGTAATTATGGTAAGAAAAATAGAAACAAGTATTTTGGGGGACCTGGGATTCGAACCCAGGTCCCAATGATCCCCAGCCAGCGCATCATCCACTACGCCAATTGCCTGTTTTTGTTATTTAGATAACAGGTGAATATAATATATCAAAATCAATGCATATGCTATAAAACAAAAACACGCGCGCCCTTTTTTTGAACTGACCAATGATGCATCACCACATCATCATCTTCTTCATATTTCCTGTAAAAACACAAACAGATAGCAGGGGTTTTTAACACCCACAAACTGCAATGACCAAAAATAGCGAATAGAGCTACAAGCAACATAAATATTTCGTGAAGAGTCTAGTGTGTTCGTCTGGTTCTCGCGAGTTCAGTCATGGGTCTCTCGAGGCTTAATTTTTCCTATATTACAAAGCCCCAATTTGAAGGCTTATGAACCCTAGAATTCATCAATGACATCTTTTGATTCTGTGCGTTTTAATCCAATTAAACTATGCCAATAGCTTCCTGTGGTCTCTAACAACACACAACAAACAAGAAATCATATCAAATGCTTATGAATCATGAGTTACGATTATGAAAAAAATATGCAAACCGTGGGTCTATTCTTGATGGTTTCTTGAGCTTTAGCGCTTGGTTTTGATTGCTACACATCCCTGACACTTCCAGCAATGTGTTTGAATCAACAAAAGTTCTTGAATTGGCCTGGAATATAGAAAACAGTTTTCAAGTTTTCTTGAATTTTTTTGAATTGGTTATGGCTTTTTCTGCAGCAAATTCACGTATGCATGACTAGGGTTGGCTTGCATATTTATAGAGGACTGAAATTAGGTCAAATCTTTGAGCAAAAATCCATGGAATGATGATTTAAATATTTGATTGGAAATCATATCTTTTTGTATTTTCATGATTGAAGAAAGTTGCCAAACTTGGAGATTTTTGCATATTTGATTTGTGCACGAATTTTCCAGCATATCTTGACCACATTTGCTTCACAAAAAGATTGAAAAATCAAATCTTTGTATTTCCTACAATTTAAATTAATTAAATGAATTAATATTGATTAAAAATACAATTAATTAATAAAAATAAGAAAATAAATTCAATTAAGCTTGATGGGTCGTGCATAGGTCATGGATAAAGTTTCAAGAAGAAATTTGAGGCCCATTAGCAAAAACAAGGTGTTTTGAGCAAAGTTGACTTTTGCAAATTCCCAAAAATTTCCCAATTTATCCAATGCATATCTTGCTCATTTTTGATCATATGACCATTTTCTTGGACATTTTGGAAAGGACTTGAAGTCCTCTAACCAATGCCTTTGGTCCCATGTCATTTGGATTTACCAATCTCAAGTTATGGCCTTTGACTCGAAGTGTACTTTTGTTGACTTTTGAATTTGACCTACAATGTAGAAATTGATAACTTCTTGTGAGAGCATTTCTAGGACTTGGAGTGTGAAGATGGATTGTAGGAAATGGCATTCCCTTCAAAATGAGCATTGGATGGGATTTTTCTGATGAACCATGAAAAAGTTATGCCCTGGTCAAGATACAGTTGACTTTTCTGCTGTCCAAAAATAGTAACTTTTGCATCCTGATGATTTTTGAGTCATGCTTGTGGAATCAGGATCAAGACTTGATCAAATGATGATTGTGAGCTCAAAATAAGATGTTGACAAAAAATTCTGACTTTTGACTGCAAAATGACCATTTTACCCCTGCAGTTGACTGTAGAACAAATGGAGCTTTTAACTGTGCAATTTTGGCATTGTGAGTCTTGCAACTTGGCATGTAGGTGCTTGAGGATGTATATGGGCCTATGAGACTTGATTGAACCATTGGAAACATCAGATTCCTTGAAAGAACCAAAACCCTAACTTCAGCTGGCTTAGGAGGTGGTTTGACTATGCAATCTTTGAGCAGTCTTGAACCATTTGAAGATGATCCTTGACAAATCTTTGAAGAATATGGGAGGAAAATTTTGGGGTACAACAGTTGCCCCTGTTCAATTTTCTTAAACCTGAGAATGTAGATTGGCTTGCGTGCCTTTCGTGATCCGAAGGTGGAAGATGATTGAACACTAGAGTGCCCAGAAATTTGCACTCGCATGGTGTAATATCAGCATGGTGATGTCGTGAATGGGCTTACAGATGCCATTTGGAGAGATGATGGATAGGAGGATGGGCTTATAGATGCCATCTGGAAATGTAACAAAATCTTGTTGGGGGATGGGCTTATAGATGCCATCTGGAGATTGTTCGTTGAATTGTAACTTGGTAGGTTGAAAGAAGGAACCTGTGTAGGGTTGCCTGATGATGAGTCCATGTAAAACTGCATCTTGGAAGGGAAGGAACCGGTGTAGGGTTGCTTCATGATGGTCAAGTAGATAGTTGTCATGTCTGCTTTCAGGTATTAATCTACAATCCGTCGTCCACAGATATTTCCTGGCTAGTTACAGGTGTCGATCTGGAACTTAAGAGAAGTGGGTCAAGGAGATATTTGTCCTGGATGGTTTCAGGTATTAATCTCTGACTTGAGAAAGAAAGATGGTTTTCCTGTCTGGTTTCAGGTATTAATCTTCAATCCCTTCATGTAGATACTTTCCTGTCTGGTTTCAGGTATAGATCTACAATCAGTTCATATAGGTGGTTTTCCTGTCTGGTTTCAGGTATTAACCTATAATCGGTCGTCCACAGATATTTCCTGGCTAGTTACAGGTGTTGATCTGGAACATGAAATGTTGGTCGAGATAGCTTTCCTGGCTGGTTTCAGGTATTAATCTTCAATCCCTTCATGTAGATACTTTCCTGTCTGGTTTCAGGTATAGATCTACAATCAGTTCATATAGGTGGTTTTCCTGTCTGGTTTCAGGTATTAACCTATAATCGGTCGTCCGCAGATATTTCCTGGCTAGTTACAGGTGTTGATCCGGAACTTAAGAAAGGTTGGTCGAGATAGCTTTCCTGGCTGGATACAGGTATTAATCTCTGGCCTGAGAAAGAAAGATGACTTCCTGGCTTGCTACAGGTATTTGATCTTCAATCTCTTCATGTAGATACTTTCCTGGCTAGATACATGTATAGATCTACAATCAATCGCTCACAGATATTTCCTGGCTAGATACAGGTGTTGATCTGGAACTTAAGAAAGGTTGGTCGAGATAGCTTTCCTGGCTGGATACAGGTGTAGATCTCTGACCTGAGAATGAAAGATAGTTTCCTGGCTAGATACAGGTATTGATCTTCAATCTCTTCATGTAGATAACTTTCCTGGCTAGATATAGGTATAGATCTACAATCAATCGCTCACAGATATTTCCTGGCTAGATACAGGTGTTGATCCGGAACTCAAGAAGGTTGGTTGAGATAGCTTTCTTGGCTGGATACAGGTATTAATCTTCAATCTCTTCACGTAGATACTTTCCTGTCTGGTTTCAGGTATAGATCTATAATCAATCGTTCACAGATATTTCCTGGCTAGATACAGGTGTTGATCCGGAACTCAAGAAGGTTGGTTGAGATAGCTTTCCTGGCTGGATACAGGTATTAATCTCTGATTTGAGAGAGAAAGATTGTCTTCCTGGCTTGCTACAGGTATTGATCTTCAATCTCTTTATGTAGATACTTTCCTGGATGGTTTCAGGTGTAGATCTACAATCAATCGTCCACAGATATTTCCTGACTAGATACAGGTGTTGATCTGGAACTGCAAAGGTCGATGGTAATCATCTTTTGATTGACCTTTTCCTGAAAAGGCAAAACATCAGTTGCATGCAATGTCATGATGTATGAAATGCATGATGTCATGATGTTCTCAAAAATAACTGAGATCGTGTCGTATGCACTTTATCATGTATGTAAATAGGAGGTATGAGATGTGATATGTTTATGAATGTATTTTCGTCTGGGAAAACAAATCCTTGACGAATGCCGGGAGCTTGTTAAATCCTGGGCTGATGTTGAGGAGTAGAGTTTTTCATTTCCGCTGGGGATGATGAACGAAGATGATTGCAAGAATAAACCGGTAGGAGAGGATGACTCCGTTGGGGGAATAAACCTAGTGGAGAGATTACTCTACGGGGAATTACTCTGTGGGAAGAGATGCTTCACTGAGATTTTAATGATAACTCCGCTGGGGACTCTGTTAATAAGCACTGTTGGGGATTTTGATGATCTCCGCTGGGGATAGGAAGAACTTCACCGAGGACGACCTTTCCGTTGCAACTTGCTGAGGATAACCCAGTTAGACTCTGGTGGGGGATAACCTCTTGAATATGGCTGGGGAGAGATTTTTTTACTCTGCAGGGGATAAGCTTCCAGAATCTACTGGGGAGGTGATTCAACTCTCCTGGGGAAACTTTTGAGGAAATGGCTCCACTAGGGGTATCTGTATTCCGCCGGGGAACAATCTTATATTTCTGTCGAGGAATATTAAGACTGCCGGGGATGCTTGCTGGGGAATATCTGTATACTCTGCTAGGGAATATTAAGCTCTTCTGGGGATACCCAACTCTTCCAGGACGGATGGTAGGCCAACTCTTCTCGGGGGAGAGTATTGCTGACTTGCTGGAGATACAGTGCCTTTTTGGGGCTAATGGGAGACCAACTCTGCTTGGGGAGAGTACTGCTGAATCTTGTCTTACTCTGCGGGGAGTGGAGATATCTTGGTCATATTCTTCAGCTGAACTTACCTTGGTACCTCGGCGGACAGAGCAACTAGATCGCTTAGACACTTCTTATTGCCCTTGTTTCTGATGTCACCTGTAATTAGTCCTTTGTTTCGCATGCAAATATTTGTGATTAGCAATTAATGTCAAATGCATATATCAAAAATGAACATTGGACGTTCTTTGCAAAATAAAACGGATAAAGGAAAAATAATTGGCAATTTGTCTAAAAATGAACTTGTATTGATTTTGAAATTTGCCTGTAAATAGGCGTTTTTGTATACAAGAGGCTGACGTCCTAGTAAGAGAACGCCGCCGAACAAAAGAGTTTATACAATTTGTGAAAAAGAAAACAAAACAGCTATGTGAAAAATCCCACTGGGTTCCAACTCTGCTATCGCCTTTATGTCTTCAAGCATCTCATCGCTTTGCTGCTTAGTTGAAGATAAAGCTGATTGATTGGTGCCGTCCGAGCCTGATGGTCGATACCGAAGTCTGAATGCAAGGTGATCCAATGAGACATAGTATTACGCTTATCCCTAACTTTTGCCTGGACCGCCCTTTCGGGTTTTCAGTCCACCGGGATACCCATTTTTGCCCAAGCCACCTTTTCAGGTTTTCGACTTGCCGGGTGTACAGATTTTTTTCATTTCATCCCTTATTTTTGCCCGAACCCTTTTGGTTCGTCGGGAAGCCCTTATTTTTGCCTAGGCCAGTCGACCTAGCGGGTCTCTTAATCATGCGTAGTATCTTTTTACTATGTCTGCATTGGCGGGGTGAGGAAGGTCGTCACCATCCATGGTAGTTAGAATCATCGCTCCTCCTGAGAAGATATTCTTAACCACAAATGGCCCTTCGTACGTGGGGGTCCATTTGCCCCTGGGATCACCTTGAGGTAGAATGATGCGCTTGATTACCAGGTCCCCAACTCGATACTCTTGTCGTATGACCTTTTTGTTAAATGCCTTGATCATCTGTTTTTGATACGTCTGACCATGACAAATAGCAGTGAGTCTCTTTTCGTCGATTAAGTTTAGTTGATCAAGCCGGGTCTGGATCCAGTCATCTTCGCTTAAACCTGCATCCTTCATTATTCAGAGAGAGGGTATCTGGACTTCGATAGGTAAGAATGCCTCCATGCCATATACCAAGGAGTAGGGTGTTGCCCTTGTTGACGTCCGTGCTGAGGTACGGTACCCATGAAGAGCGAATGGTAACATCTCGTGCCAATCTTTGTAGGTCACTGCCATCTTCTGCACAATCTTCTTAATGTTCTTGTTAGCTGCTTCTACAACCCCATTCATCTTCGGCCGGTAAGGAGAAGAGTTGTGGTGCTGTATCTTGAATTGCTCGCAGAGCTCGGTGATCATCTTGTTGTTAAGATTGGTACCATTATTCGTAATGATCCTCTCTGGTACACCGTACCTACAGATCATGTTATGCCGAATGAACCGTGCCACGACGTTCTTGGTTACGGTAGCAAAGGAAGCTGCTTCAACCCACTTCGTAAAGTAATCAATCGCCACCAGGATGAAGCGATGCCCGTTAGATGCTGTAGGTATGATCTCGCCGATCATATCAATGCCCCACATTGCAAAAGGCCAAGGCGCTGTCAAGACATTCAGAGGAACTGGAGGAATGTGCACCTTATCAGCATAGATCTGGAATTTGTGACACGTCCGAGAGTGTTGATAACAGTCGGCTTCCATTGTGGACCAATAATATCCTGCCCGAAGGATTTTCTTTGCCATGGTATGTCCACTTGAATGCATTCCGAAGGTACCTTCATGCAGCTCTGCCATGATCTTTTCCGCTTCAGTCTTATCCACACAACGTAGTAAGGTTGAATCATGGTTTCGTTTGTAGAGAATGTCGTTGCTGAGGAAGAACTTTGCCGCGAACCTTCTCAGAAACTTCTTGTCGTTAACAGATGCACCCTCGGGGTATTCTTGAGCTTCAAGGTACCTCTTTACTTCATGATACCAAGGCTTTTCTGTTACCTCTTCGGTCTCAAGATCAAAGCAATGTGCAGGTTCATCCAATTTCTAAATAATGATCCGGGGAGCCTCATTGTCCCATTTGACTTTGAACATAGAAGACATCGTAGCTAGCGCGTCCGCCAACTGATTCTCCTCTCTTGGGAAGTGTTCAAAGGTTATTTCCTCGAAATGGGGAATCAACGTCAACACATACTCCTTGTAAGGAATAAGATTTGGGTGTTTCATATCCCCCTCGCCTTTGATCTGACTGATCACGAGAGTGGAATCTCCGAAGACACTCAGAAACTTAATCCTTAGGTCGATTGCAGCTCGAAGACCCATGATGCATGCTTCATACTCCGCCATGTTGTTGGTGCAGTTGAAACATAGTCGGGCGGTAAGTGGAGTATGAGTGCCTTTTGGAGATATGATCACAGTGCCAATGTCGTTACCCAAAGCATTTGAGGCTCCGTCAAAGTGCATAGACCATCGGGATCCTTCCTCAGGTCCTTCATCCGGTCCAGGTACTTCACAATCAGTCACTACCATGATATTCTCGTCTGGAAATTCAAAGTTCATGGACTGGTAGTCATCCACTGCCTGATGTGCCAAATGGTCTGCCAATACACTTCCCTTGATTGCTTTCTGAGTCGTGTACTGGATGTCATATTCGGTCAAGATCATCTGCCATCTTGCTATTCTTCCGGACAAGGCAGGCTTTTCGAAGATGTACTTGATTGGATCCATTTTTGAAATCAATAGAGTAGTGTGAGTCAACATATACTGTCTCAGCCGGTGAGCAGCCCATACCAAAGCGCAACAAGTTTTCTCGAGCAGCAAGTATCGGGTCTCACAGTCGGTAAACTTTTTGCTAAGGTAATAAATAACGTGCTCTTTTCGGCCAGACTCGTCATGCTGCCCCAGCACACACCCCATGGAGTTGTCAAGTACTGTCAAGTATAAGATTAGAGGTCTCCCTTCAGCCGGTGGCATAAGAATGGGTGGATCTTGGAGATACTCTTTGATTCTTTCGAAAGCGGCCTGACATTCATCGTTCCAACGTACTACTTGATCTTTTTTCAGTAGCTTGAAGATTGGTTCACAGGTAGCAGTTAGGTGTGAGATGAATCGGGCAATGTATTTTAGTCGTCCCAGAAAGCCTCTGACTTCTTTCTCTGTCTTGGGAACTGGCATCTCTTGTATGGCTTTCACTTTGGCAGGGTCCACTTGAATACCTTTGTCGCTCACAATGAAGCCTAATAGTTTTCCAGATCTCACCCCGAAGGTGCACTTGTTCGGGTTTAATCTCAGCTTGTACAACTTCAGACGGTCAAACAGCTTCTGTAGATGGTCAAGGTGTTCCTCCTCAGTTTGGGACCTTGCAATCATATCATCGACGTATACTTCAATCTCATGATGGATCATGTCATGAAACAAAGCAACCATGGCACGTTGGTAGGTTGCCCCAGCATTTTTCAACCCAAAAGGCATGACCTTGTAGCAAAAGGTACCCCACTGAGTAACAAAAGTGGTCTTCTCCATGTCTTCAGGAGCCATCTTGATCTGATTATAACCGGAGAACCCATCCATGAAGGAGAATACCTTATGCTGAGCAGTGTTGTCAACCAGAACGTCGATGTGAGGCAGAGGGAAGTCATCCTTAGGGCTCGCCCTGTTCAAATCCCTGTAATCAACACACATTCTGACCTTACCATCTTTCTTCAGCACTGGAACCACGTTGGCAACCCACTGAGGGTAAGAAGTTACTGCTAGAAACCCGACATCGAATTGTTTCATAACCTCAGCTTTGATTTTTTTAGATATCTCTGGACGCATACGGCGAACCTTCTATTTTACCGGAGGGCATTCTTCCTTGGTAGGCAAGTGATGAACCACAATGTCGGTATCCAACCCGGGCATATCTTCGTAAGACCAGGAAAAGATTTCCACGTAGTCATGCAGCATCTGAATCAACCGTTGTTTCACACTAGACTCCAGATTGGCACCAATCTTGACTTCCTTTTTGTCTATCTCAGTACCCAGTTTTACCGTTTCCACTAGCTCTTCATATGGCTGAATGGCCCTCTCCTCCTGGAGTAACAGTCTTGCAAGCTCACCAGGCACTTCACAATCATCTTCACCTTCGTCTTCGGCTAAGTTGATCAGATTTTCGAAGTCATAACTGGCAGTAGCAGAGTCGTTACCAGTGACATCCAGAGTGGATTGGGACCTGTATATGTGAGTGTGTGTAAATATAGATGTTTTGCAATATATAATAAAGAAAGACAAGGAGCGCAAGATTTGAAATGCAAAAAAACGTCCAATGCTTTTATTAATGATATATGAAAATGACACACAAAAGCCCTTACAAATGAAGCCACGGTGCCCCGGGTAAGACACCGGGCCATAAAGTTTCAAATTATTGTTTGTTGCAAATTCAAAACAAAGGAGTTCATTACCGAGTGACAAAAGTAATAGGTATGAAGTCTTTCGCTGTCCAGTTGCTTGGTCCACCGTTGGTCGTAGGGTAGATCCAGCTGTCGAATTCAGATTCCTCCACGTCGTCCTCAATGGCATTTACCGCCGAGTTGCTGATGAACACAGGAGGTCTTCCAATCCTTGCCTTACGAACAACCCTCTGAGCTTCTGCAGTGAAACCCAAACCAAACTTGTCAGTCTTTGGAGTGAAATCAGGAAGTCGGCCCCAGTTTGCACACTCACCCTTTTCAATAACAGCCCGGGCATCCTTTAAGGAAGCCATCTTCAAAGGAGAATCTTCGATCACAGTCTCTGCTGATGCCAATGTCTGAGGGACCTCTTCAAAGTGCTGAAATGGGGTCTCAATGAACTCCCCATCCATTTCTATGTACCGGAACGAGTTGAGGTGGCTGACCATATATTCCTCCTCCCCTTGAACTGTCACAATTTTCCCCTTGACCGGGTACTTCAGCTTCTGATGCAATGTGGAGGTCACAGCTCCAACTTTATGGATCCAAGGACGACCCAGCAAACAAGAGTAGGACGGTCGGATGTCCATCACATAGAATGTTGAGTCAAAGACCTGAGAACCAACCCTGATTGGAATATCAACTTCACCATGTACCATCCTCTTAGACCCATCAAAGGCCCGGACAACAATGTTACTTGGCTTGAGCTCCAAACCCTCGCAATCCAACCTGTCTAGAGCTTTCTTGGGTAATACGTTCAACGAGGAACCAGTGTCAACCAGCACATGGGCAAGAGTAGTGCCCCTGCATTCAATGGAGACATGTAGGGCATCGTTATGGTTCTTCCCTTTGGAAGTCAGATCAGCGTCGGAGAAACCCAAACCATTATTAGCAGTTAAGTTGGCCACACAATCGGTAAACTGATCAGCATATGTCTCTTGTGGCACGTGGGCCGTCTTCAGGAAGGTAATCAGAGCCTTGGCATGGGCCTCTGAACACAACAACAGTGATAGCATAGAAATTTTTGATGGGGTGTGCCCCAGCTGCTCAACTACATTAAAATCACTCTTCTTGATAATCTTAAGGATCTCTTCCATCTCCTGCTTGGAAGCTTCAACATTGGTTGTCTTTGGCGCCTCCGTCTTGGCAGGCATATCAGTGGCGATCCCTTTGCCCCGAGCGTCAGATGACTTGGCAGCTGGGGTAGAAATAGGAACTTGATCAGGAAGGGAAGCAGGCACACTGGCAGGTGTGATGACAATAGGTCTCTGGATAGCTGGAGGCGCAATATCTAGTGAGAAAAGTCTACCGCTGCGGGTGACTTTAGCAGGCCCGGTGATGTTGCTGACGCCGGTACCAGTATCAAACTCTTGTTTAACTCCAAGCACATAAACATCTGCCCCATAGTGCCAAGGGACAGCTTTGTCAGATGTATAGGGGATGGGCCCCGGAACAGTGATGATTATAGGAGCAATCTTTTGAGCAGGCATGATTTTGACAGGCTTCTTTGAGGGAGCCTTGGGAGAATTATTGACAATGGTAACAATGGATACTTCTTCAGTAGGGGTAGCAGGAACAACAATCTTCTCAAACAAGATCTCTTTGTTATCCATCAGGTTTTGGACGCCTGACTTCAAAGATGGACAACCAGCAGGTGTGACAGAACATAGATGGCAACCTTCACTATATCCCGTAAATAAACCGGCTAGCAGCAGGTTCCTCTTGACAGTCGACAGCGGAGTAACAATATCTTCCATAGAGGCTACATACAAGTCTTCCTCAACAGCATTCACTCCATGCTTGGGCATGGGAGCAGTCACAACATTGGGCCTTTCGGGAGCCTCAAACTCTATCTCTTTAGCATCAATAAGGTCCTGAACCTTATTCTTCAGAGCCCAACAATCATCCGTAGTATGCCCCGGGCTGTCAGAGTGATAAGCGCAGCGGGCGTTAGGATTGTACTTTGGAGATGTTGTGTTCACAATCTTCGGAGCTTCTTTTATAGTTACCAGATTGGTTGACAGTAACTGCGGAAATATCTGAGACAGGGTCATACTGAGACGAGTAAACTGCCTTCTGGGTCTCTCACCCCTTTGCTGGTTATGATGCTGAGGAGCAGCAGCAGGCTTTGAAATTACCACCGCGTTGACAGCTTGGCGGCGTTCTGGTTTATTCTGTCTCCTTGAACCATAGACAACACTAGATTCTTTCTTGAACGGCTTCTTTTCAGTGCTCGAGGAGGCACCTTTCTGTATCTTCCCAGACTTGATACCATCTTCTATTCTCTCACCAGTCAAGATCAGGTCTGTAAACCCGGCAGAAGAATTTCCAATCAGATGGTTGAAAAACGGACCAGACAGGGTCCCCAAGAACATATCAACAAGCTCACGGTCAGTCAAAGGTGGCTGCACCCTTCCAGCAAGGTCCCTCCACTTTTGGGCATATTCCTTAAATCCTTCACCCGTCCTTAGTGACATACCCTGAAGTTGGGTACGCGTAGGAGCGAGGTCGGAATTATACTGATACTGCTTATAGAACGCAGTAGCCAAGTCCTCCCAGTTACGAATACTGGCTCCATCCAACTGATAGAACCATTCGAGTTGAGTCCCTGAAAGACTATCCTGGAAGAAATGGATCCACAAATTCTTGTCAGCTGTATAAGGTTGGCTCTTTCTAACATACGAGCGGAGGTGCAGCTTAGGACAGGAAGCTCTGTCGTACTTTGCAAAAGTAGGCGCCTTGAACTTATGGGGAATCACCACCCCAGAGGATAAGCCTAAATCTCCAAAGTCCAACCCGGGCACATGTTGAATCTCCATAGCACTCAGGCGATCCTCCAGTTGTTTGTACCTATCCTCAGCAGGAGGATATTGTTCATCATTATAATCCGTCTCGTTGTCGGAGACCACGGGACTAGGAACCCTTCTCTCTTGGGGACTATCTTTACCTACAGATGAGGTAGTCAGCTCAGCCTCATTCTGTAATCCATTCCCAAATCTGCGTCCAGTGTTGAACAAGACGGTCCTCTTCTTCTTCTTCAGAATCAGAGTCTTCAACTCCTGTTGACCATGGGCTAGGCTCATAACCAACTCTTGGAACTGTGCATTCTGGGCCTGGAGGGCCTTGATAGCTTGTTCAGTAGTAGGTTCAGAAGTCATGATGATTGCTGAAATAAACAGCGAAGAAGATAAGTGACCTGTAAAAAGGGTACCTGTTATGCATATGATGACATGAAATGCGTATGATTTATGTTTTCAAAGACAATCTGGATTCAACTTTGTAGACAAAAAGGAAACACACTTCATTAGATTCAACTTTGGGATTTAAATTGTTCAACAAATTGCCCTTAGGCGTTACATAAGTGAAAATACTGAAAAGTAAACAAAAGTTGTAAAAGAACATCCAAGGCCCACCAATGCTCCCATGGCCTCTTCTTCTCAGTACGAATATAGTCATTCAAGACCCGCTCGTTCTCCAATTGCTTTGTCAGCCTCTGGATATTCTGTTCTTGTTCATTGAACCTTTCCCGATAAGAATCCCGTTCTTCCTGCAGTTGCGCCCAAGACCTCTTTAGTGTGTCAACATCAGTGGGTATCTGAGGATGGAGAACAGTTGGAGGAACCCCGTCTTTATCAGGAACTTCAAGAATAATAGGCCTGACAGCTTCGTATGGCATACCTAACTTCTGAGCACGGATGCGGATCCATCTGTAGTAGGATTCCATAGGCAGAGAAGTCTTTGGTCCCAACTCATGTGGGTCAGCTTTGTAAATTCTGTCCCAAGCCCGGATGAATCTACGACGCAGCTCGTCACTATCTACCTGAAACTCAAAACTGATGTGAGGTACCAACATCCCATGAGGTCCTGCTCTTCTGGCTCTTCCAAATTGACAGAGAGCTAAACATGGGTTATAGGAGACTCCTCCCTGGGTTCCGATCAAAGGAACATTAGGATACTCTCCACAACAATCAATAACAGCCACCTCATCTAAACCTCTGAGAGTCCAAATGATGTCATTATCAGTGAGAGACATTATCCTATGAGCCCAGCCTCTTCCTTCTTTTTTCTTCAGCACGAACTTAGGGAGGTGTGAAATAAACCACCTCACTAACAAAGGAGCACAACACCACAAAGTTCCCCGTCTTCGGGCAGTACGAGCATAGAGTTGTTGTAGGATGTCACCCAAGAGAGTGGGTACAGGATTCCGAGAGATGAAGATCCTTATGGCGTTGACATTAACAAAGGTATCAGGATTTGGAAACAATACTAGACCATAGATTAAGAGAGCCAGAATGTCTTCATACGCCCTGAAGTCTAAGTCATTCCAGAAACTATTAGCTTTGCCAATCAGAAACTTAGCCAAAAAGCCTTTAACTCCGCTTCTAGTCTCCCAGTTAGCCATTACCTCTTCTTTGGTCAAGGGAAGGGCTGCGGCAATCTCCTCAAGCCTAAGAGTCTTTTCCCAACCGGTGAATGGAGTTTGTTCCAAAACGGGGATACCAAGCAAATCAGAGAATTCTTCCAGGGTAGGGACCAACTGGAAATCTTGAAAGGTGAAGCAATGGTATAGCGGATCATAAAACTGGGTCAGGACACTCATCAGTTGTTGGTCCCACTTTGAAGTGACTAAACCGAGAAGAGAACCATGCCTCTTAATGAAGGAAGTAGTATTTGGAATTCTGTCAACCAATTCTTTAAGAAAATCAGGTGGGTGAACAAAGTTGAGCCGGATAGTATTCCTTCGCATAGGCATCATGATGTCCTACAAAACAGAGCAAAGATGAAACCCTCTTGTCTTTGAAATGGGTTAGTCCTTATGCAGGATGCATGCAATGGTATGATGGTATGATGTTATGATAAAGGCACACCACAAGTATTCACAACGGCAAACATGATAAGGCACACAAGTCACACAAGAGCCCTTAGATTTCAGGCCAGGATGAAGTTTAGGTACTACCCTCTTTCAGTTTCAGTTGGTTAAGACCTGTCCTAGAAATAGTAACCGGGTTCTAGAGGATCTCAATATCACTGACTACCCTCAATCGGTCATAACTCCAGCTTCACAATCTTTCATTGCAGCCGGAACCATTGCGAGAGTTTATCCTCAATGAGTGTAGCATACTGCTACTGTTCTATGGCCAAGTTGGGTAAATTTAAGGTTCTAAGGTCAGTTGGTGCTTAATGACTCCTCAGAAGACCCATATTCTCCTCATTCCAACACAAGGGATATTGGTACAGACCAAGGTGTCACACCAACGTAGCTACTGCTTCACCCGTGTCGGTCTATGCCGGAGAGGTCCCTCACAGTTTATTGCTACCTAAAGAGGGTATTCCCCAGATCCGGGTTAGGATCTATGAAACTCCGATGCAAACCCACAATATTAAAGCAAACAAGGCATACAATTGAAAACATAGAATGATCTAATCCTAAGGTACACCTCACTTATTATTATTTCCCCAGAAGAGTCGCCAGTTCTGTGATCGGTGGAAATAGAACTGACTGTTTTGAAATGCTGGTTCGCGAAATGTCGCGGTAAGCAAGAGTCGCCACCGTCTTTTATTTTCTCCAACAAGGAAAGGACAAAAGCACATCAAAATTCCTTTTCGAGATGTTTCTCGGTTCGGGAGGTAGATTATAGAAAGGGAAGGTGTTAGCACCCTTTCTATCCGTGGTTATCCACAGGCTCTTAGGTACTTGCTCACTATGTTTTCAAAAATGTTTGCTTTTCTTGTGTTTGTGGGTTTTGAAAAAAGTTTGTTTGAAAACTTCGTTTTGACTCTTGTATCAGTCCTCAAGAGTGTATGAAGTGTTTGTTTGAAAACCTTTGTTTGAAAAGTGTAAGTGCGAAAAGTTGTTTTGTTTTTTTGAAAGAGAAAGTATCTAAGAACCTCTACCTACTCAAAAGAAATTAAGCTGTGTAAATGTCCTTTAGACAGTACTATCCCACTATTGAGAAGTAGGTAGCACCGTCGTTGGAGTTTTTCGGGTCAATTCGATTATATGGGACATGTGTGGTCACCAAAGCAATAGTAGGACGCCTTAGCGGTAACCCTAATGTCCTAGATCCTTTTTATCCGAGGCAACCGTTTCGAGGCAACTGGATCTTTAGACAGAAGGGCAACCTTTAAAACACCCTATACTCAATGACCACGTCGAGGCAACCAAGTGAGGCGTACCCTAGGAGTGGCATGTGCGAGTGTGTCAGGATTCAGTTTAAGATTATCTTTGCACATGTTATGGTGAGCTACGGGTTGATTTTATTTTCAGAACAAGTCTTGTCATGCATAGCAGTTAATAGTTGCGGAAAGTAAATCTACGCTATTACAAGGCGTCGGGTATTTACATCGCCAAAAACAAACCCTTGAAAAAGTAAATGCGAGAAAATAAAGAAAGCGATAAAAAGTCCTAATTACGCTATTACATCCTCGGAGCAATTAGATAAATATGATCAAAAATAATATGCACGAAAAGATTGAATCGGAGAAGGTCTTAGGGTTTTGACCCTTTTTGAGAAAAGAATGAATTTTGGTCCTTTTTGTATTTAATTAAATCTAAAACTAATTAATTAATTAATTAAAAGAAAAAAAGTATTTTTTAGTTTTTTATGTTTTAGTGAAACAAATAAAAAGATTTTAAAATAGTCAAGAAAACCCTAATTCTATGTTGATTTTATTTATTGTGAAAAAAGGTCAAAGTTAACCTAATTAACTAAATTAATTACATTAGAATTTATTTACAAAAATAATAAAGTGAAATTAATAAATAATAATAATAATAATAAAAATATTTACATTTTTTAGTTTTCTGAATTTATTATGAAAATAAATAAATTTGTTAGTTAATTAAATAATAATAATAATTATAGTAAAATAATTAAATAGAAATAGAAAAAGGAAAAGAACCCAGGGGGGTGTTGGCCAGCTTTGGAGGTTTGTTAGCAATTCTGGCCCATTAATCTCTCAGGCCTGCTTGACTTCTGGGATCGTCCAGGGCGCTGGTTGACTGGGAGTATGGTGGTCCTTCTCTCGTGGCCATTAGATCTGTGCCCATAGCCACATGGCGCTTGGATGATTGGAGGCACATGGTAGACACCTCCTGGAATGCTGCATGTAATTATGGTAAGAAAAATAGAAACAAGTATTTTGGGGGACCTGGGATTCGAACCCAGGTCCCAATGATCCCCAGCCAGCGCATCATCCACTACGCCAATTGCCTGTTTTTGTTATTTAGATAACAAGTGAATATAATATATCAAAATCAATGCATATGCTATAAAACAAAAACACGCGCGCCTTTTTTTGAACTGACCAATGATGCATCACCACATCATCATCTTCTTCATATTTCCTGTAAAAACACAAACAGATAGCGGGGGTTTTTAACCCCCACAAACTGCAATGACCAAAAATAGCGAATAAAGCTACAAGCAACATAAATATTTCCCGAAGAGTCCAGTGTGTTCGTCTGGTTCTCACGAGTTCAGTCATGGGTCTCTCGAGGCTTAATTTTTCCTATATTACAAAGCCCCAATTTGAAGGCTTATGAACCCTAGAATTCATCAATGGCATCTTTTGATTCTGTGCGTTTTAATCCAATTAAACTATGCCAATAGCTTCCTGTGGTCTCTAACAACACACAACAAACAAGAAATCATATCAAATGCTTATGAATCATGAGTTACGATTATGAAAAAATATGCAAACCGTGGGTCTGTTCTTGATGGTTTCTTGAGCTTTAGCGCTTGGTTTTGATTGCTACATGTCCCTGACACTTCCAGCAATGTGTTTGAATCAACAAAAGTTCTTGAATTGGCCTGGAATATAGAAAACAGTTTTCAAGTTTTCTTGAATTTTTTTGAATTGGTTATGGCTTTTTCTGCAGTAAATTCACGTATGCATGACTAGGGTTGGCTTGCATATTTATAGAGGACTGAAATTAGGTCAAATCTTTGAGCAAAAATCCATGGAATGATGATTTGAATATTTGATTGGAAATCATATCTTTTTGTATTTTCATGATTGAAGAAAGTTGCCAAACTTGGAGATTTTTGCATATTTGATTTGTGCACGAATTTTCCAGCATATCTTGACCACATTTGCTTCACAAAAAGATTGAAAAATCAAATCTTTGTATTTCCTACAATTTAAATTAATTAAATGAATTAATATTGATTAAAAATCCAATTAATTAATAAAAATAAGAAAATAAATTCAATTAAGCTTGATGGGTCGTGCATAGGTCATGGATAAAGTTTCAAGAAGAAATTTGAGGCCCATTAGCAAAAACAAGGTGTTTTGAGCAAAGTTGACTTTTGCAAATTCCCAAAAATTTCCCAATTTCTCCAATGCATATCTTGCTCATTTTTGATCATATGACCATGTTCTTGGACATTTTGGAAAGGTCTTGAAATCCTATAACCAATGCCTTTGGTCCCATGTCATTTGGATTTACCAATCTCAAGTTATGGCCTTTGACTCGAAGTGTACTTTTGTTGACTTTTGAATTTGACCTATAATGTAGAAATTGATAACTTCTTGTGAGAGCATTTCTAGGACTTGGAGTGTGAAGATGGATTGTATGAAATGGCATCCCCTTCAAAATGAGAATTGGATGGGATTTTTTTGATGAACCATGAAAAAGTTATGCCCTGGTCAAGATACAGTTGACTTTTCTACTGTCCAAAAATAGTAACTTTTGCATCCTGATGATTTTTGAGTCATGCTTGTGGAATCAGGATCAAGACTTGATCAAATGATGATTGTGAGCTCAAAATAAGATGTTGACCAAAAATTCTGACTTTTGACTGCAAAATGACCATTTTACCCCTACAGTTGACTGTAGAACAAATGAAGCTTTTGACTGTGCAATTTTGGCATTGTGAGTCTTGCAACTTGGCATGTAGGTGCTTGAGGATGTATATGGGCCTATGAGACTTGATTGAACCATTGGAAACCTCAGATTCCTTGAAAGAACCAAAACTCTAACTTCAGCTGGCTTAGGAGGTGGTTTGACTGTGCAATCTTTGAGCAGTCTTGAACCATTTGAAGATGATCCTTGACAAATCTTTGAAGAATATGGGAGGGCAAATTTTGGGGTACAACACCTACTATTAAGGAGTAGGTAGCTTCATCGTTGGAGTTTAAGGGACAATCGAAAGGGACAATTATGATCACTAAAGCAATGGTTAGGAAACCTTAGTAGTTACCCTAAAGTTCTAAAGATCTTTCTGAGGCAACATTCGAATGGATCATTTTTTATCTTTTGGGACTAGAGGACAACCACTAACACTCCCTATACCTCATGAATGTTTACCGAAGGAAACCGAAGTGGGGCAAACCGTAGGAGTGAGCATGTGCAAGTGTTTGTTTTTCAGTTATTATCTTTGCACATTTTGGGTTTTCTACTGTTTTAAATTATGATCTTTTGCATACAATCCTAATATCAATCATCTAACAGTTTATAATGACGAAAAGTAAAATGTGAGAATTTTAAACCTAGCTATTACAAGGCCTTGGGGATGGGGATTACATAATCAAAAACTGGAGGAAAATAGTAAATGCAAATAGTAAACCTAAGTTAAACTATTACAAACTCGGAGCAATTACATTAATCGGAAAAATAATGCAATAAATACGCGCGATGAATTTAAATACGGAATTAAAATTAAATTCAACGGCATTTAATTCAGTAAATAGAGAAAAGCATTTTTTGGATTTTTGAGAAAAAAAGTAATTAACTTTGCAAATTAACCTAATTTCTAATTAATTTTAATTATGGAAAATATAATTTAAGTTATCCTAATTAACCTAATTAATTAATAGAATTAAATATTTTGATAAAAAAACGTAATTCTAATATTTTTTGTGTTTTTATGATTTTTGATTTATTTAAAAAAACAATGATTTTTAAAGAAATTAAAAAAATAAATAAAACAAAAAAGGTTAAAGAAATTAAAAATAAAAAAATGGGATGGGCCTGCTGTAAGAATTAAATCTGGGGGTGCAGAGTTGAACTTGTTAGGCCCAGGATAGCTGGTGGCCCAATTGTTGCGCCTGATCCAGTGAGACGCTGGCCAAGAAAGTCCACCACGCACCTGCATGCTTGAGGCGTTAGATCTGGGATGGAGATGATCCAATGATGAGATGTTGTGGTGTATGGTAGGCGCGCTTGGTAGGATAACACCAGATCTACAATCAAATGTTAGGAAAAATATTATGTAGGAGGCAGGGATCGAACCCCTGACCTCTTACACACGCGCACCTTAGAGCCTTCCCTGCTTGCCACTGAACCATTTTCTTCAGCTTCCTATACAAACGCGTAAAAATTTAAATGGACCAGTGGTGTGCTGCCACACCTGCATCTTCTTCCCAGAACTGTCGTTCTTGATATTCAACTTTTACCTACGGACAAAATTGTCACTAAAAGCTATAGTGATAGTTTTCGTCCATAGCTATAACCCTGCAATATCTCAAAATGCAATGCAAACAATATTAATCAGAACTAAAAACATAGATCAATCAAGAATCTTGTCCTGAGTCTATGGGTGCCCATAATCCCCTTCAATTTTCCCTGGACAGAGAAACCCCAATTTTGAGCTCATGAACCCTAGCCATGGCAAAAACCTATTCCTGCGCTTAAACTTTAATTAAACCAATAAAAAACATTGCAAATATAATAGCAAGCATGGATATATGATCATAACATGTTTATGATGCAAAAATCATTATAATCGAGTTAAAAAAAAAGAAAACCGTGAAGGTGCTAGTGTGCGATTCTTGATGCTTCAGGCCTTGATAATGCTTGCAATCGCTCCAGTGAGTGTCCAAGAATATGGTTTGATCCTTAGAATGACTTGAAACAGCCTATGGTGAAAGATTTGATCTGCACTTTTTCACAAAAAAGTTGGACTTTGTTCTTGTTCTTGGGAGACAGGCTGCGCGGGAATTCTCTTCTTTAGGGTTCACAAAGCTTATGTATAAGTAGTGAATCCAATTAGGTCAATAAAACTTGGAAAAAATCAAGAGATTGATGGTCTTGAAGTTTTGATTAAAATCTTTCCAAAATTCTAGATTTCCCCTTGTTTTTGGCTTGACATGATTTGCTTGATGTTATACAGCTTGCATGATCCATAATTCGATGCAAAACAAATTTCATTCCCTTAATTTGATTTATTTTGATTTAATTTGATTTAATTTGAATTTATTTGATTTTTAAATGAATAAAAATCAAAATAAATTAAATAAACCAAAACAAAAAGGCATGGAGGGTCCCATAGGTCTTGGCCATGCTAGAACTGAGATTCAATCTTGAAAAAATGGGCCCATGTGGAAAAAAAATGCAATTTTGGTCATTGTTGACTTTGGGAAAACTTCCAAAAATGGCCAACTTTGACAATGCATATCTCTCTCAATTTTGATCTTAAGAGGGTGTTCTTGGACTTTTTAGAAAGTTTAGGATGTCCTCTAAACAACCTTTTTGTTTTCATCTCAATTGGATTTTCCATGTTCATGTAAGCAGCATTGATCCAAAAGGTGTTTTTGTTGACTTTTTTTAAATGACCTATAATGTCTGAATTTATATATTTTCATGAGTGAATTTTTTAAACTTGAGGGATGAAAAGGAGTTGTAGGGAATTGGATTCTCTTCAAAATGAGCCTTGGATGAGAAATTTATAATAAAGTATGAGGAAGTTATGCCTGGTCAAAGTTTGGTTGACTTTTCCTATAAAACGCCTAATTTAGCAACTTTTGAGTTTTGATGAATTAGGAGCATTCATTGAGGAATAATGATCAACCCTTGATAAAATGATGGATATTATCTCAAAATGTTTATGTTCACAAAAAATATTGAAGTTTGATTGTATATGAGCCACAGTTGACTTTTGACCTAGTATAGTTGATTTTTAGGCATTTGAGCAGTTGACTGAGCAAACTTCTTGTGCAAGGCATGAAACTTGGCATGGATGATCTTGAGAACATATTAGGGCAATGGAAATAATTTAGTACCCTTGGAACTCAAACATCTTGATGAGGAGTGAAACTCTAGTTTGTAGCTCATTGTCTTAGGAGGAGGATTTGTCTGGTCAATCCTTAGTCAACCTTGAGCAATTGAGGATCTCTAGGAGTATGTTTTGAGTAAAAATGAGAGGGCAAATTTTGGGGTACAACAAATAGTCTCTTCATATCCTTCCCACTTCTTTAATTATCAAAACTTCTCCCTATTTTCAAAAATTTGTATTTCAAACTTCAAACCTTTCATAATAAACCTTGACTTTGTCAAGTGGTCGCAAAAATATTTTTCTTAATAAATTCTAAAACACTTAAGCATATTCAAACTATTTTCGAACATCTAAAAAATACAAACCTTATCAAATTTCTTTTTTTGCATGCACTATTTTAAAACCTTTCTCAAAGATTGAATATCAGTCTGCTTTAGTAGTGATGCAAACCACTATACTTCTACAAGATGTTGTGACATGATTGACATTTTTCACTTTAATGTTAAGACATACATGTTGAGAAAATCCAAGTAAAGTTCTCCGTATCAAGATGATGCAAATGCTCCTTCCTCATACTTGTGGGTAGTAAGTTGAGTTTACAACTCGAATATGACAAAAAGTCTTTTCAACTTAAAATCAATCTAACAAACTTCCGTGGTTATTTTTACCACAAACTACAAGGCTCTGATTTTCTTATTGCACTATGAGGATACGTAGGCACAAAATCTGGAAGTCTTGGCGAGTAAAAACATAATAAAAATAATTTTTTTCTCATCACCCCGATCTTTTTGCAAACAACCTAGTTTTTATCATAACACAAGTTTTCAAGAAGTTCCTATGGAGTACCATAGATGTGAGGGGTTCCAATACCTCCCCTTCTCATAACCAACCCCTATATCTAGATCTCTGCTTTTGTTTTATTTTTTTCGTTGGGTTTTATCGATATTTCAATTCCCTTTGGAAACAATAAATTTCGGTGGCAACTCTTGTCTTTTCGAGTTAAGTTAATCAATAGCTTAATCTCAATTTTCCGTAGCAACAGGTTGGAGACTCTGCTGGGGAAAACTCTCATCCTAAGAGAGTTAAGCCTAACTTGTTTATCTTTGTTTGTTTGTGAGTTCTTGGTGATCTTTATGTGGCAAGATAAAATTCCTCAACCCGGACTGAGTGCACTTAAGTTAGGATGGTGGCATAGTCATATGGAGCTTCTTGGTGTAAGCTTCATTTGGAAAACATGAGACCCTACTCGGATGAGGCCCCTTTGAAGTTACTAATGTCTTGCGAGTTAGTCGTAATGGTGTTATTGCTTTTTATTGTACCCCAATATTTTCCCTCTCATTTCTCAAGGCATTTCTCACAAGGATTCTCAAAAATTCAAGCTTACACAAATACAATTGGATTTTTCAGCATCAAGTTAGAAGAGGAAATTTCTAAAAAGGGCAAAGCAGATGAAAATATTCTTTTTGACAAAATTTAAGGAAAAACAAGTTCTCTTTGATTTTACATATTTCGATTGGGCACTTTGGCTCCTTCAATGCAAGCTTTGGTTGCACCCTTCGTTTGGGCACTGGACTCCTTTTGGGAAAGTTCATTTCCTGCTTCGTTTAGGTACTAGACTTCTTTTGGACAAGTTCAATTCCTGTTTCGTTTGAACATTTTAGTCTCTTTATGCATAATGGGTATACATCTTTCGTTTGGCCATGTAGCCCCTTTCCTGCATGTTTGCCAAATTCACAAGGCAGAATTTCCCACCATGCTAGCATGCACAAGGCCAAAGTCACCCTTTGAAACAACTTTTTGCAAGCTTCGACAGGGAAACACTTATCTTCAACTAGCTTCAATTCACAAGGAAAAAAGCCTCTTGCTGATGTCCTTTGATTTAGGAGGCAAAAACCTCTTTTTTGGTCTCTTTCGATTACACAGTTTGCCTCCTGCGGGCCTCTTTCGTTTGGGGCATGTGGCCCTTCTTTGTTGCAAGCTTCGATTGTGCCCTTTACCCCCTGCATGCATTCTTCGTTTGGGGCGTGTGAATCCTTCAATACAAATTTTGGTTACACCTTTCGTTTGGGGAATGCGGCCCTCCTTTGTTGCAAGCTTCAATTGTGCCCTTTACCTTCTGCATGCATCCTTCATTTGGGGCGTGTGAATTCTTCAATACAAGAATAAAGACTCCCTGTAGGCCAGAATGCACAAGGCAAAAACTCCCCCATGGATAACATTCATAAGAAAATGGAACCCAAAAAGTATTGGTTACTTTCACGCTAGTTTCGACTGGGCAGTATCCCCCTTTGAAATAGTTTTCTTCAACACACAAACTCTAAACCATGCCATTGTCTCGTGCGAAATAAGTACCATGATGGAACATTTGTAGGACTTGCCAGATATAACTGGATGTCCCAATCAAATGACATACTTTGGTGATCCATTCCAGGGGCATGTATTTGGACCATTCGAAGGAGCACATAAAAGGCCTAGTCGAAAGGCACCTATTTGAGCCCTTTCAAAAGATATCAATATTAGCCATTCAATGGACACTTTGATTTGAAAATAAATGTTGTTAAGGAGTTTGGTCAAAGGATAGTGCTAGGGAGTCAAAACAAAAGGTTGAGATGTCCAAAGGTACTTGCTGGCCAGAGTCCCATATGCTGCCAAGTTCAGGCCTGATACACTGGCCAAAACACTCCAAAATTTCTGCACAGCAGTCCTGCAACACTGCTTTTGTTCTTGCACCAATTTGGCATACGAATACTTCCCCCTCAAAATATACAAGCACATCATATGAGCCTCCACCACACATCTTAGGGGGGCCTGGATAGTTGCAAGAAAACTCTTATTGTGAGAAATTTCTCAACACTCTCAAACATCTATCCAACTTTTTTTTTATAAATATTCCTAACACTTCTAAAAAACTCAGCCCCCCTTTTGTACACTAAGTGAACCCTTCGATTCACTCCTCTAGTGGCTAGATAACTCACCTTAGACCCATTCCACAACTACAATATAATAGCTTTTTGATTCACTGCCTTTGCTTGTTATAGAGAGACCTTAGATTCACTCACATATCCTCCTTCGATTAAGTGACTGCTTGAACAAAGTAGTAACTGGACTAGTCTCAAGAATGCCCCAACGAACTTCCATTCACCACCAAGGAAGACACTTGCAGTTTCCTTCGATTTAAGCGCTCTAATAGGTAAGTTCTCTTTAAATTTGGAACTATTTCATTCAAATATGTACATACCAATAAAGAGAAAATGTAGATATTTCATCTAGGGAGCTTGACCTTATTTTAACCTTCGATCCTGACTGCCATATATTGAAAATCTCAATCCTGACTAGTTAGGCTTTGGACTTTGAGACCCAATAATTTTGTACTAACTCCTGGCCTGTAGCATTCGAAAGTTACACTTGAATGTTGCATTTTTAAAAGTTTAAAACAGGTTCACTGTATCCTTCGATTTTAAAATGTAAGTGTGTTGGTTAAATTTTATGAGATAAAACATCATCGTCATTGTCCGTGTGGAAAAAATTCTTACTACCCACAATCATGAGAAAGGAGAATTATCATCATCTCAAAATGGAGGATATGGCTTGGATTTTAAAATCATCAATGCCTCACTATACACCCAAGTGGAAAATATCTCACATCACTACATATCATAGAAGTATAGCTGTTTGCATCACTACAAGGATTGACAAGAGTCCAATCTTTTGAGAAAAGTTTTAAAGTAGGAGCCAAAGTGGAAAAATAGTTTTAAATGAGATTGATTGACTTTTAGTATTCTCACAAAAAATGTCAAGGTATTATTAAGTTGATTGAATTTTATTTATGAAAAGGTTTTTCAAATGCATGGACCTAAGTCCAAGTTTATTATGAAAGTGGTTCAGGTTTTAAAAAAAAAGAAGTGTTTTCAAAAAGAAGGAGAAGATTTTTTAAATTAAAGAAGATGGGAGGAGAAGAAGAGACTATCCTAAAGCATAAGGTAAAAGCTAGGGATAAGAACCATCTAACCAACAAAAATCCAATACTTGACATTATGAGCCAAGATAGAATTCCTATTCTTTGGATTGAAACCAAGCAAGCAAAGATACTAGACCTCTTGTGAGAACTAAACTTCAAGTGTATTAGGTCTTCAAAAAAATTGGGCAGGGTAACGACTGTGTAGGGGTGAATTCTAGACTACAAACAAAGTATGTAGTCAGAATAACCTGCACACAAAACAAACAAATAACCCAATGTCTTGAGGGAAACCTCAAGAACTCTAGACAAAATATCAATTAAAGTCAAAAGGTCTCCAACATAGGCCAAAGTTTCTAATCCTAAGTCCAAGAAGGCCAATACTCCATAATGCCAAGGATACTAACCAAATAGTCCAAGTATCATTAAAATTTTTATGGTTTATATTGATTATTAGGTGTCTTAGAAGAAAAGAGAAAAGGATCAAGTGAGCAAAGATGAAGATAGAATGAAATGTAAATACTTAAAAGTAAATGGGGTAAAAAGCATAAAAAATAAAGGGGCATAAAGTAAAAAAAACAAAAGGGTAAAATCAATTATTAGTGATTAGTGGTTAGTTGGATGATCATCTTGAAACTTGCATTTGGAACTCATTAGATGATTGGTAGAACCAAAGCCTCCACACAACAAGTTGCGTTTTCTTTTTGTCAAGTATATCACCCATTGGGAATCCTCATAAGTGTCATTTAATGATCAACGATGTTTAAGTGATCCGCGTTGACCAAAAGTGTTGTAGATCCATTAGAGGATTGGTAGAACCAAAGCCTCCACACAATGAATATCAAGGTTATTGGATCAAAGAGATCAAATTAACATACTTAGGCTTGCAAACATAGGTTTGGGCCACGAATGACCATTTATTCAAATCGGAACAAAATTTAGCGCTATGTTAAACAATCGTAAGTGGACTTATATAGAAGTCACACCTATTTTTGAGGCCTGCCAATAGCAATCTATGCACCATTTATTTTGAGACATGATATAGAGATCATGCTCCAATAACACTTAGTGCAATAAGAAAGGGATAAGACGGAGAGGGGTGGAAAAAATACAAACCACATTTGAATTAAATTTTAATGAAACTATTATTAAAATCATTTATCCGTTTTTGTGGAGTTAGACTCAACACCATGGATCTAATGATGTTAATAAAGTTCATGATCAAAATTCAACCCAAGTTCAGCCAGAAAATAATCACAAAATAATAGTGCATTTAATATATACATTAAAAAAAGGTTTTAAAAATGTTTTAAAATGGAAATAAGAAAGAAAAATATCAACTATATTCAAATCAATCAACAAAAACTAAGTATGGCCATAGAAAAATCAGAAAAGGACTCAAATATTTTTATAAAATTTTTGGTAATTTTTAAAAGTCGGAAACTATTTTAAAATTAATTAAAATTGTTTAAACAAAAAGAGAATAGGTCAAAAATAGTAAACATTAATATAAAATTCCATAAAACTTTCAAAAAGTCAGAAATATGCAAAATGATATTTAGGAAATTTTCCAAAATTAAAAAATGTCAGAAAGCATTTTTAAAGTAATTAAAAGGAAGCAAATAATGCAAAAAAATATATAATATATCAAATATCAAATGTCCTTTGATTCAGGAGACAAATGCCTCTTTTCTGGTCCCTTTCGATTACACAGTTTGCCTCTTGCAGGCCTCTTTCGTTTGGGGCATGTGGCCTTTCTTTGTTGTAAGCTTCGATTGTGCCCTTTACCCCTGCATGCATTCTTCATTTGGGGCGTGTGAATCCGTCAATACAAATTTTGGTTACACCTTTCGTTTGGGGTATGTGGCCCTCCTTTGTTGCAAAATTTGATTGTGCTCTTTACCTTCTGCATGCATCCTTCGTTTGGGGCGTGTGAATTCTTCAATACAAGAATAAAGACTCCCTTTAGGCCAGAATGCACAAGGAAAAAACTTCCCCATGGCTAGCATTCATAAGGAAATGGCACCCACAAAGTATTGGTTACTTTCATTCTAGTTTCGACTGGACAATATCCCCCTTTGAAATAGTTTTCTTCAACACACAAACTCTACACCATGCCATTGTCTCGTGCGAAAGAAGTACCATGATGGAACATTTGAAGGACTTTCCAGATATAACTGGATGTCCCAATCAAATGACATACTTTGGTGATCTATTCCAGGGGCATGTATTTGGACCATTCGAAGGAGCACATAAAAGGCCTAGTCGAAAGGCTCCTATTTGAGCCCTTTAAAAGGATATCCATATGAGCCATGCAATGGACACTTTGATTTGAAAAAAAATGTTGTTGAGGAGTTTGGTCGAAGGATAGTGCTAGAGAGTCAAAACAAAAGGTTGAGATGTCCAAAGGTACTTGTTGGCCTGAGTCCAATATGCTGCCAAGTTCAGGCCTGATACACTAGCCAAAACACTCCAAAATTGCTGCACAGCAGTCCTGCAACACTGCTTTTGTTGTTGCACCAATTAGGCATACAAATACTTCCCCCTCAAAACCTATAAGCACATCATGCCTTTTTTGTTTAAAATTTTTGTTTTCCCTCCTAAAACATCAGCCAAAGCCATCTATAAATATGAGCCTCCACCACACATCTTAGGGGGCCCTGGATAGTTGCAAGAAAACTCTTGTTGTGAGAAATATCTCAAAACTCTCAAACATCTATCCAAATTTTTTTTATAAATATTCCTAACACTTCTAAAAAACTAAGCCCCCCTTTTGTACACTAAGTGAACCCTTTGATTCACTGCTCTAGTGGCTAGATAACTCACCTTAGACCCATTCCACAACTACAATATAATAACTTTTTGATTCACTGCCTTTGCTTGTTATAGAGAGACCTTCGATTCACTCACATATCCTCCTTTGATTAAGTGACTGCTTGAACAAAGTAGTAACTGGACTAGTCTTAAGAAGGCCCCAACGAACTTCCATTCACCACCAAGGAAGATACTTGCAGTTTCCTTCGATTTAAGCACTCCAAGAGGTAATTTCTCTTTAAATTTGGAACTATTTCATTCAAATATCATGTGTACATACCAATAAAGAGAAAATGTATATATTTCATCTAGGGAGCTTGACCATGTTTTAACCTTCGATCCTGACTGCCCATATATTGAAAATCTCAATCATGACTAGTTAGGCTTTGGACTTTGAGACCCAATAATTTTGTACTAACCCCTGGCCTGTAGCATTCGAAAGTTACACTTGAATGTTGCATTTTTAAAAGTTTAAAACAGGTTCACTGTATCCTTCGATTGGCTAAGTACTCAAGCCTTTCGAATCTCAACCTGAGGGCCTAGAATTCCTGCAGTCAAAGGAGGCAGCAAGGAGCCTGAGGCAAGGAGCGCACCTCACATTGACCCCAAGCCTCAAACAAAGAAAGTAGACAGAAGGATGGTCATGCTGACTTCCAACTCCCAATCGAAAGGAACATGCAAGGGGTGAAATCGAAAGACATGACCTTGCTGACTCCAGGCCCAAATCGAAGGAATTCAAGAAGTGGAAAATCAAATAGTGTGGCTGCCTGAATAAAAAAAGCCCATTTTTCCTTTATTTATTTTATTTTGTCTTTATATTTTCTTGCTATTCAATATGGTTGTAATAATGTAGGATTTATTTTTTGCATTTTTATTGCTTTTATACAAATGTTAGTAATTAGGATGTATGGCAAGATAAAACCAATAAGTAGACAACCTAAAATTCAAAGACCAAATGCATGCAATCAAACACAATATTCACACACATGCACCCCTAGGGTAATCTCACTTGTTGCCTCGGAAAAATAGTCATGTCCCTCGAATATGGGCATTTTAGAAAAGACCCTCGATAAAAGATCGTAGTCCCTCGATGACCCTTAATGTTGCCTTAGGTAAACGATCTAGTCCCTAAACAAAAGTTTCTAAAACGTCTCATATGTTGCCTTCTATGACTATACAAACATCCCACGACTGTCCCCTCACATCCAATGTTGGGGCTTCTTACCAAATGAATGATAAGATAGCAACATCTAAAGGAGGAGGAAAATAACATAGACCTTTTGAGTAGGTAGGATGCTCCTAGTTGCTCGTTTGCTCACAACAAAAGCACTTTATACACCAACACTTTCATTTGAAACATTTTCAAAAGACAAAGCTTTTTGTACGCATTCTTATAGATACGAGAACCATTATAAAGACACTTTTCAAAACACTTTCAAAACCCACACCACAAGTACATTTTCAAACAAAACCATGTGATCTAGCAAGAAACTAAGAGCCCGTAGATAAATACGGATGAAAAGGGTGCTAACACCTTCCCTTTTCATAACCTATCCCCCGAACTCAAGAAAATAATCTCAAAGGTCTTTCCTGTTATTTTCACCCCTTCCTTATTGGATAAAAGAAAAGTCGGTGGCGACTCTTGCTATATGCATGAATTGCGATCAAATGCAAAACACCCAAGTCAGTTCTCCCACCATATTACAGAATTGGCGACTCTGTTGGGGAAAAACTTAAAAGTGGGGTTATGTAGTGGTAGAAATGTTCAAGACTAAGCCATTGGATTGACTAGACTTATACAAATCAAAATAGAAATCTCCACCGCGCTTTATTGTTTCCAAAGGAATGGGAAAATAGTGAGTAGCCCAAAAAAGAGGGGGGAAATATTCAAGGTAAGGGGGTTGGATATGTAAAGGGAATGTATTAGCACCCTAAACATCTATGATACTCTGCAGGAACCTATTTGTAAAATATGTATATTTTGACTATAAAAAATGTTGTATAAAAATAGATGGTGGAGGTGAGAAAAGAAATATATTTTTATGATTTTTTTACCCGCCGCGGTTGTTAGAACATAGTTTGATTCTACAACCCTCAGTTAGAGTTTTGATGATAACAAAATACAAGATTAAATAAATTGTAAGATTTATATAATAACATATATGCTACTTAAAATTATGTTGTGTATTTACAGAAACTCTAATGGAATCAGCATCAGAATATCAGTATCAACATCAGCATCAGAAGATATGTCAGCATCAGAAGATAAAATAACATGTGCTACACACTGAAGTTACCAGATCATACGCTGAAGCCTGATGACCAGAATCTGCGCATAAAATACTTTGACTCTGATCAAGATCCTAACCAAGTCATCAGCACTCAGAAGCGTCAGCATAAAGGAAAGAACACTCTGATTACCATAAGCAAAGAAGACTCTAAAGTGTCAACGTTACTAAGCATTCAAGACAGATTTATTACCAACGGCTTTATTCCAAGACAAGATCTTCTCAAAAAGGAAAGAATGTTAATAGCATTGAAATGGATTTATGGACAACCAACGTATCTCTTCCGTGGCTATTTAAACAAGACTGTGTGAGAAAAGAAAAGGCTAATAATCTTCACGCATATACACGCCTACATAAACGTTCTCACTCATTCAATTTGCTAAAGCTTTCAACCACACCTACTCAATAGCATTAGCAGTCTAGTTTCATTCTAAGCTTAATATTGTGTATTATCACAGTTGTGATATATAGTTTTATTAGAAAACATCAAACACACTTTTATTCATTTATCTGTAAGAGAATTTCCTTGAGATAAACCGGTCTGTGGTTAGACTCAAGAAGGCTTTAACAGTTGTTAAAGCAGTTGTTGTATTCAGTTGAATATAGTGGATTAAGACCTCGTTGGAGAGAGGTGAAATCACATTGACGGGTGGACTGGAGTAGTTTGAGATCAAACGAACCAGGATAAAAATACAGTGTTGTCTGCTCTTTTGATTTAAGTTTTACAATTCAACCCCTCTTCTTGTGTTTTTCACATCTTCAATTGGCATCAGAGCGTCTGGTTCTGAGCTTATAACACTTAACCGTGTCAGTACAAGATCCAGCGTCAGAAAAACACAATGGCAGGACCACATCAAAACATCAGCAATGACAACAATGAAGAAAGAGACAGATTCAGTGGCAAACCTCCAGTCTTTGATGGAGAGAACTTTGATTACTAGAAAGACAGAATTGAAAGCTTCTTTCTGGCCCATGATGCTGATCTGTGGGACATGGTGACTGATGGATACACACACCCAGTGGATGGAAGTGGTCAGAAGATTGACAGGAAAGCAATGTCTGATCAGCAAAAGCGTGATTTCAGAAATCATCACAAGGCCATAACAATTCTTCTCAGCGCCATCTCTTATTCTGAATATGAAAAGATATCAAACAGAGACACTGCAAAGAATATGTTTGACTCTCTGAGAATGACTCATGAAGGAAACATTCAAGTCAAAGAAACCAAAGCTCTTGCGCTCATTCAGAAGTATGAGGCATTCAAGATGGAAGAAAGTGAATCAATAGAAACGATGTTCTCAAGATTTCAAATTCTGGTTACTGGTCTCAAAGTTCTTGACAAAGGGTATTCCACTGCTGATCATGTTAAGAAGATCATCAGAAGCTTTCCAAAACAGTGGAGGCCAATGGTCACAGCGCTTAAGCTAGCCAAGGATCTCAACAAAATCTCTCTGGAGGAACTTGTCAGCTCCCTTAGAAGTCACGAGATAGAGCTAGAAGCAGATGAACCTCAAAATCAAGGTAAGCCATTAGCTTTAAAATCTAACAGAAAACCTGACTCCAAAGTTTTGCAGGCTTTAGAAGAAACCTCTGATGGGTCCTCATCAGAAGAAGATGAATTGTCCCTCCTCTCCAGAAGGGTGAACCAATTATGGAAGCAGAAGCAAAGGAAGTTCAGGAATCCCAGAAGATCAGAGAATCAGAATGAATCCTTCTCCAGATACAGAAGGTCAGAATCCTCCTCAGGACACAGAAGATCTGAAGGTTCTTCAGGAAGCAGAAATCCAAACAACAAAGACATCATCTGCTATGAATGTAACGAGCAAGGGCACTACAAAAGTGATTGCCCAAAGCTTCAGAAGGAAAATCCTAAAAAGAAGTTTGGCAAGGAAGAGAAGAAAAGTCTCATGGCTACATGGGATGATTCTGACACATCTGAAGCTGATTCAGAATCAGATGATGAAAGAGCAAACATAGCTCTCATGGCAAACATAACAAAATACAGTGAAGCTTCTGAGTCAGACTCTGAATCAGATACAGAAGAGGTATTTCCTGACTTTGCTATTAACTTTACTAAGGCTGAACTAGCTGAAAGCCTTAATGAATTTCTGGAAAGATATCAGCAGATCAGAGTCAAATTCAGAAACCTGAAAAGGAATCTTGCTTCTGACTCTGATAAGACTGAGAGTCTCAAATTGGAGAATTCTGAGTTAAAAGATAAAATTTCAAAATTAGAAAATCTATTGCAAAACTCTCAGAAGGAAACAATCCCTGAAACTCCTAGCAATGCTGATGAGATCATCAAGGAGTATGATCACAGCTTTCAGAAGTTTCTAGATAAAAATATAGATAGAAGCAAAATGGATTCAATGATCTATGGAGTTAGCAGAAATGGCAGAAAAGGAATAGGATACCAAGGTAAGGTACCTACACCAAAGAATGCCATGGATTTAGTTATAAAATGCACCTCACTTGATTCACACTTTGTATATGGGCACACACATGACATCAAATATACTAGTAGTAATTATTCTGTCAAACCAAAATTCAACCAGAGTTTTGGTAAAACTAACAAATCAGGACCCAAGAAAATATGGGTACCTAAGGATAAAATAATACATGTGGCAGATATCTTTAGCAGCAAAGCAGAAACACCAATCATGGTACCTGGACTCTGGCTGCTCACGACACATGACGGGAAGAAGGCATATGTTCCAAAGCCTGGAACTTAAGCCTGGAGGCCACGTAGGATTTGGAGGAAATCATAGGGGAAAGATCATTGGCTCTGGAACAGTAGGTAATGGAAATCTTCCCTCTATAAGTAATGTTTTATTAGTAGATGGATTAATGCATAATCTGTTATCCATAAGTCAATTAAGTGATAACGATTATGATATAATCTTTAATCAAAATTCATGCAAAGTTGTTAGTCAGAAAGATGGGACTATCCTATTTAATGGAAAGAGGAGAAACAACATTTATAAAATAAAACTTTCTGAACTGAAAAGTCAGAATGTAAAGTGTCTTCTGTCGGTTAACAACGAGCAATGGATCTGGCACAGAAGATTGGGACATGTTAGTATGAGAAGAATATCTCAGATTAACAAACTCAATCTGGTCAGAGGACTTCCTAACCTGAAGTTCAATTCAGATGCTCTGTGTGAAGCATGTCAGAAAGGCAAGTTTGCAAAACCAGCTTTCAAATCTAAAAATGTTGTTTCCACCTCTAAGCCATTAGAACTTCTGCACATTGACTTGTTTGGACCAGTTAAAACTGCTTCAGTCAGTGGCAAGAAGTATGGGTTAGTAATCGTAGATGACTATAGCAGATGGACATGGGTAAAGTTCTTAAGACACAAGGAAGAGTCACACTCTGTGTTTGTCACCTTCTGCAACCAAGTTCAGAATGAAAAGGATCTTAGAATCGTCAAAGTCATAAGTGATCATGGTGGAGAGTTTGAAAACAAATATTTTGAATCATTCTTTAATGACAAAGGCATTCTGCATGATTTCTCTTGTCCTAGAACTCCCCAGCAAAATGGAGTTGTAGAACGAAAGAACAGAACATTGCAAGAAATGGCCAGAACCATGATCAATGAGACTAACGTTGCTAAGATCTTCTGGGCAGAGGCAATAAACACAGCGTGCTACATTCAGAATAGAATCTCCATAAGACCTATTCTGGAAAAGACTCCATATGAATTGTGGAAGAACAAAAAGCCCAACAATTCATATTTTCATCCATTTGGATGTACTTGTTTTATTTTGAATACAAAAAATTATTTGAACAAGTTTGACTCTAAAGCAAAAAAGTGTATTATGTTAGGATACTCTGAACGCTCAAGAGGGTAAAGAGTATACAATACAGAAACACAGATTGTGGAAGAATCAATCAGTGTTCGTTTTGATGATAAGCTTGACTCTCAAAAGTCAAAGCAGAATGAATTACTTGCATGTATGGAAGTTGAATTCACAGGTACTGAAGACAAGTCATCAGAAGCTCTTAACAGAGACACTCCCTCAACATCAAAAAGAGGCACTGCAAGCAATCCAGCACCTTCTGTTGATCAACTTCAGAAAAGACCATCCAGAAGCAGCATGGATCACCCAGAAGAAACAATCTTAGGAAGAAAGGAAGATCCAATCAGAACAAGATCTAGCTTCAGAAACTCTGAAGAATCCCTCATGGGACTTGTTTCTCTAATTGAACCATCATCAATTGATGAAGCACTTCTGGACAATGATTGGATTCTAGCAATGCAAGAGGATCTGAATCAATTCACAAGGAATGACGTATGGGATCTAGTTCCCAAACCAAAAGGATTCAACGTCATTGGAACAAAATGGGTGTTCAGAAACAAACTGAATGAACAAGGTGAAGTCATCAGAAACAAAGCACGATTGGTAGCACAATGTTATAGTCAGCAAGAGGGGATAGACTATACAGAAACCTTTGCTCCAGTCGCCAGGTTAGAATCTATCAGACTCTTAATTTCATTTGTTGTTAATAAAGGCATCACTCTGTATCAGATGGATGTTAAGAGTGCATTCTTAAATGGCTATATAGAAGAAGAGGTATATGTGCACCAACCCCCTGGTTTTGAAAGTTTAAAAAATCCAGAATATGTTTTCAAACTAAAGAAGTCACTGTATGGTCTGAAACAAGCTCCCAGAGCTTGGTGTGAAAGACTAAGTAACTTCATGTTAGAAAAGGAATTCACCAGAGGGAAAGTGGACACAACTCTATTCTGTAAGACAGTTAAGAATGACATTTTAGTATGTCAGATTTATGTTGATGACATCATATTTGGATCTACTAAACCTTCTCTGGGAAGAAAGTTTGCTAAGTGTATGCAGGCAGAATTTGAGATGAGCCTAATGGGGGAACGAAAATTCTTCCTGGGCATTCAGATCAATCAAACCCCAGAAGGAACTTACATTCATCAGAGCAAATATGTCATAGAGCTTCTGAATAAATTTGATCTCTCAGAATGTAAGCCATCAAAGATTCCAATGCATCCCACGTGCATTCTGGAAAGAGAAGAGGTAAGTAAAAAGGTAGAACTGAAGGTCTACAGAGGTATGATTGGTTCTCTTCTTTATCTGACAGCTTCAAGACCTGATATTTTATTCAGTGTATGCATTTGTGCAAGATTCCAATCATATCCTAGAGAATCTCACTTAACAGTTGTTAAGCGAATTTTCAAGTATCTGAAAGGTACTACTAATCTGGGTTTGTTTCATAGAAAATCAAGTGATTACAACTTAGTAGGATACTGTGATGCTGACTTTGCTGGAGACAGAGTAGAGCGTAAAAGCACTTCTGGAAGCTTCCAGTTTCTGGGAGAAAATCTGATCTCATGGTCCAGCAAAAGACAATCCATAATTGCTCTATCAACAACAGAAGCTGAATACATAGCAGCAGCTGGATGCAGCACACAAATGCTCTGGATGAAAAGTCAACTTGAGGACTTCCAGATATTTGAGAGTAACATTCTTATCTTCTGTGACAATACTTCTGCTATTTGCTTAAGTAAAAATCCAATTTTACATTCTAGGGCTAAGCATATAGAAATAAAACATCATTTTATTAGGGACTATATTCAGAAAGAGATTTTAAATTTAAAATTTATTAACACAGACCATCAATGGGCTGATATTTTCACAAAACCACTTTCTGAAGATAGGTTCAACTTCATTCTGAAACATCTCAGCATGAAGCTCTGTCCAGAATAAAATTGTTTTAATTTTATATATTAACCTTCAGAATTGTGTTTATTTTTCTGTGAACTTCTGATCAATCTTCTTTCAGAATCTTAGAAGTGCAGATTGTATCAGAATCTATCCATGAAGATCTGAGCGCTTCAGTTCAAGGATAGAAGTGCTGTTCACTCGAGCAAACAAGTGTCATCCAGTCATCAGCTATTTTCTGAGGCTGAACACACGTTCACGTTTCTGAAAAGGCAAAGCGCTGATTGGATGCATTGAGACACATGTCACGGGTAACCGTTCCAAATATCTTTCTGAATCCCCTAAAATCAGCTATCATTAAATGCTAATAATCATTATTAATTTCTCTCTCTTAATGTTTATGTTTTCAAAACCTTTTTAGAAATCTATTTTTCACATCATTATTTAAACACACTTCACACCATTTACACGTTTTACCTTCACTTTCGTTTTCTCTGAATATTTCTGTTTTCAATGTTCTTCTTTCTCAAGAAACCCTTTCAATCTTTTTCACAAAAACCTCGTGTGAACATGGCTTCTTCCAGCATTCCTTCTTCAGGTTCCCAGAAAACTGTTTCATCTGAACAATATGAAGTACCCTTCAGAACGCTTCTAACACCAGTCAAGAATCTTGAAGTTCTGTCAGAATTAATAGTGAATTAATATTGATGCAATAGCGAACATGGTATCTCAACAACAGGAAACCAGCAATCAAATCAAGAGCATGTTGGAAGCTCTGTTCACACGTCTTCCACCTCCCTCTTAGAATTTTCTTGTGTTTTCCTTGGTTCCTTGTTTTCCTTGTTTTCCTTGCTTCTGTTTTTAATATAAACGCTTTTTTAGCTCTGATCATTTTAACTCTGATTATTTGTGCTTTTTGATAACTGACAAAAAGGGGGAGAAAGAATGATATTTTTCAATAACGGATTACTGAGACATAAGTCTCAAACATTCTAACATTCTGATATATTTGAATTTCCTTCTTCTGAAAAGCTTACAGGTACAAGAATCTGATGAATCTGATGAACTCTGATAAAGTAAAGTTCTGATGCTCAAGGTCTCATGGAATTAAAGGGAAGTAATCAACTCAGGGGGAGTTTTTTCTCTTTGTTTCTATGATATCTTTTATTCCTTATCTTCTTATCTCTGATACCTTTTATTCGTTATTTGTTTATCTCTGATACCTTTTATTCTTTAATTTTTATTGAAAAAAATCTGGTTTTTGTCATCATCAAAATAGGGGGAGTTTGTTAGAACATAGTTTGATTCTACAACCCTCAGTTAGAGTTTTGATGATAACAAAATACAAGATTAAATAAATTGTAAGATTTATATAAAGACATATATGCTACTTAAAATTATGTTGTGTATTTACAGAAACTCTGATGGAATCAGCATCAGAATATTAGTATCAACATCAGTATCAGAAGATATGTCAGCATCAGAAGATCAAATAACATGCGCTACACACTGAAGTTACCAGACCATACGCTGAAGCCTGATGACCAGAATCTGCGCATAAAATACTCTGACTCTGATCAAGATCCTAACCAAGTCATCAGCACTCAGAAGCGTCAGCATAAAGGAAAGAACACTCTGATTACCATAAGCAAAGAAGACTCTGAAGTGTCAACGTTACTAAGCATTCAAGACAGATTTATTACCAGCGGGTTTATTCCAAGACAAGATCTTCTCAAAAAGGAAAGAATGTTAATAGCATTGAAATGGATTTATGGACAACCAACGTATCTCTTCCGTGGCTATTTAAACAAGACTGTGTGAGAAAAGAAAAGGCTAATAATCTTCACGCATATACACGCCTATGTAAATGTTCTCACTCATTCAATTTTCTAAAGCTTTCAACCACGCCTACTCAATAGAATTAGCAGTCTAGTTTCATTCTAAGCTTAATATTGTGTATTATCACAGTTGTGATATATAGTTTTATTAGAAAACATCAAACACACTTTTGTTCATTTATCTGTAAGAGAATTTCCTTGAGATAAACCGGTCTGTGGTTAGACTCAAGAAGGCTTTAACAGTTGTTAAAGCAGTTGTTGTACTCATTTGAATATAGTGGATTAAGACCTCGTTGGAGAGAGGAAAATCACCTTGACAGGTGGACTGGAGTAGTTTGAGATCAAACGAACCAGGATAAAAATACAGTGTTGTCTGCTCTTTTGAGTTAAGCTTTACAATTCAACCCCCCTTCTTGTGTTTTTCACATCTTCAGCGGTTGCGAACCTTTAGTGCCTATGTACCACTTTCTGTGCAATAGGGAGTCAGGTTACACATAGTTCCTCTTTACAAATTTTGAAATGTAAGTGTGTTGGTTAATTTTTATAAGATAAAACATCATCGGCATTGTTTGTGTGGAAAAAATTCTTACTACCCACAATCATGAAAAAGGAGAATTTTCATCATCTCAAAGTGGAGGATATGGCTTGGATTTTTAAATCTTCAATGCCTCACTCAACATCCAAGTGGAAAATATCTCACTTCACTACATATCATAGAAGTACAGTTGTTTGCGTCACTATAAGGATTGACAAGAGTCCAATCTTTTGAGAAAAGTTTTAAAGTAGGAGCCAAAGTGGCAAAATAGTTTGAAATGAGATTGATTGAATTTTAGTCTTCTCGCAAAAAATGTCAAGGTATTATTAAGTTGATTGAAGTTTATTTATGAAAAGGTTTTTCAAATGCATGGACCTAAGTCCAAGTTTATTATGAAAGTGGTTCAGGTTTAAAAAAACAAGAAGAGTTTTCAAAAAGAGGGAGAAGATTTTTGAAATTAAAGAATATGGGAGGAGGAGAAGAGACTATCCTGAAGCATAAGGTAAAAGCTAGGGATAAGAACCATCTAACCAACAAAAATCCAATACTTGAAATTATGAACCAAGATAGAATTCGCATTCTTTGGATTGAAACCAAGCAAGCAAAGATACTAGACCTCTTGTGAGAACCAAATTTCAAGTGTATTAGGTCTTCAAAAAAATTGGGCAGAGTAACGGCTGTGTACGAGTGAATTCCAGACTACAAACAAAGTATGTAATCACAATAACCTGCACACAAAACAAACAAACAACCCAATGTCTTGAGGTAAACCTCAAGAACTCTAGACAAAATATCAATTAAAGTCACAAGGTCACCTACATAGGCCAAGGTTTCTAATCATAAGTCCAAGAAGTCCAATACTCCATAATGCCAAGGATAGTAACCAAATAGTCCAAGTATCATTAAAATTTTTATGGTTTATATTGATTATTAGGTGTCTTAGAAGAAAAGAAAAAAAGGCTCAAGTGAGCAAAGATGAAGATAGCATGAAATTTAAATGCTTAAAAGTAAATGGTGCATAAAGCATAAAAACTAAAGGGGCATAAAGTAAAATAAACAAAAGGGTGAAATCAATTATTAGTGATTAGTGGTTATTTGGATGATCATCTTGAAACTTGCATTTGGAACTCATTAGAGGATTGGTAGAACCAAAGCCTCCACACAACAAGTTGCATTTTCTTTTTGTCAAGTATATCACCCATTTGGAATACTCACAAGTGTCATTTAATGATCAACGATGTTTAAATGATCGGCGTTGACCAAAAGTGTTGTAGATCTATTAGAGGATTGGTAGAACCAAAGCCTCCACACAATGAATCTCAAGGTTATTGGATCAAAGAGATCAAATTAACATACTTGGGCTTGCAAACATAGGTTTGGGCCACAAATGATCATTTATTCGAATTGGGACAAAATTTAGCGCTATGTTAAGCAATCGTAAGTGGACTTATATAGAAGTCACACCTATTTTGAGGCCGGTTGTGATCGGTGGAAATAGAACTGACTGTTTTTTAATGCTGGTCCGCGTTTGCGTTTGTTTTTTGCAAAATGTCGCGGTAAGCAAGAGTCACCACCGTCTTTTATTTAATCCAACAAGGAAAGGACAAAAGCACAACAAAATTCCTTTTCGAGATGTTTCTCGGGTTCGGGAGGTAGATTATAGAAAGGGAAGGTGTTAGCACCCTTTCTATCCGTGGTTATCCACGGGCTCTTAGGTACTTGCTCACTGTGTTTTCAAAAAGTTTTGCTTTTTTGTGTTCGTGGGTTTTGAAAAGAGTTTTGTTTGATAACTTCGATTTAACTCTTGTTTCTGTCCTCAAGAGTGTATGAAGTGTTGTTTGAAAACTTTATTCAAAAAGTGTAAGTGCGAAAAATTTGTTTTGTTTTGAAAGAGCAAGTACCTAAGAACCTCTACCTACTCAAAAGGAATTAAGCTGTGTAAATGTCCCTTTAGACAATGCTCTCCCACTATGAAGAGTAGGTAGCACCGTCGTTGGAATTTTTCGGGTCAATTCTATTAAGGGACATGTGGTCACTAAAGCAACGTTAGGACGCCTTAGCGGTAACCCTAATGTGTTAGATCATTTTTTTATCGAGGCAACCGTTTCGAGGCAACTTTGATCTTTAGACAGGAGGGCGACCTCTAAAACTTCCTATACTCAATGACCACGTTCGAGGCAACCAAGTGAGGCGTACCCTAGGAGTGGCATGTGCGAGTGTGTCAGGTTTCAGTTATGTTATCTTTGTACATGTTATGGTGAGCTACGATTGTTTTTAAGTTAAGAGAGATCTTGTCATGCATAGCCTAGTTAGCATACATCTAGCAGTTAATAGTTGCGGAAAGTAAAACTAAGCTATTACAAGGCGTCGGGTATTTACATCGCCAAAAACAAACCCTTGAAAAGTAAATTGCGGAAAAATAAATAAAAGCGATAAAAAGTCGTAATTAAAACTATTACATCCTCGGAGCAAATACAATTATATGGATCAAAATATGAATAAAAAAATCATACGCGCGAGAAAAATCGACTCGGAGAGTTTTTAGGGTTTTGACCCTTTTTTAGGAAAGAAAGAGATTTTTATTATTTCTTGGCATTTTAATTAAATTAAACCTAGACTAATTAATTAATTAAATAAAAAGAGAAATATTTTTTTGGCTTTTTTAGAATATTTAAGGAAATAAAAATAAAAGGATTAAAAACCTAGTTCTACATCAATTTCAATTTATTGTGAAAATATTAATGTTATGCCTAATTAGAACTAAACAAATTATGTCAATATTTATTTACAAAATAAAATAATGAAATTAAATTTAATAAATAAAAATATTATATTTTTCTTGTTTTCTGAATTTATTACGAAAATGTTAATTATTTTTGTTAGTAATTAATTAAATGATAAAATTAAATAAGTAAAATAAAAAAATATAATGAAAGAAAGAAAAAAATAAAAGAGGCAAACTCAGGGGGTTTGGGCCCAAAGAGGGTGTTTGATCAGCAATTCCCCGGGCCCATTATGCTTCAGCCTGCTTGACTTTTCTGGATTTGCTATGCGTGCGCTGACCAGGGAGTATGGTGGTCCTTCAACTTTGGCCACTGGATCTTGACTTGAAGCCACTTGGCGTGTGGATCTCTGAGGCGTATGGTGATCTTCATACCTGGAGATCCATTGGAATATTTGCAAGAAAATAATAATAAGCATTTTTTGGGGGACCTGGGATTCGAACCCATGTCCCAATACTCACAGGCCAAAACGTTTACCATCCAACCACGCTGCTTCAATTGTTATAGGAATAAGAGGCAATTATTATATATGAAAACAAATCAATATGCTGTAAACAAAAATAAAGCGCGCGTTTTTTCAAACACACAAATCAGATGATCACACGTCATCATCTTCAACCTTGGTTCTGCATCAAAGAGAATCAGATAGCGGGGGTTTTTAACCTCCACTACCTCCCTGCACGAAAAATAGCGAATAGACACACAGCAAACATAAATATTTCGCGAGGTATGGGTTTCAATCGTCTTGGCCTCACGAATTCAACCATGTATCCCATTGGTTCCAATTTTTCCTGGTTTGGAAAGCCCTATTTGACAGCTTGAAAACCCTAGAAATCCAATCATGGCATCTCTCGATTCAGGGCACTATGGTTCAATCAAATCATTCCATTAGCTTTTTATGATATCTAGCAATGCAAATCAATCACAAAAACATGTCAAATGCATATGAATTAAGAGATACGATTTTGAATTATAAGTGCAAACCGTGAAACTGTATTTCGTGATTCCTTGAGCTTTGGTGCTTGAATTTGATTGCAAATCACTCCTGGTACCTCCTGTAATGTGTTTGGATGGACAAAGCACCTTGAATTGGCTTAGAATGCAAGAACAAGTTTTGAGTTTTCTTGAATTTTCTTGAAATTGATATGGCCGTTCCTGCAGCTTTTTCTCGTGTATTAGGTTATGGTTGGCTTGCTTGCATATAAGGGAATCAGTCTAGGTCAAAATTTGGACCCATACCCATGTGCATTGAAGATTAAATCTTTGATTGATAAATCAAATATTCTTGATTTTTCATGATTGAACAAGTTGCCAAAATTGGATTTTTTTGTATCTTTTAGCTTGTGCACGAATTGGTCAGCATATTTGGATCATATTTGGTTCACAAAAATGTTTAAGAATCAAATCTTTTATTTTCCTATAATTTAAATTAATTAAATGAATTAATATGTATTAAAAATCCATTTAATCAATAAATTTAAGAAAACAAATCCAATTTAACTTGGTGGGTCGTGCATAAGTCATGGGTGAAGTTTCAAAAAGATATTTGAGGCCCATTAGCAAAAAGAAGGTGTTTTGAGCAAAGTTGACTTTTGCACATTCATGAAAATTTCCCAACTTCTCCAATGTACAACTTGCTCAATTTTGATCATATGACCATGTTCTTGGACATTTTGGAAAGCCCTTGAAGTCCTCTAACCAATGCTTTTGGTCCCATGTCATTTGGATTTACCAATCTCAAGTTATGGCCTTTGACTCAAAGTGTACTTTTGTTGACTTTTGAAATTGACCTATAATGTAAAAATTTGTAACTTATTGTGAGAGCATTTCTTGATCTTGGAGTGTGAAGATGGATTGTAGGAAATTGCATCCTATTCAAAATGAGCTTTGGATGGAATTTTTCTGATAAACCATGAAAGGGTTATGCCCTTGTCAAAGTACAATTGACTTTTCTCCTGTCCAAAAATAGTAACTTTTGCATCTTGATGATTTTTGAGCTATTCTTGTGGGATCATGATCAAGACTTGATCAAATGATGATTGTGAACTCAGAAATAAGATGTTGACCAAGAATTCTGACTTTTGACTGCAAAATGACCATTTTGCCCTTGTAGATGACTATAGATCAAATGGAGTTTTGACTGTGCAAACTGGCACTGTGAGTCTTGAAACTTGGCATGTAGGTGCTAGAGAATGTATATAGGCCTATGAGACTTGATTGAACCATTGAAAACCCCAAATTCCTTGAAAGAACCAAAACCCTAATTTTGAATTGACTGCTTAGGAGATGGTTTGACTGTCTAACCCTTGAGCCATTTTGAACCATTTGGAGATGATTCTTGACATATCTTGAGGAATATGGGAGGGAAAATTTTGGGGTACAACACCGGTCAATAGAAATCTATGCACCATTTATTTTGAGACATGATATAGAGATCATGCTCCAATAACACTTAGTGCAATAAGAAAGGGGTAAGATGGAGAGGGGTGGAAAAAAATACAAACCACATTTGAATTAAATTTTAATCAAACTATTATTAAAATCATTCATCCATTTTTGTGGAGTTAGAATCAACACCATGGATCCAATGATGTTAAGAAAGTTCATGATCAAAATTCAACCCAAGTTCAGCCAGAAAATAATCACAAAAGAATAGTGCATTTAATATATACATTAAAAAAAGTTTTATTTAAAAAATAGTGCAAGAAAAACTAAGTAGGACCATAGAAAAATTAGAAAATGACTCAAATATTTTTATAAATTTTTTGGTAATTTTTAAAAGTCAGAAACTATTTTAAAATTAATTAAAATTGTTCAAAAAAAAAAAGAAAATAGTTCAAAATAGTAAACATTAATATAAAATTCCATAATATTTTCAAAAGGTCATAAATATGCAAAATGATATTTAGGAAATTTTTCAGAATTAAAAAATGTCAGAAAGAATTTTTAAAGTAATTAAAAGGAAGCAAATAATGCAAAAAATATAAAAATTATCAAATATCAAAATAAAAATGGGAAAAAATAGTCATGAGATCGTAAATAATTCAAAGTATTTTTATGAATTTTTTCATAATTTTTGGATAAAAAATAAGAGAGTTATGAATTTTTGAAAATTAAATCAATTAAAATATAAAAATATGAAAATAAAATAAAACCAAAAAGATATAGACCATCAGATCATAGTCAAAACACGTTAGTAAGCTAATCAAATGGACCAGGCGCGTTGTGCTTAATATGGACCTTAGTGGGATGCGCATGGAATCAGAAAAACGGCAACCAATGAAATTAAAACGCTTGGCACGCTATCATTGGCTGAGACGAGACATGTCATCGTCTTCAACCTCCAGCCACCCTGCAATGGAGATTTTGTGAGATCATTCAAACGGTAAAATTAGGATCCCAGACCAGTATCATTGGATTCGTCTCTTCAAGATGATCCTAACACCACAATCGCGCCAAATTTATATAATGTATGCAAAGAGATATGAATCAAAAACCCAGAAAATAGAGAGCATCTTCAATTTGAGATTTCTCTCTCAATTCTCAATGGATTTAAAAATTGTAAGAAGCACTAGAATCAGGAGAAGGAGTAGAACAGGTTAGTGCTTTATTTGGATCCAAATGATGGAGAATTCTACCTTTTCGAAGTTCAAGAAGGAAGCTCTGAAATTGGACTTCTAAAGCTTGGATTATGGCTCGGTTTGCTTTGTTTAAGTGCTGGAGAGTTTGTATGATGCTTAAGGAAGATGAATGTGCAAAGAATTTTGGAGGAAAAGGATGGAATTTTAGAAACTGATTTCAAAAATTTCAAGCTTGTGTGAGGTTTTGACAGAGTGTTTTTGGCTCTCAAATCTTAAGGAAATGAATGGGGGATGACACTCTATTTATAGGGAATCAAATGGAATGTTCAAGCGTGTGAAATGATGAAGTTTGGAGGGAAATCGTGTAAACCTGATGCACGAGCAAAGTGTGATCTAATTTCCCTCAAAACTCATCCAATCCTTGTGTTTTAAGGCTCTAATCCACTTTGGCAACTTGGTTAAACATGTTTAGAACAAAAACGCGTGCTAATTTGATGTTTAGAGGCCAAAACATGAATTTCAAATTCTGACTTATGAAGAAACTTCAGTTACAAGTTGCCAAGTTCAATCCAATGGCATTCTCAGCTCAGGGGGTCTTAAGGCATGATTCTTGATGCTTTAAAATAATGAGGTTACAAGCTTTGCAATGGAAAAAGAATGAAATCAAATGGATGCTTGAGCTGAAAGTTGCATTGAGTCAAAGTTAGGGAAAAAAGGTTGACTTTCCATACTTAGAAATATTTCAAGTTTTTCTTCAAAAGTGACCTATAATGTTTTGCATCCAAACATGGCCTTCCACTTGGAATTTGTTCTTAACCAAAAAAAATGGCATGAAATAGACATCTTGAATGACACTTTAAAACTTGAACCATTCAAAATATCCAAAAATTGAGAGAGTAATGAATTGTTGAAGTTGGAAATAAATCATGAAATTACCTATAATCTTTTGTATCCTTAGGGCATTTTCCATCCATTTTCTCACTTTGAACATAAAAGAAGGAACAAATCCCCAAGATCATTATGGAAAAGGAGTGGGCTCAAGGTTATAAAAATTTACCAAGTTATGATCATTTGAAGTCACGCATTGGAAAATGGGCGTTCATCTGGAGGACTTGTAATGTTTCTTCATCATCAAGTTTCTTCCACATGAAAACTCCTTGGAACTTTTGAAGTGATTTATTGATAACCATTTTAAGAGAAGGATGTATTTGAAATAACTCAAAAATACCAAAATATGAGCAAGATATACTTCTTTGAAGTTCAAAACCCTAGCTCCTATATCAAGAAAAATGCCTTGAGGAACTTTGACAATTTTGAACAAACTTCTTGTACCAACACAGATGATTTGTAAATAGAAGTTTTTGAGGATGAAAATTAGAACTCATAGTCACCAAAGCCACTTCCATATCTTGAGAATTAAGAGAAATATGCATTTGTGACCAATGGGAACAAATCCTTGTCTAAGCATGACAACTTCTCCAATCAACCTTGTACTTTTGAACCAAATTTGATAATCTTGAAATGTGGTGAACCAAAATAACCTTGCCATGCCATTTCCTCCAAAAAAATCCAATGGTGAGGTTTGAACTTCTCAAGCTTTATTGACTAGGACATGGAAATAAACTCATGAACCCATGGAGCAACTTACTGAATCTCATTGCCTTTACCTACATGAGTAACAAGCAAGACAAACCAACATTGCATTTTATTAATTAAAAGAATAAATCAAGACAAAAATATTCATGATCACAAAAGAACACAAGTCAAGGTGCTTGGTGATTCCTCAGAGAGCAAAGCTAAATATAGGGAGGGGAACCAAGAATCTTAATGTGGTCTTGTTGTGATGAAATCAACATGGTATGATGAGGGGATCTTAGGGGGAAAATTGGGGTACAACAACAACCCATATTTAAGTTTCTTCTATCCGGAGATACAAAGGTTAAAAATCTTCGTGTCAACGCGATCAAAGATACTTAAATATAAAACAAACCCTATTTTTGACCCTAAGATGCCATGCAATGCTTATGAATATGAATGCACATGGACAAATTCAAATGGACTCAAAACACCACTGGGGATGTAGCAAAGAAAATACCAAAAAAAAGAGAAACCCGACCAGGAAAATAAGTCACTGGTGGATCAAAAGACCTGACTTAGAGGAGGGTAAAAAGTCAAAGGATACACCAACTTCTATTGAAGGTGACCTACAAACTTTCACTGAGAGTATAAAGAGGAGAGAAATGACAACACCGACGTTCACTGAAGGTGAGCTACCAACGTTTACTGAAGGTAGAAGGAAGAGAAAAGGAATGACAACACCGACATTCACTGAAGGTGAGCTACCAACATTCACTGAGGCTAGAGAGAAAAATATAGCACAGCATCGCCGTTCATTGATAATGAACTACCAATTTTCACCGAGGGTAGCAAAAAGATAACAATTACAAACTTTCACTGAAGGTGACCTACCAACTTTCACTGAAGGTAGAAAGAGAATATATCACATCCCCGCCGTTCACTGACGATGAACTACCAATGTTCACTAAGGGTAGCAAAAAGATAACAATCACCAACTTTCACTGAAGGTGACCTACCAACTTTCACTAAAGGTAGAGAGAAAATATATCATAGCATCACCGTTCACTGACGATAAACTACTAACGTTCACTGAAGGTAGAAAAAAGATAACAATCACCAACTTTTACTGAAGGTGACCTACCAACTTTCACTGAAGGTAGAAAGAGAATATATCATAGCACCGCCGTTCACTGACAATGAACTACCAACGTTCACTGAGGGTAGAAAAAAGATAACAATCACTAACTTTCACTGAAGGTCACCTACCTACTTTCACTGAAGGAAGAAAGAGAATATGTCATAGCACCGTCGTTCACTGACGATGAACTACCAACGTTCACTGAAGGTAGAAAAAAGATAACATTCACCAACTTTCACTGAAGGTGACCTACCAACTTTCACTGAAGGTAGAAAGAGGATATATCATAGCACTTCCGTTCACTGACGATGAACTACAAACATTCACCGAGGGTAGCAAAAAGATAACAATCACCAACTTTCACTTAAGGTAACCTACGAACTTTCACTGAAGGTAGAAAGAGAAATATATCATAGCACCGTCGTTCACTGACGATGAACTACCAACGTTCATTGAGGGTAGAAAAAGTATAACAATCACCAACTTTCACTGAATGTAGAAATAGAAATATATCATAGCACCGCCGTTCACTGATGATGAACTACCAACGTTCATTGAAGGTAGCAAAAAGATAACAATCACCAACTTTCACTGAAGGTGATCGACCAACTTTCACTGAAGGTAGAAAGAGAATATTTCATAGCACTATTGTTCACTGACGATGAACTACCAACGTTCACTGAAGGTAGCAAAAAGATAACAAGTTTCCCTAAAATTCTGGCATTTCACGTAGGACGGGTCTCAACTTCTTCTTTAACCAAAGCATTCTGCCTGGAAAGGGTAATATATAAGTTGTCTCAAATAAAGAGACTACCACTTGTAAATATTTCACAATGAGTTGTCTCTGTGATATTGAAAGTCTTGCCATCCACTGGAGTAATTTGGGAAACGGGCTGTAAACTATCCACTCATAGAGAAGATAGCAAAAAACAGTTACGTCGACTTTTACTAGGAAGTACAAGTTGCTCAAATAAAGAGACTTGCCACTTGCTGTTATGGAGGATTGTAAAAACAAAGAATTTTTGGGGAAATACCAATATATTCTTGCTTGAGGAGATAAAGGTCTTCTCGTGCAAAATAAATGCACATTCTCAAACCAATGCTCGAAGCTTGTGGAAATCCAAAGTAACAATATTGCCGAGGATCAAAAATTAAAACCAGAATTAACTGGAATGAGACAGTCGTCCAAAATACATCCCTTGAGAAATAAACTCAAGATGGAAACCCGAATCATCTGGACAAAGAGATGTACAAGAAGTCTGAAGCGAAAATCTTCCACGAGGGATAACTCAGTGGAGAAGTTGAAAGAATATACGCTTTCTTCTTAAGGCCAACACTCTATTGAAGAGAGGAGAACATAACATCTAACAAAATAGGGTAATATGTCAACAAAATAATTAACGAATGTGAATGAGTGATGATTTTCCAATTTCAGTTATGCATGATGTGTGCATGAATGTATGAGTGTTTACATATGCTGACAAAACAGATATATAACATTGGGAGTAAAACGGAAAAACCAACTCGGGCACAATCAACACTCGGCCAAATTAAATCCAAGATGAACAATCCAAGAAAAAGTAATCGCCAACTGAGGAAACAAAATCTACTGCATGGTTTAACTTTATTAGGGAGAAACGTAATTCAGTAGTAAACAAAACATAGCGACTAAACAACACATATATAGGGATACAACATCCCCTCCCAAGTTTATACCAGGGAATAGCACTCAGACTTCAACGGGAAATAAAATATTTTCAAAAGTAACGCTTCTACTAGGGATTTTGAAAAATCAATTTCAAGTAGAGTAGACGGTCATCAAATCATCAAAACATTCATTAGGGAATTCATGACCATTTTGAAAGAGGAAACGCACAAACTTTGTTAAGGCGTATAATGTCCTATCATCAAGCCACTAACTGGGGATTTCACGCTGACTTCACTGGTGAGGTTAACACCACATCCTTAAAGTGAAAACCAATATACGTTCTTCACTAGAGAAACTGGAGACCTGCATTCTTCAAGAGTGATTATTGTACCAACTTCTCTGGGAAGAAAGAACCTCTATTAAACAAACGAAAACTTTTAATGGAGGAATCTGGGATTGAATCTTCATATCATGCAAACTTGGAAAAGAGGAGAAATGAACCACAACTTGACCGGGGACGCTGGAGTCACAAACCCAATACAGCGAGAACATCCTGAGAAAAACTTCCCCGGGAAATAAAACTTCTCAAAACAACTGGAGTCCGTCCATTCCTGGAATCACCACTTTTGTTTTCCTATTGCGTCACAAATTTTAAAGTAACCGCAAATCATAAATTATTTTTGAAAATCAATTTTTTTATTTAATCTTTTTGCTTTGAAAGTTATTATCAATAATAAATGGAGTCTTTGCAAGCTAAGTAAAATAAGAACTACAAATAATTGGGTAAAAGCTCAAATTTCATTAATAGAATGGTAGTCTGCGAATGGCGAGACTCCATGGATGATTACAAAGTTCGGAAAATGGTAGTATATAATGGAAAAGATACATTGAGATACAATGACCACTATCCCCTCTAACAACTTTTGAAATCCTGAGAAGCAGCTTCTGTTGAAGTATGATAATGATCCAAGAAGATTGTTGCTCCAACGATCAAGTCTTGTCTGATGTAGTTACTTGCCAAGAAAGCCCCTAAATTTTTCCTAAGCCGCCCTTGTGGGTTTTCAACTTAGCGGGAAATTTATTCTGTTTATGTCTCTAATTTTTTTCTAGACCGCCCTTTCGGGTTTTCGGCCTACCGAGATGCTCTTTTTTTGCCTAAGCCGCCCTTTCGGGTTTTCAACTTAGCGAGCTTTCATTTTATTTCTTTAGGCGAAGTATTTCTTGACTGCATCAGCAATCATGGGATGTGGGAACTCCCCGCCATCCATAGTTTCAAGAATTAATGCACCGCCAGAGAAGGCTTTCTTGACAACATATGGGCCTTCAAAATTGGGAGTCCACTTGACCCTAGAATCAGCATTGAAAGACATGATCTTCCTGAGCACGAGGTCGCCTTATCTGAATTCACGAGGTTTGACCTTCTTACCAAAAGCTTTCTTCATCCTCTTCTGATATAATTTTCCATGACACAAAGTTGTCATTATCTTTTCTTCGATCAAATTCAATTGGTCAAACCTGTTCTGGACCCATTCAGCCTCTGACAACTTGGTTTCCATTATCACACGCAAAGAGGGGATCTCAACCTTGATTGGGAGTATAGCTTCCATTCTATACACAAGAGAAAACGAGGTTGCTCCCTTTGAAGTGCATATAGATGTTCAATATCCATGTGAAGCAAAAGGGAGCATTTCATGTCAATCCTTATAAGTAACAACCATCTTCTGGATAATTTTCTTCATATTCTTATTAGCAGCTTCAACAACCCCATTCTTCTTTGGCCTGTACGGAGATGAGTTATGATGGACAATCTTGAATTCTTCACACAGTTCTGTCATCATTTTATAGTTCAGATTCGAGTCATTGTTGGTGATAATTCTTCTCAGCACACCATACCGACATATAAGATTATTCTTTATGAAGCGCACAACCACCTGCTTAGTGGCATTAGCATATGAAGAAGCCTCCACCCACTTGGTGAAGTAATCAATTGCTACCAAGATGAAATAGTGTCCATTCGAAGCTCTGGGTTATATCATCCTAATCATGTCAATACCCCGCATAGAGAAAGGCCACGGGGAGGAAATCACATTCAGAAGTGTCGGAGGTACATGGACCTTGTTTGCATAAATCTGGAATTTATGACACTTCTTTGCAAATTTGTAACAATCAGATTCCATTGGCAGCCAATAGTAACCTGCCCTTAGCATCTTTTTAGCCATCTAATGTCCATTGGTATGAGTGCCAAATGAACCTTCATGAATCTCATGCATCAACTTGTCTGCTTCGTGTCTATCCACGCATCTGAGCAAGACCATGTCATAATTTCTCTTATACAACACATTTTCACTGAGGAAGAAATTACCTGCCAATCTTCTCAATGTCTTTCTTTCTTCGAAGCACCAATCGGGTATTCCTGAGTCTGGAGAAAATGCTTGATATCATAATACCAAGGCTTCATATCTGCTACCTCCTCTGTTGTAAACACATGAGCAGGCATATCCAGTCGGCGAACCATAATTCGAGGTATATCATTCCAAGTATTTACTTGATACCTAGAAGCCATAGTTTCCATAGCATCCGCCATTTGATTTTCATCTCTTGGAATATAATGGAATCAACTTTATTAAAGAAGGGTAACAACCTTCTAGCATAATCTTTGTAAGGGATCAAGTAGGGATGACGAGTATCCCATTCTCCTTTAATTTGATTTATTACCAAAGTTGAATCACGATATACATCTAGAGTTATAATTCTGAGATCAATAGCTTCCTTGAGACCCATGATGCAAGCCTCATATGCTGCGATATTATTAGTACAATCAAATATCAACCTTGCAGTAAAAGGAATGTGCGATCCATGTGGAGTGACAATCACAGCACCAATACCTTTGCCATAAGCATTCACAGCTCCATTAAATATCATACTCTAACGAGATTCAGGGTCAAGACCTTCCTCGGGAAATGGTTCATCACAATCTTTCACTTTCAGGAACATCACATCCTCATCGGGGAATTCATACTCCACAGACTGATGATCCTCCACTGGTTGGTGAGCAAGATAATCTGCCAACACGCTGCTTTTAATAGCTTTTTAAGTGCGGTATTCGATGTCATATTCAGATAGAAACACCTGCCAGCGGGCGATTCTCCCAGTAAGAGTAGGCTTTTCAAAAATCTACTTGATTGGATCCATTTTGGAGATCAACCAAGTAGTGTGATTCAACATATACTGCCGCAAACATTTTTCCGCCCAGGCTAGAGCACAACATGTCTTTTCCAGCATGGAATACCGCGACTCACAATCAGTAAACTTTTTACTGAGAAAATAAATGGCATACTCTTTCTTCCCTGTTTAATCTCGTTGTCCCAGAATACAACCCATGGATTTATCTAACACTGTCAGATACATAATCAACGGTCTTCCTTCGACAGGAGGAAGCAAGATAGGAGGTTCAAGCAGATATTCTTTAATACATTCAAATGCCTTTTGGAAGTCATCTGTCTACACACAACCTTGATATTTCTTTAACAACTTAAAGATCGGTTCACATGTGGCAGTCATGTGGGAAATGAATATGGAAATATAATTCAAACGCCCGAGGAACCCTCTGACTTGTTTTTCAATTCTTGGCGCTGGCATCTCTCGAATTACTTTGACTTTATCAGGGTCAACTTCAATTCCTTTCTGGCTAACAATAAAACCCAACAATTTTCCTGATCGAACACCAAAGGTGCATTTATTTGGATTCAAGCGAATACGATACTTCCTCAAACGTTGAAATAACTTCAACAAATCTTCTACATGCCCTTCTTCCATCTGGGATTTAGAAATCATATCATCAACATATACCTTGATTTCCTTGTGCATCAGATCATGGAATAGGGTTGTCATAGCCCTCTGGTACGTTGCACCAGCGTTCTTCAACCCGAAGGGCATCACTCTGTAACAGAATGTTCCCCAGAGTGTGATGAACGTTGTTTTTTCCATGTCCTCCGGAGCCATTCTTATTTGATTATAACCAGAAAATCCATCCATGAACGAGAAAACTTTGAATTTTGTTGTGCTATCCACTAACATATCAATGTGTGGCAATGGAAAATCATCTTTTGGACTAGCTTTATTTAGATCTCTGTAATCTATGCACATGCAGACTTTTCCATCTTTTTTTGGTACTGGGACAATATTGGCAATCCATTGAGGATACACTAACGTCACAAGAAAACCAACATTAATCTGCTTTAGAACCTCCTTTTTGATCTTCACTGCCATATCTGGGTGAGTTCTTCTCAACATCTATTTGATTGGCGGACACTCTAGTTTCAACAGTAAACGGTGCTCCACAATATTTGTATCTAGACCAGGCATATCTTGGTAAGACCAAGAAAAAATATCCACATAATCTTTCAACAACTCAATCAATCTTCTCTTCACATCAAGATGCAGCAGTGCTCCAATCTTGACTTCTTTTGGATCTTCTTCTGAACCCAAATTGATCACTTCCAATGGCTCTTTATATGGATGAATGGATTTTTCCTCGTGCTCAAGAAACCATGAGACCTCTTCTGGAATCTCATCATAGTCTTCTTCTTCGGCCCCATACACATGACATTCAAAGTTGGGAGAGGGTGCAGTGTCATTGTATTCAACGGTTTTTTAATTAATCTGCATACGTGATTTATGATTGCTTTTAGAAACTGACACATATAACAAGTGATCATGCAGATTGAATTTCAGTTATTATTTATTTTGAAAGGTTTTTTTTATTACCTTTTTCCAAGAAAAAGCAGAAAATAAAGACACAATTTGGAAAACAAACACAACTTTTATTATTGATTTTAAAAGTCATAGCAAACAGATAAGCCCTACAACATTAATACTTCCACCTTCGGCAGAGTGAACGCTTTTCAAAAATATTAACAAAACAAATTACTTTGAAACATGTATGCAAGAGGGAACATCAATGGTGATCCAGTTCTGAACCCTAACTCCGTGCGTCACATAATTTGGCATTTCCTGCTCAGCTTTATCTTCCACAGTGGCATTAATCCCGGAAATAGTTGGATGAAGATAACCCCCGCTATGGAAGATGTCTTGATACTTGCCTGCAGCAGACTTCGGCTTCATGCTCTTACCTTTGTCATTCTTCAAAGAGAACCCCATGCCGACTATGTTCTTGTTTACATGTGGATCCACAGTCTGTCCCCATACCTCGTTATGACCCTTTCGCACAACTTGCTACGCATCCTTAAGCGAAAAAATGGAATTCTCATTTCCTCTTATGTTGTCAATGGATAAGGCTTGAACTAGGTTCCAACAGTAGCATCATCCGCCTCCATAATTCTGAAAGAGGACAAATGAGATATAAATAATGCTTGTTCCCCATTTATGATTACTACTTTCCCTTCACATAAAATTTTTAGTTTCTGGTGTAAAGTTGAAGTGACAACCCCTGCCTCATGAATCCACGGTCGTCCCAACAAACAGCTATAAGCGGGAACAATGTCCATGACCTGGAAAGTTATCTGAAACAAATGTTGTCCTATATGAATAGTCAAGTCCACTTCACCAATAATAGATTTCCTTGATTCATCAAATGCTTTCACAATGATGCCACTTGGGCACATGGGTGTTCCTTGATATTTCAACTTCATAAGAGTGCTCCTCGGTATAATGTTCAACACAAATCCATTATCAATAAGCACATTGGATAGAGAATGATTCTTGCAGTTCATAGAGATGTAGAGGGTAAAGTTGTGATTCCTTCCTTCATCTGGCAATTCATAATCGCAAAAAATCAAGTTATTACATGACGTAATGTTCCCTGTTACGCTGCTGAATTGGTCTATTGGTATATCATCTCCACAAAAGCTTGGTCCAATACTCTCATCAAGGATTCTCTATGAGCAGATGAGTTCATCAATAAAGCCAAGATACATATTTTTGAAGGAGTCTGCAGTAGCTAATCTACAATTCTGTAGTTGCTCATCTTGATTATCTTCAATATATTATCCACTTCGTTCTCTAACGTAGCCCCACTAGTCTTACCCATATCCTTCTTGGGTTCAACCTTCTCAGCAATTTTCTTTCCAGCACTAACATCTACTCAAACAACTGGTGCAAACACATGACCGCTGCGGGTCACCCTGCTATTCTCAGCAATATTTCCAACATCAGGCATTGGATGGATGGGAATCTCTACTCCATACTTTAAGATTATAGCATTGTATTTGTAGGGCACATCCTTATCTGACTTGTAGGGAACGGGCCCTGGCAAACTAATCACCAATGGGGTAACAGTTGGATTGCTATAATATTAAACTTCAAGATGCGTGGGTTCCCCAAAACAAGGTACAATGACGTTTACCCCTTCTTCAACACAATCAGTCATTATTGAGTCATCTCTAGAAAACAAATCCTCATCTGAGGAGAAATACTCATCTACAGAGGCATACTCTTCATCCAACTCTTCTTCAGTCAAACAAACCTCAACCATATCAACTTCATGGTAATTATCCCTTTGACCTGTAACCTTGAAAGTTCCATTATCTAACAATAACTGAACACCTTTCTTCACGATTGAACATCCTCGAGAATCTCGAAAGCAAATTCGGCAAGACCCATACTAGTGTTCTACCTGACCAGCCATGTGGTAGAAAGTAGCATGCAATTTCACAAGGTCCTCATTCATATACTCTACATCAAAAATTATGAATTCTCCAGGACATCCAGAAACCATATTCACCTCCTCTTCATACTCTGCCCTAGGCCTGATTATGTGGATGAGGCCCTCATCCATAATCTCCTGCAAATCAGCCTTTATCTTATCGCAACCTTGTATCTCTGTATTGCAAATAGCACAACCGGAATGGTCATGCGTATAATAGCTAAATTCAAAGAGGTCTGTATGCATTTTCACTAAATCTCTTATAACCAGGTTAATATAAAAAATCCGGAGGTCGCCTGGATATCCGATCACCATATTCACAACATTTACTCCTTCATGCTTGGGTAGAGGATTGTCTTTCACATTAGGGCCCACATCCTTGAAAGATAGAATACCCGACTTCATAAATTTCTGCACCTCAGTCTTCAAAGGATAACAATTCTCAACATTATGCCCTGGTGCTCCTTGATGAAAAGCACATGTTTGGTCTGCCTTGTAATACCAAGGCAATGGTGATGGTACAGTGGGAGTTGGTCGGGTCTGAACCAACTTTTTCTGAATCAATGCCGGTAGTAACTCTATATAGCTCATATGAATAGGGTCATAACTCTCTCTTCTATGATTATACCCTTGATTCCCCTGCTGGGACGTTCTCTAATAAGCAACGGTAGTCGGAGCTACACCCATAACTTGAGTAACTGAGGTGACTTGCTGATGACGCTGATAATTCCTTCTAGGAGTATTAACCCTCCTCTCTTACATGACTGCATTTGCATCCCCTTCCTTCTTCTTGGTAAACCCATAAGATAGCTTCTTCACACCTCTAAATCCTTCACTTCTCGTTAAACAGCCCTCTCTTACAGCCACTTTTAATCGGATACCCATTCCTACCATTACAGTAAAGTCACTTGGCGCACTCGCTACCATTCTCTCATAGTAGAAAACATCCATAGTTTTCAAGAAAATCTTAGTCATCTCCTTCTCTTCCATGGGAGGAATTACTTGGGCGGCTACCTCACGCCATCTCTGGGCATATTCTTTGAATGATTCCCTGTCTTTCTGAACCATGGCCCTGAGTTGATCACGGTCAGGCGCCATGTCCACGTTGTACTTGTATTATTTGATGAACGCTTCTCCCAAGTCATTGAAAGTATGGATGTTGACGCTGTCCAAACTCATATACCACTTCAGCGCAGCACAATCAAACTATCTTGAAAAAAGTGAATCAGCAGACGCTGATCATCAGTATGGGTAGACATTCTCCTCACATACATCACCGGATGAGCATGAGGGCAACTGTTGCCCTTGTACTTCTCAAACTCCGGGACCTTAAACTTAGCAGGTATCTTAACATTCAGGACCAAGCATAATTCATTCACATTCAGCCCAAATAACTCTTTTCCCCTGAGGGCTTTCATCTCCCTCTGCATATTGTCAAACTGCTCTTGAAAATCATCCATTATGTCATAAATACCCAAGTCTTCACTTGGTGGAGGGAAAGGACGACACACATCATCGTTAACAAACGAAACTATATTCACCGAAGGAGGTGCAGCAGGAGCAACATGCACCACAGGAGGTGTAGGAGTAACAATATTCTGAATAATTGGATTATCTTGAGGACCAAGGTTGAAACTTTCAGGCGCAAAATTCTATGGCATTCCCCAAGGGTAACCTTTAGGCATGCGATTCTAAACAACAGTTGGGGTGGCAGATACAAGAACAGTCGGAGCTTCAGTAGTAACCCTTGTTGGCTGAGGTTGAAGACTCGGTGGCTGATTCTGAGCATCCACCAGAGATTCCATAAGAGCAGTAAGATTGGCCTTGCCGGACTTCAAAGCAGAAACCTCCTCGCACAGCTCGCGATTCTCTTGATCTAAGTTTTCCATCTTCTTTCTGAAATTATCCCGAGTGTTGTAGTGATGAGTCAGCTTGCTGAACGAAGTAAAGAAGCTTGGTAAGAAACCTGGATATGCATAAAAAATGCAAGAAATATGTGTAATATGATGCATGATATGCAATTCACATGATTTTATTTTGTTATTTAATATTTCAAGGGATTTAAAATTTATGGACATATTGAAAATATCAAAGTAATAACGCATTTGAGAATACTGGAATTTTTTTTAAATTATAATAACTTCAAAATGGGTAACAAGTTTTAATGATCCCAAGTACAAGATGAAAATAAAGTCTAAAACCATGAGAAGTAAAGTAGTAGGAGATCACTCTATACGCTGGCGCTTCCCTGTAAGCCTGGTAATCTGAGCCTTCAACCTCTAGTTTTCTTCTACATATCTGGTGGCAACCTCCTTCCAATCACCTGAATCAGGGAGTGAGCAAATAACATCTGACCGAGGCTTAGGAGAAAATAAATCCCCTTGCCTCTCCATAGTCTCTACAACATGTCTCTCAAGGATCTCAATCAAGTCGTCTTTCTCCTCCAAGTCCGCTCTATGGGATATTTCTAAAGTTTGGCACTTATTCTTCCAAGCGTCCTTTTCCTGCTGCATCCTGACCAAAGCAAGCTGTAGCTCTTGTAGATCATCTAATAAGGGAGGAGTGGTCTTCATAAATAAATCAGGCATAGGTGTTTCCCGAGAATACGGCACCTTCAACTGAATAACTCTCGTCTAGACCCATTGAAGATATGGCTCGAAATAAACAACACCCCTAGGTCCCAAATCTTTCCTACTCTTCTTATGAATGTTATGCCAGACCTTTGCAATCTTCTCCTTAGCTTCCCTATGGTCTTCTCCCTCCTTCAGAAAGAAACTACTCAAGTGAATACTATTTGGTTTATCCCTCATCGGATAACCAAGCTGTCATCGTGCAAGAACAGGGTTATAGTTAATTCCTCCCTTTTTACCAAGAAGAGGTACATTTGGGAAACTACCACAACTGTCAATAATCTCTATATCCTGGTAAGCTCGATGATACCAATCAATATCCGAGTGAGTAAGTGCCATGATCTTAGGAGCCCAACGGGGTTCCTTCTTGACATCCCAAAAAGCATAAGACTGAGGCATATGAGAGATAAACCATAGGTACAACAGAGGCGTGCAACAGATAATCATTCCCCATGGTAAGAACTAAATAGAGTAATAAGTATCACCCAACAATGTAGGAACTGGGTTTCTGATCATGAAGATCCTAATAGAATTAATGTCAACAAACTTGTCCACATTAGGAAATAAGAACAACCCATAAGCAAGTAGATCAAAGATGGCCTCAAAAGCAACTGTGCTCTTCATCCTGGCAAAGTAGCGAGCTTTCTCCAATAAGAACTGAGCTGGTAATCCTCTAATCCCTCCTTTAGTAGTCATAAGGGCTTCAACCTCAGACTTCCCCAGACGGATCAAAGCAACAATCTCATGTGATTTTGGTTCATCCTCCAAGCTAGTAAAAGGAACACGATCGGTAACAGGTAAATCCAATAGATAATAATACTCCTCTAGTATAGGCATCAACTGATAGTCGGGAAAAGTAAAGAAATGATACATCGGATCATAGAACTATACCAAGGTCGAGAGAATACCCTCCTTCATCTTCATCTTTATGAGAGGAATGATGGATCCACACTTCTTCTGAAAATCTGCAGAACACTCAATCTCAGGAATTATACTGATCAACTCATTTATCATGGGATCCTTGAAAATGTACTTCCCGGTCTTTCTTTTTCCAGAATTCATGATTAAAAAGTACCTGAGATATTCACAAATGGTCAACTTTTAAATCCATTGAAATAATATTTCTTCAAAAGAAGCTTATGAGTGCATGGGTGCATGATGCAGCAATCACACACAAGATCACACATATAGGGTTCATAGGTTTAACGTCACAAGCATGAGGTCGAAGGTACTACCTGTAAGGTATGGTATAAAAGTTATCACCTGCTGAACAAGGTTCTAGATGTTCCCAGAGTCTACATCCTTCCTTTGGATATTACTAACTTCCTGATTAACTCGGTAATTAGTAATATTCTCAAGAAAAACTCGTCCGAGTCTAGTATCGCGTGACAACTATTTCTGGATTACTCCGTCTTAGCTTCCGCACTACACCTAAAAGGCCAAGATGGGTTAGGTATTCTACGGTCCTCAGCTTCAGTAGGCTCTCAGGTTGAAAGCACTACGTCTTCCCGATTACTCGGTAAACGAAACTACAATCAAATGGGCCTCCACTGAGTGGGGGATATCATGCCTCCTTTTTTGGATTACTCCCTCAAAGATAACATGACTATATTGTCCGTCCTATCTTAAAGTTTTCCCAAGTCCGGGTATAGGACTTATGAGTAATCACCAAGCACCCTGAAAACCAGGAAAATCCAGATAAACATATGTGATACGGTGGGAAGAGAACTGGCTGTTTTTGGAATGCTGGTTCGCGTTTTGCGTTTGTTTTCGCAAAATGTCACGGTGAGCAAGAGTCACCACCGTCTTTTATTTTATCCAACAAGGAAAGGAAAAAAGCACAGAAAATTCCTTTTTCGAGATGTTTCTCGGGTTCGGGGGGTAGATTATAGAAAGGGAAGGTGTTAGCACCCTTTCTATTCGTGGTTATCCACGGGCTCTTAGGTACTTGCTCAAAGTGTTTTCAAAATTTGCTTTTCTTTGTGTTTATGGGTTTGAAAGAAGTTTTTGTTTGAAAGGAGTGTAAGTGCGAAAAGTTTTGTTTTGTTTTGAGAGAGCAAGTACTTAAGAACCATCTACCTACTCGAAAAAGGAATTAATCTGTACAAATGTCCTTTAGACAACGCTATCCCACTATTGATGAGTAGGTAGCATCGTCGTTGGAGTTTAAGGGTCAATTCGATTAAGGGACGTGTGGTCACTAAAGCAATGTTAGGATGCCTTAGCGGTAACCCTAATGTCTTAGATCATTTCATCTGAGGCAACCGTTTCGAGGCAACTATGATCTTTGGACAAGAAGACGACCTCTAAAACTTCCTATACTCAATGACCACGTTCGAAGGCAACCAAGTGAGGTGTACCCTAAGAGTGCGCATGTGTGAGTGTGTTATTTCGGTTAATTTTATCTTTGTACATGTTATGGGTGAGCTATGTTGATTTTAAGTTCATACATTTGATCTTGTCATGCATTCCCTATTATCAAACATCTAACAATGTATAGTTGCGGAATTTAAATTTGCGGAAATTAAATCTAAACTATTACAAGGCGTCGGGTATTTACATCGCCAAAAACAACCCTTTAATTTAAATTGCAGAAAGTAAAATAAAGCGATAAAATAAAGTCCTAATTTAAAGCTATTACATTCCGAAAGCAAGTACAATAATATGAAAATATGGATCGCGTGCGAGAAAATTAAATCGGCGCATTTTTTAGGGTTTTGACCCTTTTTTGAAAGAAAGCATTTTTGTTATTTTTTAGATTAAAAAGAAATCAAATCTAAGTTAGTAATTAAATTAATTAATTAATTATTAATGAAAATAATATTTTTTTGGATTTTTTGGATATTTAAGGAAATAAAATAAAATTGATTAAAAGTTAGTAAAAACCTAATATTCTATGTTAATTTTAATTATTTGCGAAAGATATTAAAATTATACCTAATTAAACTAAATTAATTAATTTATTTATTTACAAAAATAAAGTCATGATTTTAATTTTAATAAATAAAATATATTTTTGTGTTTTTGATTTTATGAGGAAAATAATTTAATTGGTTAGCGTAAATAATAATAATAATTAACAAAACAATTAAATAAAAAGAAATATAAAAAAGAAAAGAAATAACCCATTGGGGGGGTTTGGGCCCAGATCAGGATGTGTGATCAGCATTTTCCAAGCCCAATTATGCTAGCCTGCTTTGACTTTCCATCATTCCACGTGCATTGATTGACTAGGCCTCACGATGGACCTCCAATATGGGCCATCAGATTTGGCCTGGCGGCCATCTGGCAGATTTTGGATGAAGGTGTATGATGCGTTGCAAGGCATGGGGACATTGGATTGCCTGAAAGAAAATAACAAGAAATATGTTGGGGACCTGGGATTCGAACCCAAGTCCCATGGGACTTTGTACAAGCGCCTCTACCAACTGAGCTACTACACGTATTTGTTATTATAATGGATAAATAATATTATAAGAGAAAAACAAATAATATACTGGAAATTATAAAAACGCGCGAGATTTGTTTGAATGGGCCAATCGGACATGAACACGTCTTCATCTTCTCCAATGGCCCTGGTTATTTTTCCTGCGGATTTGAATCCGCAGCAAAATCCCTAGCTGCCTTCTAAAATCCATCCTAGGCCATAGAAATCAATTCCAAGACCATGGTTCGATTCGTCTATCCTTCCTGAGCACGTCTATACCCATTATTTATTCCAATTTTCCCTGCAAAGCAAACGCCCAAAAACAAACCTCCAAAACCCTAGGTTCGGGTATGGCTCTATAGCTCACGAAAACAAAATCAAATGATGCATAAAGTTTAGGAATTGAATGATAAGCATGATTATACCAACGTTTTGTCAAAAAGATGCAAGAATGAGAGATTGCAATTTCGTGTACAGGGGTATGTTCAAGGAGACTTACAGTGCGATTTAGGGAGGGAGAGGGCTTGATTCTGATTGCTTTAGCCTCAATGGATGTCCAGCAAGAAGATAGCGTGGAGGTTTTGCTCTGAATCGACCTCTAACCAAGATTTCAGTTTCCAACTTTTTCAAGTTTTTATTTCTCTGATTATGCAGCCTCTAGGTCCTTAATTTCGTTCCTTTTGTTTGTATATGTACCCAGCAATGCATTAGGTCAAGTCCTGGGCTTGGAATCCTTGTGTATTGATGATTCAAGATTTGATATGATTCACCATTAACAAAGCTTCCAAAAATGTCAAAAACCAATATTTTGTGCATGATATGCCTTGATTCGAATTTGATCATGTCCATAATGATATTAAAGACCTGTATCAATCAAAAAGATTCCAATTGATTAAGATTTGGATTTTATTTGGATTTAAATTTATTTAAAATGAATTAATTCAATAAAAATCAAATAAAATGGAAAATTTCATAATTGGACACAAAACTGAATATAGGACACGTGTATAGTGTGATAAGATCAAATCAAGTGGAAAAAAGTGGGCCCATTTGAAAAAATTTGAAGTTTTGGGGATAGTTGACTTTTGGCAATTTTGGAAAAATGCCCAACTTCAACAATGCATAACTTCTTCAATTTTCAACTTTTGGAGGTGTTCTTGGACTTTTTAGAAACCTTGAGATGTCCTATAACCTACCCTTTTGGTCTCATCGCATTTTTATATTCCATGCTCAAGTTATAAGCTTTGGAAAAAAAAGGTATTTTTGTTGACTTTTAAAAATGACCTATAATGTCCAAATTTGTAACTTCTTGTGAGTGCATTTCTTGGTCTTGGGGTGTGAATATGGATTGTAGGAAATTGCATCTTATTCAAAATGATCTTTGTATGGGTAATTTCTCATAAAGTATGAGAAAGTTATTCTTGGTCAAAGTTGAGTTGACTTTTCCTACCAAACCCTAATTTAGCAACTTTTGAATCTTGATGAATTTTGAGCAATCCTTGATGAATCATGATCAACCCTTTATCAAATGATGAATTATCCTTCAAAATGAGAATGTTTACAAAAAATCTTGAGGTTTGACTATTTGTAGGTCACAGTTGACTTTTGCCCTAGCACAGTCGATTTTTGGACTTCTTGAGCAATTGACTGACCAAACTTCCTCTGCAAGGCTTGAAATTTGACATGGATGACCTTGAGAACATATTAGGACATTGGGGAGCATTTGAGGTTATTTGGATGTAAGGACCCTGATGCAACACAAAACCCTAATTTGAGGTTGACTGCCTTAGGAGATGATTTGACTGTCCAACTCTTTGAGCCATCTTGAGCAACTTAGAAGTTATTCTTGAAATGTCTTGGGAAATATGGGAGGGCAAATTTTTGGGTACAACAACATATATTCAACATATAACACATAAATAACAATAGCATATACAAAGATATAAATAAAGATATGCTCAACCAACTTAGGTAGGGACCAGGAAGAGGTCAATCTTTCCCCAGTGAAGTCTCCATTTTTCTGTAGCGGTAGAAGTATTCAAGACTAAGCCATTGGATTGACTAGACTTGTACAAATCAAAATAGAAATCACCACCGCGCTTTATTGTTTCCAAAGGAATGGTAAAAGAGCGAGTAACCCAAAAAAGAGGGGGGAAAGATTCAAGGTATGGGGGTTGGTTATGTAAAGGTAAGGTATTAGCACCCTAAACATCTATGGTACTCCACAAGAACCTCTTTATAAAATCTGTATATTTTAGCTATAAAAAATGTTGTATAAAAATAGATGGTGGAGGTGAGAAAAGAAATATATTTTTATGACTTTTGCACCCGCCGCAGTTGCGAACCTTTAGTTCCTACTTACCACCTTTCGTGCAATAGGGGATCAGGGTACACGTAGTTCCTCTTTAAAAATTTTAAAATGTAAATGTGTTGGTTAATTTTTATGAGATAAAACACATCGTCATTGTCCGTGTGGAAAACATTCTTACTACCCACAGTCATGAGAAAGGAGAATTTGCATCATCTCAAAGTGGAGGATATGGCTTGGATTTTAAAATCATTAATGCCTCGCTCAACACCCAAGTGGAAAATATCTCACTTTACTACATATCATATAAGTATAGCTGTTTGCATCACTACAAGGATTGACAAGAGTCCAATCTTTTGAGAAAAGTTTTAAAGTAGGAGCCAAAGAGGTAAAATAGTTTGAAATGAGATTGATTGACTTTTAGTCTTCTCACAAAAAATGTCAAGGTATTATTAAGTTGATTGAAGTTTATTTATGAAAAGGTTTTGAAAATGCATGGACCTAAGTCCAAGTTTATTATGAAAGTGGTTCAGGTTTTAAAAAAAAACAAGAAGAGTTTTCAAAAAGAGGGAGAAGAATTTTGAAATTAAAGAAGATGGGAGGAGAAGAAGAGACTATCCTAAAGCGTAAGGTAAAAGCTAGGGATAAGAGCCATTTAACCAAAAAAAAGCCAATACTTGACATTATGAGCCAAGATAGAATTCCCATTCTTTATATTGAAACCAAGCAAGCAAAGATACTAGACATCTTGTGAGAACCAAACTTCAAGTGTATTAGGTCTTCAAAAAAATTGGGCAGAGTAATGGCTGTGTACGGGTGAATTCCAGACTACAAACAAAGTATGTAATCACAATAACTTGCACACAAAACAAACAAACAACCCAATGTCTTGAGGTAAACCTCAAGAACTCCAGACAAAATATCAATTAAAGTCACAAGGTCTCCAACGTAGGCCAAGGTTTCTAATCCTAAGTCCAAGAAGTCCAATACTCCATAATGCCAAGGATAGTAACCAAATAGTCCAAGTATCATTAAAGATTTTATGGTTTATATTGATTATTAGGTGTCTTAGGAGAAAAGAGAAAAGGCTCAAGTGAGCAAATATGAATATAGAAAGAAATGTAAACGTTTAAAAGTAAATGGTACATAAAGCACAAAAAACAAAGGGGCATAAAGTAAAAAAAACAAAAGGGTAAAATCAATTATTAGTGATTAGTGCTTAGTTGGATGATCATCTTAAAACTTGCATTTAGAACTCATTAGAGGATTGGTAGAACCAAAGCCTCCACACAACAAGTTGCATTTTCTTTTTGTCAAGTATATCACCCATTTGGAATCCTCACAAGTGCCATGTAATGATCAACGATGTCTAAGTGATCCGCGTTGACCAAAAGTGTTGTAGATCCATTAGAGGATTGGTAGAACCAAAGCCTCCACACAATAAATCTCAAGGTTATTGGATCAAAGAGATCAAATTAACATACTTGGGCTTGCAAACATAGGTTTGGGCCACGAATGATCATTTATTCGAATCGGAACAAAATTTAGCGTTATGTTAAGCAATCGTAAGTGGACTTATATAGAAGTCGCACCTATTTTGAGGCTGGACAATAGCAATCTATGCACCATTTATTTTGAGACATGATATAGAGATCATGCTCCAATAACACTTAATACAATAAGAAAGGGATAAGATGGAGAGGGGTGGAAAAAATATACAAATCACATTTGAATTAAATTTTAATCAAACTATTATTAAAATCATTCATCCATTTTTGTGGAGTTAGACTCAACGCCATGGATCCAATGATGTTCATAAAGTTCATGATCAAAATTCAACCCAAGTTCAGCTAGAAAATAATCAAAAAAAATAGCGCAATTAATATATACATTAAAATAAGGTTTTAAAAATATTTTAAAATGGAAATAAGAAATAAAAATATCAACTATATTAAAATTAATCAAGAAAAACTAAGTAGGACCATAGAAAAATCAGAAAAGGACTCAAATGTTTTTTATAAATATTTTGGTAATTTTTAAAAGTCAGAAACTATTTTAAAATTAATTAAAATTGTTCAAACAAAAAGAAAATGGGTCAAAAATAGTAAACATTAATATAAAATTCCATAAAATTTTCAAAAAGTTAGAAATATGCAAAACGATATTTAGGAAATATTCAGAATAAAAAAATGTCAGAAAGCATTTTTAAAGTAATTAAAAGGAAGCAAATAATGCAAAATATATAAAAAAATATCAAATGTCAAAAAAAATGTGAAAAAATAGTCATGAGATCATAAATAAATCAAAGTATTTTTGTGAATTTTTTCATAATTTTTGGAAAAAAAATTAAAGAGTTATGAATTTTTGAAAATTAAATCAATTAAAATATAAAAAATCAGAAAATAAAATAAAACCAAAAAGATATGGACCATCAGATCATAGTCAAAACGCGTTAGTAAGCTAATCCAATGTACCAGACGCGTTGTGCTTGATATGGACTATAGTGGGATGCGCGGGGAATCAAAAAAAGGGCAACCAATAAAATTAAAACGCTTGGCACGCTATTATTGGCTGAGACAAGACATGTCAACCACTTCAACCTCCAGCCACCATGCAATGGAGATTTTGTGAGATCCTTCAAACAGTAAAATTAGGATCTCAGCCCAGTATCAGTGGATTCGTCTCTTCAAGATGATCCTAACACCACCATCGCGCCAAATTTATATAAAGTATGCAAAGAGATATGAATCAAAAACCCAGAAAATAGCGAGCACCTTCAATTTGAGATTTCGCTCTCAATTCTCAATGGATTTAAAAATTGTAAGAAGCACTAGAATCAGGAGAAGGAGTAGAACAGGTTAGTGATTTATTTGAATCCAAATGATGGAGAATTCTACCTTTTTGAAGTTCAAGGAGGATGCTCTGAAACTGGACTTCTGTAGCTTGGATTATGGCTCGTTTTGCTTGGTTTAAGTGCTGGAGATTTTGTATGGTGCTTAAGGAAGATGAATGTGCAAAGAATTTTGGAGGAAAAGGCTGGAATCTCAGAAACTGATTTCAAAAATTTCAAGCTCATGTGAGGTTTTGACATAGTGTTTTTGGCTCTCAAAGCTTAAGGAAATGAATGGGGGATGACCCTTTATTTATAGGGAATCAAATGGAATGTTCAAGCGTGTGAAATGATGAAGTTTGGATGGAAATCGTGTGAACCTGATGCACGAGCAAAGTGTGATCTGATTTCCATCAAAACTCATCCAATCCTTGTGTTTTAAGGCTCTAATCCACTTTGGCAACTTGGTTGAACATGTTTAGATCATAAACGCGTGCTAATTTGATGTTTAGAGGCCAAAACATGAATTTCAAATTCTGACTTATGGAGAAACTTCAGTTACAACTTACCAAGTTCAATCCAATGGCATTCTCAGCTCAAGGGGTCTTAAGGCATGATTCTTGATGCTTTAGAAAGATGGGGTTACAATCTTTGCAATGGAAAAAGAATGGAATCAAATGGATGCTTGAGCTGAAAGTTGCATTGAGACAAAGTTGGGGGAAAAGGTTGACTTTCCATACTTAGAAATATTTCAAGTTTTTCTTCAAAAGTGACCTATAATGTTTTGCATCCAAACATGGCCTTCCACTTGGAATTGGTTCTTGACCAAAAGATATGGCATGAAATATACCTCTTGAATGACATTTTTAAACTTGTACCATTCAAAATATCCAACAATTGTGAGAGTTATGAATTGTTGAAGTTTGGAAAAAAAATCATGAAATGACCTATAATCTTTTGTATCCTTAGGGCATCTTCCATCCATTTTCTCACTTTGCACATAAAAGAAGGCACAAAGTTCACATCCCCAAGATCATTGTGGGAAAATATTGGGCTCAAGGTTATAAAAATTGACCAAGTTATGATCATTTTAAGTCACACATGGGAAAATGGGTGTTCATCTAGAGGACTTGTAATCTTTCTTCATCATCAAATTTCTTCCACATGAAAACTCCTTGGAACTTTTAAAGTGATTTGTTGATAACAATTTGAAGAGAAGGATGTCTTTAGAATCACTCAAAAATACCAAATTATGAGCAAGATATACTTCCTCTGCAAGGCTTGAAATTTGACATGGATGACCTTGAGAACATATTAGGACATTGGGGAGCATTTGAGGTCATTTGGATGTAAGGACCCTGATGCAACACAAAACCCTAATTTGAGGTTGACTTCCTTAGGAGATGATTTGATTGTCCAACTCTTTGAGCCATCTTGAGCAACTTGGAAGTTATTCTTGAAATGTCTTGGGAAATATGGGAAGGCAAATTTTAGGGTACAACAGTTGCCCCTGTTCAATTTTCTTAAACCTGAGGATATAGATTGGCTTTCATGCCTTTCGTGATCCGAAGGTGGAAGATAATTGAACACTAGAGTGCCCAGAAATTTGCACTCGCATGAAGTGGTATCAACATTGTGATGTCGGGAATGGGCTTACAGATGCCATTTGGAGATTGTTGATAGATGGTTTTGTCTTCTTTGACTGGATTGGCATCAGAAAAATCTTTAGGAATCGATTTAACTGAACTAGAGGGGTTTTGCCTCTTTTGACTGGGTTGGTATCAGAAAAATATTTAGGAATCGATTTAACTGGTTTTGTCTCCATTGACTGGATTTGTCTCCTTTGACTGGATTTGTCTCCTTTGACTGGATTTGTCTCCTTTGACTGGATTTGTCTCCTTTGACTGGATTAGCATCAGAAAAATATTTAGGAATCGATTTAACTGGTTTTGTCTGCATTTACTGCGTTCGCATCAGAAAAATCTTTAGGAATCGATTTAATTGGTTTTGTCTCCATTGACTACGTTCGCATCAGAAAAATCTTTAGGAATCGATTTAACTGGTTTTGTCTCCATTGACTGCGTTCGCATCAGAAAAATCTTTAGGAATTGATTTAACTGATTTTGTCTCCATTGACTGAATTCGCATCAGAAAAATCTTTAGGAATTGATTTAACTGATTTTGTCTCCATTGACTGAATTGGCCTCAGAAAAATCTTTAGGAATTGATTTTGTCTCCATTGACTGAATTGGCCTCAGAGAAATCTTTAGGAATCGATTTAACTGATTTTGTCTCCATTGACTGAATTGGCCTCAGAAAAATCTTTAGGAATCGATTTAACTGATTTTGTCTCCATTGACTGAATTCGCATCAGAAATATCTTTAGGAATCGATTTAACTGATTTTGTCTCCATTGACTGAATTGGCCTCAGAAAAATCTTTAGGAATCGATTAAACTGATTTTGTCTCCATTGACTGAATTGGCCTCAGGGAAATCTTTAGGAATTGATTTAACTGATTTTGTCTCCATTGACTGAATTGGCCTCAGAAAAATCTTTAGGAATCGATTTAACTGATTTTGTCTCCATTGACTGAATTGGACTCTGAAAAATCTTTAGGAATCGATTTAACTGTTTTTGTCTCCATTGACTGAATTTGCATCAGAAAAATCTTTAGGAATCGATTTAACTGGTTTTGTCTCAATTGACATAGTTGAGAATTTAACTGCATCTTTCCTGAAAGGTAAAGGTCAGTCATATGCAATGCATGATATGGATCAAGCAATGATGTTCTCAACATAAATGAGATTGTATTATATGATGCGTTTATGCATATATCATGATGTATGAAAATGTGATGTTTTAGCTGGGGAAAATAAATCCCGGAGCTGCTGGAGACTAGAGTTGGATTCTTCGTTTCCGCTGGGGATGATGAACGAAGATGATAAACTTGCAGGAGAGGATAACTCCGTTGGGGAATAAACTGATGAAGAGAATACTCAGAGGGGAAATACTTTGTGGGGAAGAGATGTTCTGCTGAGAATGTCACTGATAAACTCTACTGGGGATTCCGCTGATAAGCTCCGCTGGGGATTTCAATGATAAACTCCGCTGGGGATGGATTACCGTTGCTGGTGATGCTGAATCTGTTGAGGATTGAATACCTGTTCGTGAAAGGAAAGAACTTCGTTGGGGATGATCTTTCAGCTACAACTTGCTGGGGATAAACCTGTTAGAATCTTGTGGGGATAACCCTCTGAATTTGGCTGGGGAGATTTATTTGTGCTCTGCAGGGGATAAGCTTCCAGAGTCTACTGTGGATGATGCTTCAACTCCGTTGGGGAAGCTTTTCAGACTGCACTGGGAAAATATTGACTCCACTGGGGGTATCTTGTGTTCTGCCGAGGAACATTCTTATACTCTGTTGAGGAATATTAAGACTGCCGGGGATACACTTATACTTGTTGAGGAATATTCTTATACTCCGCTGGGGAATATTAAGACCCTTTTAGTGCTGATGGTAGACTAACTCTGCTTAGGGAGAGTATTGCTGATTTGTTCGTAGTTGCAAGTCTCAGCTGGGGGAGAGCTACCACTACTATCTTACTATGCGGGGAGTGAAGGTATCTTAGCCATATTCTTCAGCTGAATTTATCCGGTACCTAGTGGACAGAGCAACTACACAGCTTTGACAATTCTTATTGCCCCTGTTTCTGATATTACCAGTAATTCATCTTTTTTTTGCATGTAAATATTTATGGATGGCAATTAATGTCTAATGCATATATCAAAAATGAACATTGGACTTTCTTTGCAAAACAAAACAGATAAAGGAAAAACAGTTTGAATTTTCTTTGAAAATGAATTTGTATTGATTTTGAAGTTTGGCCTGTAAATAGGCGTTTTTGTACAAGAGGCTGATGTCCTAGTAAGAGAACGCCGCCGAACAAAATTTACACAATTTGTGAAAAGAAAACAAAACAGCTATGTGAATAATCCCACCGGGTTCCAACTCTGCTATTGCCTTTATGTCCTCGAGCATCTCATCACTTTGCTACTGGTTGAAGGTACATCAGATTGATTAGTGTCGTCTGAGCTTGATAGTTGATACCGAAGTCTGGATGCAAGGTGATCCAATGAGACATAGTGTTACGTTTATCCCTAATTTTTGCCTGGACTGCCCTTTCGGGTTTTCAGTCCACCGGGATACCCTTTTATGCCCAAGTCGCCTTTTCGGGTTTCCGACTTGCCGAGTGTACAAATTTTTTTTATTTTCATCCCTTATTTTTTCCCGAACCCTTTTGGTTCGCCGGGAAGCCCTTATTTTTGCCTAGGTCGGTCAACCTAGCGGGTCTTTGATTATGCGTAGTATCTTTTCACTATGTCTGCATTGACGGGGTGAGGAAGGTAGTCACCATTCATGGTGGTTAGAATCATAGCTCCTCCTGAGAAAATATTCTTAACCACAAATGGCCCTTCATAAGTAGGGGTCCATTTGCCCCTGGGATCACCTTGAGGTAAGATAATGCGCTTGATAACCAGTGTTAGAACAAAGTTTGAATCTACTACCCTAAGTTTAAGTTTTGATGATAACAAAAATGCAAAGATATATTAATTGTATAATTCATGTAAGACATATATGCTACCTAAAAATTACATTCTGTTTTACAGAAACTCTGATGGGTATCAACAAGAGAATATCATCATCAGCATCAGAAGATGAAATATCAACATCAGCATCAGAGGATGTTATATCAGATGCCAGAATCATAAGATCAACATGTGCTTACGCTGAAGCTTGATGAACAGATCTGCGCGTAACAATCTGAACTCTGATCAAGAAAACAACAACTCATCAGCACCTAGCAGCGTCAGAATAAGCCAAAGCCATAACACGCTCAAGTGGCAACGGTATTGTGCATTCATGATACTTAATTATCAACGGCATTATTCCAGACAAATATCTTCTCAATTTGGAAAGAATGTTATTGGCATTGAAACGGAATTAACTGACTCCAACGTACTCCAACGTACCATTTTCCAATGCTATATAAACAAGTCAGTGAAGATTGAATTGGCTAATGCTCTACCACTCTCTACACGCCTAAAGCTATTCATCATCTTCCTCACTCTCAGTTTGCTAAATCTCTCAATTCTTTACTCAATTATTTTAGCACTCTAGTTCTCATAAGCTTAACGTGTGTAGTATCACAGTTGTGATAAACAGTTTTTGTAGAAAATATTCAACACACTTAGATTTCATTTATCTGTAAGAAAGTATTTCCTTGAGAAACCGGTTTGTGGTTTGACTCAAGAAGGCTTTAGCAGTTGTTAAAGCAGTTGTAATATTCAGTTGAATATAGTGGATTAAGACCTCGTTGGAGAGAGGCGAAATCACCTTGACGGGTGGACTGGAGTAGTTTGAGATCAAATGAACCAGGATAAAAATACCGTGTTGACTGCAATTGATTTCATGTTTTTACAATTCAACCCCCCTTCTTGTGTTTTTCACTTCTTAAATTGGTATCAGAGCGCCTGGTTCTTAGCTAAAACACTTAACCGTGTCAGTACAAGATCCAGCGTCAGAAAAACACAATGGCAGGAACATATCAACACACCAGCAATGACAACAATGAAGACAGAGACAGATTCAGCGGTAAACCTCCAGTCTTTGATGGAGAAAATTTTGATTACTGGAAAGACAGAATTGAAAGCTTCATTCTGGCACATGATGCTGATCTGTGGGATATGGTGACATATGGATACACGCACCCAGTGAATGCAAGCGGTCAGAAGATTGACAGGAAAGCAATGTCTGATCAACAAAAGCGTGACTTCAAAAATCACCACAAGGCCAGAACCATTCTTCTCAGCGCCATCTCTTACGCTGAATATGAAAAGATCTCTAACAGAGACATAGCCAAGAACATGTTTGACTCACTCAGAATGATGCATGAAGGCAACATTCAGGTCAAAGAAACTAAAGCTCTTGTGCTCATTCAGAAGTATGAGGCATTCAAAATGGAAGAAAGTGAATCCATTGAAACAATGTTCTCAAGATTCCAAATTCTGGTGGCTGGTCTCAAGGTTTTGGACAAAGGATACTCTACTGTTGATCATGTCAAGAAGATCATCAGAAGCTTGCGAAAACAGTGGAGGCCAATGGTTACAGCGCTGAAGCTAGCTAAAGATCTCAACAAAATTTCTCTGGAGGAACTTATCAGCTCCCTCAGAAGTCACGAGATAGAGCTGGAAGCTGATGAACCTCAGAAGCAAGGTAAGCCTTTAGCATTAAAATCTAACAAAAAATCTGAGTCTAAAGTTTTGCAGGCAATTGAAGAAACATCTGATGGATCCTCATCAGAAGAAGACGAACTTTCCCTCCTCTCCAGAAGAGTGAACCAACTATGGAAGCAGAGGCAAAGGAAGTTCAGGAATCCCAGAAGATCTGATCAGAATGAGTCCTCTTCCAGACACAGAAGGTCAGATTCTTCCTCTGGATACAGAAGATCTGAAGGCTCCTCAGGAAGCAGAAAGCCAAACACGAAGGACATCATCTGCTATGAATGCAATGAGCAAGGACACTACAAGAGTGACTGCCCAAAGCTTCAGATGGAAAAGCCCAAAAAGAAGTTTGGAAGAGAAAAGAAGAAAAGTCTCATGGCTACATGGGATGACTCTGACTCATCTGAAGCTGACTCAGAATCAGATGATGAGAGAGCAAACATAGCTCTCATGGCCAACATTTCAGAAGACAGTGAAGCTTCTGAATCAGACTCAGAATCAGACACTGAAGAGGTATTTCCTGACTTTGCAATTAATTTTACTAAGGCTGAACTTGCTGAAAGCCTTAACGAAATTCTGGAAAGGTTCCAGCAGATTAGAGTTAAATTCAGAAACCTGAAAAGGAATCTTGAATCTGACTCTGATAAGACTGAGAGTCTTAAATTGGAAAATTCTGAGCTGAAAAATAAAATTTCAAAGTTAGAAAATGTTTTACAAAACTCTCAGAAGGAAACAATTTCTGAAACTCCCAGCAGCGCTGATGAGATCATCAAGGAGTATGATCATAGCTTTCAGAAGTTCCTTGCTAAAAGCATAGATAGAAGCAAAATGGCTTCAATGATCTATGGAGTTAGCAGAAACGACAGAAAGGGAATAGGATACCAAGGTAAGGTTCCTACACCAAAGAATGTCATGGATTTAACTATTAAACAAACTCCTCTGAACTCACATTTTGTGTATGGTCACACACATGATATTAAATACACTAGTAGCAAGTATTCTGTGAAACCAAAATTCAACCAGAGTTTTGGTAAATCTAACAAATCAGGACCCAAGAAAATCTGGGTACCTAAGGATAAAATAATACATGTTGCAGATATCTTTAGCAGCAAATCAGAAACACCAGTCATGGTACCTGGACTCCAGCTGCTCGCGACACATGACGGGAAGAAGGCATATGTTCCAAAGCCTGGAACTTAAGCCTGGAGGCCATGTTGGCTTTGGAGGCAATCAGAGGGGAAAGATCATTGGCTCTGGAACTGTAGGTAATGGAAATCTTCCCTCTATAAATAATGTTCTGTTAGTAGATGGATTAATGCATAATCTGTTATCCATAAGTCAATTAAGTGATAACGGTTATGATATAATCTTTAATCAAAAATCATGTAAAGCTGTTAGTCAGAAAGATGGGACTATCCTATTTAATGGAAAGAGGAAAAACAACATTTATAAAATCAAACTTTCTGAACTGAAAAGTCAGAATGTAAAGTGTCTTCTGTCTGTTAACAACGAGCAATGGATCTGGCACAGAAGATTGGGGCATGTTAGTATGAGAAGAATATCTCAGATTAACAAACTCAATCTGGTCAGAGGACTTCCTAATCTGAAGTTCAATTCAGATGCTCTGTGTGAAGCATGTCAGAAAGGCAAGTTTGCAAAACCTTCTTTTAAATCTAAAAATGTTGTTTCTACCTCTAGGCCATTAGAACTTCTGCACATTGACTTATTTGGACCAGTTAAAACTGCTTCAGTCAGCGGCAAGAAGTATGGGTTAGTAATCGTAGATGACTATAGCAGATGGACATGGGTAAAGTTCTTAAGACACAAGGACGAGTCACACTCTGTGTTTGTCACCTTCTGTAACTAAGTTCAAAATGAAAAGGATCTTAGAATCGTTAAAGTCAGAAGTGATCATGGTGGAGAGTTTGAAAACAAATATTTTGAGTCATTCTTTAATGACAGAGGCATTATACATGATTTCTCTTGTCCTAGAACTCCCCAACAAAATGGAGTTGTAGAACGAAAGAATAGAACATTGCAAGAAATGGCCAGAACCATGATCAATGAGACAAACGTTGCTAAGATCTTTTGGGCAGAGGCAATAAACACAGCGCGCTACATTCAGAATAGAATCTCAATAAGACCTATTCTGGAAAAGACTCCATATGAATTGTGGAAGAACAGAAAGCCCAACATTTCATATTTTCATCCATTTGGATGTACTTGTTTTATGTTAAATACAAAAAATTATTTGAACAAGTTTGACTCTAAAGCACAGAAGTGTATTATGTTAGGATACTCTGAACGCTCAAGAGGGTACAGAGTATACAATACAGAAACACAGATTGTGGAAGAATCAATCAGTGTTCGTTTTGATGATAAGCTTGACTCTGAAAAGTCAAAGCAGAATAAAGTCTTTGCAGGTATGGAAGTTGAATTCACAGGTTCTGAAGACAAGTCATCAGAAGCTCTCAACAACGACACTCCTTCAACATCAGAAAGAGGCACTGCGAGCAATCCAGCAACACCTGTTGATCAACCTCAAAAAAGACTACCCAGAAGCAGTTTGGATCACCCAGAAGAAACCATCTTAGGAAGAAAAGAAGATCCAATCAGAATAAGAGCCAGCTTCAGAAACTCTGAAGAATCCCTCATGGGACTTGTTTCTTTGATTGAACCTTCCTCAATTGATGAAGCACTTCTGGACAACGACTGGATTCTAGCAATGCAAGAAGAGCTGAATCAATTCACCAGAAATGACGTATGGGATCTTGTTCCCAGACCAAAAGGATTCAACGTCATTGGAACAAGATGGGTGTTCAGAAACAAGCTGAACGAACAAGGTGAAGTTATCAGAAACAAAGCACGACTGGTAGCACAAGGTTATAGTCAGCAAGAGGGGATAGACTATACAGAAACCTTTGCCCCAGTCGCCAGGTTAGAAACTATCAGACTTTTAATTTTGTTTGCTGTTAATAAAGGCATCACTCTGTATCAGATGGATGTCAAGAGTGCATTCTTAAATCGCTATATAGAAGAAGAGGTTTATGTGCACCAACCCCCTGGTTTTGAAAGTACAAAAAATCCAGAATATGTTTTCAAACTAAAGAAGTCACTATATGGTCTGAAACAATCTCCCAGAGCTTGGTATGAAAGACTAAGTAACTTTCTGTTAGAAAATGAATTCACCAGAGGGAAGGTGGACACTACCTTATTCTGTAAGTCAATTAAGAATGACATCTTAGTTTGTCAAATTTACGTTGATGATATTATTTTTGGATCTACTAATCCTTCTCTTGGAAGAAAATTTGCTAAGTGTATACAGGCAGAATTTGAGATGAGCCTCATGGGAGAACTGAAATTCTTTCTGGGAATTCAGATCAATCAAAATCCAGAGGGAACTTACATTCATCAGAGCAAATATGTCAGAGAACTTCTGAAGAAATTTGACCTCTCAGAATGTAAGTCATCAAAGATTCCAATGCATCCCACGTGCATTCTGGAAAGAGAAGAGGTAAGCAAAAAGGTAGAACAGAAGGTCTACAGAGGTATGATTGGTTCTCTCCTTTATCTGACAGCTTCAAGGCCTGATATATTATTCAGCGTATGTATTTGTGCTAGATTCCAATCAGATCCTAGAGAATCTCACTTAACAGTTGTTAAGCGAATTTTCAAGTATCTGAAAGGTACTACTAATCTGGGTTTATTCTATAGAAAATCTAGTGATTACAGCTTAGTAGGTTAATGCGATGCTGACTTTGTTGGAGACAGAGTAGAGCGTAAAAGTACTTCTGGAAGCTGCCAGTTTCTGGGAGAAAATATGATCTCTTGGTCCAGCAAAAGGCAATCCACAATTGCGCTATCAACAGCAGAAGCTGAGTACATAGCAGCAGCTGGATGCAGCACACAAATGCTCTGGATGAAAAGTCAGCTTGAAGACTTCCAGATTTTTGAGAGTAACATCCCTATACTCTGACAATACTTCTGCCATTTGTTTAAGTAAAAATCCTATTTTGCATTCTAGGGCTAAGCATATAGAAATAAAACATCACTTCATTAGGGACTATATTCAAAAAGGAATTTTGAACTTAAAATTTATTGATACAAACCATCAATGGGCTGATATCTTCACTAAATAACTTTCTGAAGATAGGTTCAACTTCATTCTGAAACATCTCAGCATGAAGCTCTGCCCAGAGTGAAAATGTTTTAATTTTATATATTAACCTTCAGAATGTGTTTTGTTTTACTGTGAACTTCTGATCAATCTTTTTTCAGAAAGATAGACATGCAGATTGTATCAGATTCTATTCTTAAAGATCTGAGCGTTTCAGCTCAAGGATAGACGTGTTGCTCACTATATCAAACAAGTGTCATCCAATCATCAGCAAATCTCTGAAGTAGAACACACGTGCACGCTTCTGAGAAGGAAAAACGCTGATTGGATGCATTGAGACACATGTCTGGTAACCGTTCCAAGTATCTTTCTCAAATCCCCCAAAATCAGTAAGCATTAAATGCGTGTAATCATGAGTTAAACTGTAATCATGAATTAATTTTCTCTCTTAAAACCGTTTACGTTTTCAAAACACTTTTTTGAAATCTATTTAAGCACATTCACATCATTCATTAAACTTTTACCATCTCTTACAATCATCCAAAATATTTTCTGCATTCTCACTTGTGTGTTCATCCTTTTTCAAAAGAAACCCTTTCTCAAACTTTTTCTCAGAAAACCCCAGTGTGAACATGGCAACCTCTAGCACTGTTTCTTCAGGTTCTCAGAAGGAGGCTTCATCTGAACAATACTAAATTCCCTTCAGAACTCTACTTACACCAGTGAAGAACTTGGAAGTTCTGTCTGAACTGATTGTTGATTTCACTAGTCTGAAAGAAAATGGATTCGATTTGACAGAAGAAATTAGGGCACAAGGATGGGAGAAGTACTTTGATAGGTTGGTGGGTCCAACGTTCCCTGTATTGGTCAAGGAATTCTGGATTCATGCGTCTTCATCAACACATCAAGTCACTTCCTATATCACGGGAAAGAAGATTGTGATCACTGAGGATCACATTGCAAGATTGATTGGATACACTGGTGGTGGTATCCGCTGTATCGACATGGCAGAAAGATGCTCAGATGCTGCTGTCATTGCAAGAGAGATTTTCACCCATGGGGTTCCCAGCAGCAAAATTAGAGATTTGAAGGATCAGCACAGAATATGGGCGAAGATTATTCTGGGGTGCTTCAATCACAGGAAGCCCACAAGCTCTCCTGATTATATAAACATAGATCAGCAGTTTCTGATCTATTTTATTAATTAGAAGGTAAAGATTAACTTGGCTCATCTTCTGTTTAATCACATCAGGACCAGCGTCAAGGAGACAAGAGAAGAAGAAAGGACAAAAAGGGACTGGATACCCTTTGGCAGGTTAATATCAAATATTCTAACTGAGAATAGGCTGATTGAACACCTTACAGAAGCACAGGAATTGAGCTCCATTGAACCTACTGTTGGCAAGCCTCTGAATGCCAAGAATCTGAAGAAAATGAAACTGATAGAGAATATCAGAAAGGAGCCCAGCGTCACTCCTCTTGCTGACATCACCAGCAGAAGAGTCCCTCTGGACGACTTTCCAATATTCTCTGAGATTGACTCTAAACCAGTCATTGTTCTCAGATACTTGGATGCTTGCAAGGCTGATGGCACAGATCCCACTCTGAACATTAAAGATCTGCACCAGCAAACTCCAGAAGTTACTGTGAAGAAGACGAAGAAAAGAAAGGCTACTTCAGAAGGACCATCCCAGCAGACCCCTAAGAAGAGAGGTAATCTATCTGCTGTTAATGTTTTAAATTCTTCTGTTATTCCAACATCTATTCCAACCCCAGCTTCATATGAACTCCCAATCCCTATACCAACCATTGATGACACCGAACCAGAGGCTGACCCTTCTGAGTCATTAACTCTCAGGAGATCCCGCACCAAAAATCCAAAACCCACAACTTCAACAGAATCAGAACTTGATAAAGTTCTTTCTAAAATTGATCGACGTTCTTCCGCTCCCCTCTCAGAAAAGCCAAACACTCAACCAGAAACTCCCCATTCACCACAACCAGCAACTACACTATCTCCAATACCAGAGGAACCAGAAATTCCACCTCCCTCTCCACAACCAGAAATTCCACCTCCCTCTCCTCAACCAGAACTTCATTCACTTTCACCTCAACCATCATCTCCACAACCTGAGTTTTAACACTCTGAAACTCCATCACTTGAACCTCAAACCCCTGAACCTCTCTCACCTCAATCCTCTGAACCACAACCCTTGGAAATTCAGTTGCCATGTGGTACAACTGTAAACATAGCCCAACTGCCATCCTCACCAGAAACTACCCCTCCAAATACTCCAAACAGTCCAATAATCATTTCTGATTCTCCCACTCCATCTCCCAAACAAAATACAGAAGACCACAGCAGGACCTTCATTGATTTAACAATCCTTGACCGTCTTGCTGACCTCAAAAACAAAATAGCCATCCCCAAACCCAATCAACTAGATGTTGGTGTTGGCATTTTGAATTTTGAAACAGGCTTGCAGAATTGGATTGCTTCTCTAAAGCAGGTTTGTCCTGGAATGATTGATCCTGCTGCTTCAGACCAACTCTGGACACATTTCAGAATGTGGTTACGCGCTGAAGCCCTCAAGCTGCAAGACATCAACTATGAACAAGCTCAACAGAACTTCAACAAACTGCTGAAAGAAGTTGAAGGTCCAGTCATGAGTCAGCTGCTGAAGGAGGAAGTGCTCTTTCTGGATAGTGAGCCATGGTCTGAAAAGCATCCAGCATCAACCGCTCAACCAGCTGAAGATGTTAGTCAAGCAGAAGATGTTGCAGAAAGCTCTCAGAAGCATCTTGTTTCTGACGTTTCTCAAGCTGCCTTGGACAGGCAGACTCTTGAAGAGCTGAAGCAGAATGATATTCTTCTGCAGCAAAGAATGGATGAGAATGATCAAAGGATGAAGGAAAGGATGGATGTCCAAGATGGGAAGATTGATACAGTAGTCAGCATGGTGCATCAGTAGAAGGAAACTGCTGATCAGATCAAGAACATGCTAGAAGCTCTGTTCACACGCTTTCCACCCCAACCTTAGTTTTTCATTCTTGATGTTTTCATTGTTTTCTTTCCATTTTTTCTGTACTCTCTTCTATGCTTTGAATTAAATATAACAGTTTTTCTGCTCTGGTCATTTTAGCTTATATTACTTGCACTTTTTGATTGCTGACAAAAAGGGGGAGAAAAAGAATGATATTTTTCAATAACGGACTACTGAGAAATAAAGTCTCAAACATTCTAACACTCTGATATACTTGAATGTTTTTGTTTTGCATAAGCCTACAGGTACAAGAAGTTAATCATCTCTGATACACTGAAGCTCTGATGTTCTGATGTTCAAAGAAAGTCAATAAAGATCTGATCCTGAAGGACTCATGGAATTAAAAAGGGAAGCAATAAATTCAGGGGGAGTATCTCCGATCTAAACTCTGATATCTCTTTATCCCTTATCCCCTTATCTTTGATAACTTCCTATTTAATTCTGATACTCTTTACTATTTGGTTATCTCTGATACCTTTTACGATGATTTTCAATTGAAAAAAATCTAGTTTTTGTCATCATCAAAAAGGGGGAGACTGTTAGAACAAAGTTTGAATCTACTACCCTAAGTTTAAGTTTTGATGATAACAAAAATGCAAAGATATATTAATTGTATAATTCATGTAAGACATATATGCTACCTAAAAATTACATTCTGTTTTACAGAAACTCTGATGGGTATCAGCAAGAGAATATCATCATCAGAAGATGAAATATCAACATCAGCATCAGAGGATGTTATATCAGATGCCAGAATCAGAAGATCAACATGTGCTTACGCTGAAGCTTGATGAACAGATCTGCGCGTAACAATCTGAACTCTGATCAAGAAAACAATAACTCATTAGCACCTAGCAGCGTCAGAATAAGCCAAAGCCAGAACACGCTCAAGTGGCAACGGTATTGTGCATTCATGATACTTAATTATCAACGGCATTATTCTAGACAAAGATCTTCTCAATTTGGAAAGAATGTTATTGGCATTGAAACGGAATTAACTGACTCCAACGTACCATTTTCCAATGCTATATAAACAAGTCAGTGAAGATTGAATTGGCTAATGCTCTACCACTCTCTACACGCCTAAAGCTATTCATCATCTTCCTCACTCTCAGTTTGCTAAAGCTCTCAATTCTTTACTCAATTATTTTAGCACTCTAGTTCTCATAAGCTTAACGTGTGTAGTATCACAGTTGTGATAAACAGTTTTTGTAGAAAACATTCAACACACTTAGATTTCATTTATCTGTAAGAAAGTATTTCCTTGAGAAACCGGTTTGTGGTTTGACTCAAGAAGGCTTTAGCAGTTGTTAAAGCAGTTGTAATATTCAGTTGAATATAGTGGATTAATACCTCGTTGGAGAGAGGCGAAATCACCTTGACGGGTGGACTGGAGTAGTTTGAGATCAAACGAACCAGGATAAAAATACCGTGTTGACTGCAATTGATTTCAAGTTTTTACAATTCAACCCCCCTTCTTGTGTTTTTCACTTCTTCAACCAGATCCCCAACTTGATACTCTTGTCGTCTGACTTTCTTGTTAAATGCCTTGATCATCCGTTTTTGGTACGTCTGACCATGACAAATAGCAGTAAGTCTCTTTTTGTTGATTAGGTTCAGCTGATCAAGCCGGGTCTGAATCCAGTCATCTTCGCTCAAATCTGCATCCTTCATGATTCGAAGAGAGGGTATCTAAACTTCAATGGGCAAGACTGCCTCCATACCATATACCAAGGAATAGGGTGTTGCCCCTGTTGACGTCCGTGCTGAGGTATGGTACCCATGAAGAGCAAACGGTAACATCTCGTGCCAGTCTTTGTATGTCACTGTCATCTTCTGCATGATCTTCTTAATGTTCTTATTAGCCGCTTCTACAACCCCATTCATCTTTGGCCGGTAGGGAGAAGAGTTGTGATGTTGTATCTTAAATTGCTTGCAGAGCTCAGTTATCATCTTGTTGTTGAGATTGGTACCATTATCTGTAATGATCCTCTCTGGTACACCGTATCGACAAATCAGATTGTGTCGAATGAACCGTGCCACGACGTTCTTGGTTACAGTAGCAAAGGAAGTTGCTTCAACCCACTTCATAAAGTAATCAATAGCTACCAGAATGAAACGATGCCCGTTGGATGTCGTAGGTCTGATCTCGCCGATCATATCAATGCCCCACATTGCAAAAGGCCAAGGTGCCGTCAAGACATTCAGGGGAACTGGAGGTATGTGCACCTTATCAGCATAGACTTGGCACTTGTGACATGTCCGAGAATGCTGATAACAGTCAGATTCCATTGTGGACCAATAATATCCTGCCCAAAGGATTTTCTTTGCCATGGTATGTCCACTGGAACGAGTTCTGAGAGTACCTTCATGTAACTCTGCCATGATCCTTTCTGCTTCATTCTTATCCATACATCGCAGTAAGGTCGAATCATGGTTACGCTTGTAAAGGATGCCATTGCTGATGGAGAACTTCGCCGCGAACCTCCTCAGAAACTTCTTGTCATTAACAGATGCACCATCGGGGTATTCCGGAGCTTCAAGATACCTGTTCACCTCATGATACCAGGGCTTTTCTGTCACCTCTTCAGTCTCAAGATCACAGCAATGTGCAGGTTCGTCCAATCTTTCAATGATGATCTGGGGAGCCTTGTTGTCCCAGTTGACTTTGAACATAGAAGACATCGTAGCCAACGCGTCCGCCAACTGATTCTCCTCTCTAGGGAAGTGTTCAAAGTTTATCTCCTCGAAATGGGGAAGCAACTTCAATACATACTCCTTGTAAGGAATAAGATTTGGGTGTTTCGTATCCCACTCGCCTTTGATCTGACTGATTACGAGAGCGGAATCTCCGAAGACACTCAAGAACTTAATCCTTAGGTCAATTGCTACTCGAAGACAAATGATGCACGCTTCATACTCCGCCATATTGTTGGTGCAGTTGAAACATAGTCGGGCGGTGAACGGAGTATGAGAGCCTTTAAGAGATATGATCACGGCGCCAATGCCATTACCCAAAGCGTTTGAAGCTCCATCAAAGTACATAGACCATCGGGATCCTTCCTCAGGTCCTTCATCCGGTCCAGGTGTCTCACAATCAGTTACCAACATGATATTCTCGTCCGGGAATTCAAAGTTCATAGACTGATAATCATCCACTGTCTGATGTGCTAAATGGTCTGCCAATACACTTCCTTTGATTGCCTTTTGGGTCATGTACTGGATGTCATACTCAGTCAAGATCATCTACCATTTTTCTATTCTTCCGGACAATGCAGGTTTTTCGAAAATATACTTGATTGGATCCATCTTTGATATCAACAAAGTAATGTGTGTCAACATATACTGTCTCAGCCGGCGAGCAGCCCATGCCAAAGCGCAGCAACTTTTCTCGAGCAACGAGTATCGGGTCTCGCAGTCGGTAAACTTTTTGCTAAGGTAATAAATAGCATGTTCTTTTTAGCCAGACTCGTCATGTTGACCCAGCACACACCCCATTGAGTTATTGAGTATTGTCAAGTATAAGATCATAGGTCTCCCTTCAACTGGTGGCAACAAAATAGGTGGCTCTTGGAGATACTCCTTGATTCTTTCAAAAGCAGCCTGACATTCATCATTCCAACGTACTACTTGATCTTTCTTCAGTAACTTGAAGATTGGCTCACAAGTAGCAGTCAGGTGCGAGATGAATCGGGCAATGTAGTTTAGACGTCCCAGAAAGCCTCTGACTTCTTTCTCTGTTTTGGGAGCTGGAATTTGCCGTATAGCTTTTACCTTTGCAGGATCCACTTGAATACCCTTGTCACTCATGATGAAACCCAGTAGCTTACCAGATCTCACCCCGAAGGTGCACTTGTTCGGGTTTAACCTCAGCTTGTACAACTTCAGTCTGTCAAACAGCTTCTGCAGATGGTCAAGGTGTTCTTCCTCAGTCTGGGACCTTGCAATCATATCATCGACATAAACCTCTATTTAATGATGGATCATGTCATGAAACAAAGCAACCATGGCACGCTGGTACGTTGCCCCAGCATTCTTCAGTCCAAAAGGCATGACCTTGTATCAAAAGGTACCCCACTGAGTAACAAAGGTTGTCTTATCCATGTCTTCGGGAGCCATCTTGATCTGATTATAACCGGAGAAACCATCCATAAAGGAGAATACCTTGTGCTGAGCGGTGTTGTCAACCAAAACGTCAATGTGAGGCAGAAGGAAGTCATCCTTGGGGCTTGCCCTGTTTAAATCCCTATAATCAACACACATTAGGACGTTACCATCCTTCTTTGGCACAGGAACCACATTGGCCACCCACTGAGGGTAAGAAGTCACTGCTAGAAAACTGGCGTCAAACTGTTTCATAACTTCAGCCTTGATTTTCTCAGACATTTCTGGGCGCATTCGGCGGACCTTCTGTTTCACGGGAGGACAGTCTTCCTTGGTAGGCAGGCGATGGATCACAATATCAGTATCCAAACCAGGCATGTCTTCATAAGACCAGGCAAAGATCTCAACATAGTCGTGCAGCATATGAATCAACCATTGTGTCACACTAAGCTCTAGATTCGCACCGATCTTGACCTCTCTTTTGTCTTCTTCAGTACCCAGATTCACTGATTCCACCGGCTCTTCGTGCGGCTGAATAACCCTCTCCTCTTGGAGTAACAGTCTTGCAAGTTCACCAGGCATTTCGCAATCATCTTCACCTTCGTCTTCGGCTAAGTTGATCGGATTTTCGAAGTCATAACTGGCAGTAGCAGAGTCGTTACTAGTGAGATCCAGAGTGGATGTGGACCTGTATATGTGAGTGTGTGTAAAATAGTTGTTTTGCAATATAAAAAGAAAAACAAGGAGCGCAAAATTTGAAATGCAAGAACGCCCAATGCTTTTATTAATGATATATGAAAATGACACACATAAAGCCCTCACAAATGAAGCCACAGTGCCCCGGGTAAGACACCGGGCCATAAAGTTTAAAACATTGTCTGTTACATATTCAAAACAAAAATTTTCATTATTGGGTGATCACAGAAACGGGCATAGAATCCTTCATTGTCCAGTTGCTTAATCCACCATTGGCAGTCGGGTAGATCCAACTGTCAATATCAAACTCTTCATCATCGTCATCCCTGATAGCATTCACCCCTGTATCTTGTTTAGGCTTCTCTGGAGCTCCGAACTCGATCTCTTTCGCATCAATCAATTCTTGTACCTTGTTCTTCAAAACCCAACAATCATTTGTATTATGCCCCGGGCTATCAAAGTGATAAGAACATCGGGCATTAGGGTTATACTTTGGTGATGTTGTATTTGGATTCTTCGGAGCTTCCTTTAGAATCACCAGATTGGTCTTCAGCAATTGTGGCAGAATCTGAGATAAGGTCATGCTGAGACGGGTGAATTACCTTCGAGGTCTCTCGTCCTTCTGCTGATTTTTGTACTGAGGAGCACCAACAGGTTTTGAAATAACAACCGCATTAACAGCTTGGCGGTGTTCAGGTCTATTTTGTCTTCTTGAACTGTAGACATCACTGGACTCTTTCTTAAAGGGCTTCTTCTCGGTGCTCGATGAGGCACCCTTTTATATCTTACCAGCCTCAATCCTTTCACCGGTCAAAATGAGCTCTACAAACCCAGATGAAAAGCTTCCAATCAAGTGGTTGAAAAATAGACCAGATAGGGTCCCCAGAAACATGTCCACAAGCTCCCGATCAGCCAAGGGTGGTTGTACTCTTCCGGTGAGGTCTCTCCACTTCTGAGCATAATCTTTGAATCCTTCACCCGTTCCCATTGACATACCCTGGAGTTGGGTACGCGTAGGAGCGAGGTCGGAGTTTTACTGATACTGCCTGTAGAAAGCAGTAGCCAAATCTTCCCAACTGCGGATACTGGCTCCGTCCAACTGATAGAACCACTCAAGCTGAGTCCCTGAAATATTGTCTTGAAAGAAATGGATCCATAAGTTCTTATCAGCGGTGTACGGCTGAATCTTCCTCACATATGACCGGAGGTGCAGCTTCGGACAAGAAACTTCGTCATATTTAGCAAAGGATGGTGCCTTGAACTTGTGGGGAATTACCACCCCAGATGATAGACCTAGATCACCAAAGTCCAGACCAGGCACTTTTTGAACTTCCATAGAATTCAACCGGTCTTCCAGTTTCTTGTATCTATCCTCGGCAGGAGGATACTGTTCTTCATCGTAGTCTGTCTCGTTGTCGGAGACCACAGGGCTAGGAGCCCTCCTTTCCTCTTGACTATCTTTCCCTCCAGATGAGGTAGTCAGATCAACTTCATTTTATAGCCTGTTCCCAAACCTGTGTCCTGTGTTAAACAGGATTGACCTCTTCTTCTTCTTCTTCTTCTCTTTCAGAATCAGGGTCTTCAGATCTTGCTGACCCTTAGCTAGATTCATGAACAGCTCTTGAAATTGGGCATTTTGGGCCTGGAGGGCCTTGATAGCTTGCTCAGTTGAAGGTTCTGTAGACATGATGATTGCTGAAATAAACAGCGAAGAAGATGAGAGACCTGTAAGGGGTACCTGTTTATAAAGTGCATGAGATGAAATGCGTATGATTCTGATTTCAAAGACAATCGGGAGATTCAAATTTGTAAACAAGAAAGGAAACACTCTTTATTAGATAAGCTTTGTAATTCAAATTGTTCAACAAATTGCCCCTAAGGCGTTACAAGAATGGAAATACTGAAAAGTAAATAAAAACAGGAAAGGAAATCATCAAAGGTCAATCAACGCTCCCATGGTCTCTTCTTATCAGTGGAGACATAGTCGTTAAGAATTTGCTCGTTCTCCAACTGCCTAGTCAGCCTCTGGATTTTCTGCTCTTGCTCGTTGAACTTCTCTCGGTAAGAATCCCATTCTTCCCTCAGTTGCATCCAAGATCTCTTCAGTGCCCCAATATCAGTGGGCATATAAGGATGGAGGATGGTTGGAAGAACTCCTTCTTCATTAGCAACTTCAAGAGTGACAGGCCGGACAACTTCATATGGCATACCTAGCTTTTGGGCACGGATGCGGACCCATCTGAGATATGGCTCCATCGGGAGTGAAGTCTTTGGACCCAGCTCATGTGGATCATATTGGTGCACTCTATCCCAAGCCTTTATGAATCTGCAACGTTGCTCGTCGCTATCCCCTTGAAAATCAAAGATGATACTAGGCATTAGCATCTCATGAGGTCCTTCTCTTCTGGCACGCCCAAACTGACGTAAGGCTAAGCACGGATTGTAAGAAATTCCTCCATGGGTTCCTAACAGTGGAACATTGGGATACTCCCCATAGCGATCAATGATAGGCACCTCATCCATACCCTTGAGAGTCCAAATTATGTCATTATGAGAGAGAGACATCACCCTATAAGCCCAGCCCATGCCTTCTTTATTCTTCAGCACAAATTTGGGAAGGTGCGAAATAAACCACCTTTCCAATAAAGGAGCACAGCACATCAAAGTTCCCCGCTTTCAGGCAGTACGAGCATAGAGTTGATGAAGGATGTCACCCAAGAGAGTGGGCACAGGATTGCGAGAGATGAATATTTTTACCGCATTAACATCAACAAAGGAGTCAGAGTTCGGAAACAATACCAAGCCATATATCAGAAGAGCCAGAATATCCTCGAACGCCTTGAAGTCTAGTCTATCCCAGAAATAGTTAGCCTTACCAACCAAAAACTTAGTCAGAAAGCCCTTTGCTCCACTTCTAGTCTCCCAATTAGTCATTACCTCTTCCTTGGTCAAATGAAGGGCTGCAGCAATCTCTCCGGGCCTAAGAACCTTCTCCCAACTAGTAAACGGGTTTTGCTCTAGAATGGAGATACCGAGCAGATCAGAGAATTCTTCTAAGGTGGGAACCAGCTGGTAGTCCTGGAAAGTAAAACAATGGTACAGTGGATCATAGAACTGGACTAGGACACTCATCATCTGCTCGTCCAATTTGGAGGTGACCAAACTGAGAAGATAACCATGTCTCCTGAGGAAAGAAGTAGTATCAGGCATCTTTGCAATCAAATCTTTGAGCAAGGTGGGAACCTGGACAAAGTTGATCCGGATGGTATTCCTACGCATGGGCATCATGATGACCTACAAAATAGAACAAAGATGAACCCCTCCTGTCTTTGAAACAGGTTAGTCCAATGCAAGATGTATGCAATGTTATGATGTCATGATGTCATGATAGTAAGCACATCACAAGTATCCACAAATAGCAAACATGGTAAAGGCACACAAGTCACACGGAGAGCCCTTAGATTTCAGGCTGGCAAGGAGCTTAGGTACTACCCTCTTTCAGTTCAGTTGGTTTAAACCTATCCTGAAAATAGTAACTGGGTTCTAGAGGATCTCAATATCACTGACTACCCTCAATCGGTCATAATTCCAGTTTAGCAACCTTTTCTTGCGGCCGAAATCATCGCGAGAGTTTAGTCTCAATGAGTGTAGCATATTGCTATTGTTCTATGGCCAAGTTGGTCAATTTAAAGGTTCTAAGGTCAGTTGGTGCTTAATGACCCCTTAGATGACCCATATTCTCCTTGTTCCAACACAAGGGATATCGGTACAATCTAAAGTGCCACACCAACGTAGCTACTGCTTCAACCGTATCGGTCTACACCGTACAGTTCCCTCACAGTTTATTGCTACTAACCTAAAGGGTATCCCCATATCTGGGTTAGGATCTATAGTAACTCCGATACAAGCCCATAAATATAAAGCATACAAAGCAAATAATTGAAAACACAATGATCTAATCCTAAGGTATACCCCACTTATTAAATCCCCAGCAGAGTCGCCAGTTCTGTGATACGGTGGGAAGAGAACTGACTGTTTTTGGAATCCTGGTTCACGTTTTGCGTTTGTTTTCGCAAAATGTCGCGGTGAGTAAGAGTCGCCACCGTCTTTTACTTTATCCAACAAGGAAAGGAAAAAAGCACAGAAAATTCCTTTTTCGAGATGTTTCTCGGGTTCGGGGGGTAGATTATAGAAAGGGAAGGTGTTAGCACCCTTTATATCCGTGGTTATCCACGGGCTCTTAGGTACTTGCTCAAAGTGTTTTCAAAATTTGCTTTTCTTTGTGTTTGTGGGTTTGAAAGAAGTTTTTGTTTGAAAGGAGTGTAAGTGCGAAAAGTTTTGTTTTGTTTTAAGAGAGCAAGTACTTAAGAACCATCTACCTACTCGAAAAAGGAATTAATTTGTACAAATTTCCTTTAGACAACGCTATCCCACTATTGATGAGTAGGTAGCATCGTCGTTGGAGTTTAAGGGTCAATTGGATTAAGGGACGTGTGGTCACTAAAGCAATGTTAGGATGCCTTAGCGGTAACCCTAATGTCTTAGATCATTTCATCCGAGGCAACCGTTTCGAGGCAACTATGATCTTTGGACAAGAGGACGACCTCTAAAACTTCCTATACTCAATGACCACGTTCGAAGGCAACCAAGTGAGGTGTACCCTAAGAACGCGCATGTGCGAGTGTGTTATTTCGGTTAATTTTATCTTTGTACATGTTATGGGTGAGCTATGTTGATTTTAAGTTCATACATTTGATCTTGTCATACATTCCCTATTATCAAACATCTAACAATGTATAGTTGCGGAATTCAAATTTGCGGAAATTAAATCTAAACTATTACAAGGCGTCGGGTATTTACATCGGCAAAAACAACCCTTTAATTTAAATTGCAGAAAGTAAAATAAAGCGATAAAATAAAGTCCTAATTTAAAGCTATTACATTCCGGAAGCAAGTACAATAATATGAAAATATGGATCGGGTGCGAGAAAATTAAATCGGCGCATATTTTAGGGTTTTGACCCTTTTTTGAAAGAAAGCATTTTTGTTATTTTTTGGATTAAAAAGAAATCAAATCTAAGTTAGTAATTAAATAAATTAATTAATTATTAAAGAAAATAATATTTTTTTGGATTTTTTGGATATTTAAGGAAATAAAATAAAATTGATTAAAAGTTAGTAAAAACCTAATATTCTATGTTAATTTTAATTATTTGCGAAAGATATTAAAATTATACCTAATTAAACTAAATTAATTAATTTATTTATTTACAAAAATAAAGTCATGATTTTAATTTTAATAAATAAAATATATTTTTGTGTTTTTGATTTTATGAGGAAAATAATTTAATTGGTTAGTGTAAATAATAATAATAATTAACAAAACAATTAAATAAAAAGAAATATAAAAAAGAAAAGAAATAACCCATTGGGGGGGGGCCCAAATCAGGATGTGTGATCAGCATTTTCCAAGCCCAATTATGCTAGCCTGCTTTGACTTTCCATGATTCCACGTGCATTGATTGACTAGGTCTCACGATGGACCTCCAATATGGGCCATCAGATTTGGCCTGGAGGCCATCTGGCAGATTTTGGATGAAGGTGTATGATACGTTGCAAGGTATGGGGGACATTGGATCGCCTGAAAGAAAATAACAAGAAATATGTTGGGGACCTGGGATTCGAACCCAGGTCCCATGGGACTTTGTACAAGCGCCTCTACCAACTGAGCTACTGCACGTATTTGTTATTATAATGGATAAATAATATTATAAGAGAAAAACAAATAATATACTGGAAATTATAAAAACGCGCGAGATTTGTTTGAATGGGCCAATCGGACATGAACACGTCTTCATCTTCTCCAATGGCCCTGGTTATTTTTCCTGCAGATTTGAATCCGCAGCAAAATCCCTAGCTGCCTTCTAAAATCCATCCTAGGCCATAGAAATCAATTCCAAGACCATGGTTCGATTCGTCTATCCTTCCTGAGCACATATATACCCATTATTTGTTCCAATTTTCCCTGCAAAGCAAACGCCCAAAAACAAACCTCCAAAACCCTAGGTTCGGGTATGGCGCTATAGCTCACGAAAATAAAATCAAATGATGCATAAAGTTTAGGAATTGAATGATAAGCATGATTATACCAACGTTTTGTCAAAAAGATGCAAGAATAAGAGATTGCAATTTCGTGTACAGGGGTATGTTCAAGGAGACTTACAGTGCGATTTAGGGAGGGAGAGGGCTTGATTCTGATTGCTTTAGCCTCAATGGATGTCCAGCAAGAAGATATCGTGGAGGTTTTTGCTCTGAATCGACCTCTAACCAAGATTTCAGTTTCCAACTTTTTCAAGCTTTTTCAAGTTTTTGTTTCTCTGATTATGCAGCCTCTAGGTCCTTAGTTTCGTGCCTTTTGTTTGTATATGTATCCAGCAATGCATTAGGTCAAGTCTTGGGCTTGGAATCCTTGTGTATTGATGATTCAAGATTTGATATGATTCACCATTAACAAAGCTTCCAAAAATGTCAAAAACCAATATTTTTTGCATGATATGCCTTGATTCGAATTTGATCATGTACATAATGATATTAAAGACCCGTATCAATCAAAAAGATTCCAATTGATTAAGATTTGGATTTTATTTGGATTTAAATTGATTAAAAATGAATTAATTCAATAAAAATCAAATAAAATGGAAAAATTAATAATTGGACACAAAACTAAAGATAGGACACGTGTGTAGTTTGATATGGTCAAATCAAGTGGAAAAAAGTGGGCCCATTTGACAAAATTTGAAGTTTTTGGGATAGTTGACTTTTGGCAATTTTGGAAAAATGCCCAACTTCAATAATGCATAACTTCTTCAATTTTGAACTTTTAGAGGTGTTCTTGGACTTTTTAGAAATCTTGAGATGTCCGCTAACCAACCCTTTTGGTCTCATCTCATTTTGATATTCCATGCTCAAGTTATAAGCTTTGGCAAAAAAGGTGTTTTTGTTGACTTTCAAAAATGACCTATAATGTCCAAATTTGTAACTTCTTGTGAGTGCATTTCGTGATCTTGGGGTGTGAAGATGGATTGTAGGAAATTTCAACTTCTTCAAAATGAGCTTTGGATGGGTCATTTCTCATAAAGTATGAGAATGTTATGCTTGGTCAAAGTTGAGTTGACTTTTCCTGCAAAACCCTAATTTAGCAACTTTTGAATCTTGATGAATTTTGAGCAATCATTGATGAATCATGATCAACCCTTGATCAAATGATGAATTATCCTTCAAAATGAGAATGTTGAGCTTCTTGAGCAATTGACTGACCAAACTTCCTCTGCAAGGCTTGAAATTTGACATGGATGACCTTGAGAACATATTAGGACATTGGGGAGCATTTGAGGTCATTTGGATGTAAGGACCCTGATGCAACACAAAACCCTAATTTGAGGTTGACTGCCTTAGGAGATGATTTGACTGTCCAACTCTTTGAGCCATCTTGAGCAACTTGGAAGTTATTCTTGAAATGTCTTGGGAAATATGGGAGGCCAAATTTTGCGGTACAATAACATATATTCAACATATAACACATAAATAATAATAGCATATACAAAGATATAAATAAAGATATGCTTAACCAACTTAGGTAAGGACCAGGAAGAGGTCAATCTTTCCCCAATGAAGTCTCCATTTTTCCGTAGCATTAGAAGTATTCAAGACTAAGCCATTGGATTGACTAGACTTATACAAATCAAAATAGAAATCACCACCGCTCTTTATTGTTTCCAAAGGAATGGTAAAAGAGCGAGTAACCCAAAAAAGAGGGGGGAAAGATTCAAAGTATGGGGGTTGGTTATGTAAAAGGAAGGTATTAGCACCCTAAACATCTATGGTACTCCGCAGGAACCTCTTTATAAAATCTGTATATTTTGGCTATAAAAAATGTTGTATAAAAATAGATGGTGGAGGTGAGAAAAGAAATATATTTTTATGACTTTTGCACCCGCCGCAGTTGCGAACCTTTAGTTCCTACTTACCACCTTCCGTGCAATAGGGGATCAGGGTACACGTAGTTCCTCTTTAAAAATTTTAAAATGTAAATGTGTTGGTTAATTTTTATGAGATAAAACACATCGTTATTGTCCGTGTGGAAAACATTCTTACTACCCACAATCATGAGAAAGGAGAATTTGCATCATCTCAAAGTGGAGGATATGGCTTGGATTTTAAAATCATCAATGCCTCGCTCAACACCCAAGTGGAAAATATCTCACTTTACTACATATCATAGAAGTATAGCTGTTTGCATCACTACAAGGATTGACAAGAGTCCAATCTTTTGAGAAAAGTTTTAAAGTAGGAGCCAAAGAGGCAAAATAGTTTGAAATGAGATTGATTGACTTTTAGTCTTCTCACAAAAAATGTCAAGGTATTATTAAGTTGATTGAAGTTTATTTATGAAAAGGTTTTGAACATGCATGGACCTAAGTCCAAGTTTATTATGAAAGTGGTTCAGGTTTTTAAAAAAAACAAGAAGAGTTTTCAAAAAGAGGGAGAAGATTTTTGAAATTAAAGAAGATGGGAGGAGAAGAAGAGACTATCCTAAAGTGTAAGGTAAAAGCTAGGGATAAGAACCATCTAACCAACAAAAATCCAATACTTGACATTATGAGCCAAGATAGAATTCTCATTCTTTAGATTGAAACCAAGAAAGCAAAGATACTAGACCTCTTGTGAGAACCAAACTTCAAGTGTATTAGGTCTTCAAAAAAATTGGGCAGAGTAACGGCTGTGTACGGGTGAATTCCAGACTACAAACAAAGTATGTAATCACAATAACTTGCACACAAAACAAACAAACAACCCAATGTCTTGAGGTGAACCTCAAGAACTCCAGACAAAATATCAATTAAAGTCACAAGGTCTCCAACATAGGCCAAGGTTTCTAATGCTAAGTCCAAGAAGTCCAATACTCCATAATGCCAAGGATAGTAACCAAATAGTCCAAGTATCATTAAAAATTGTATGGTTTATATTGATTATTAGGTGTCTTAGGAGAAAAGAGAAAAGGCTCAAGTGAGCAAATATGAATATAGCAAGAAATGTAAACGTTTAAAAGTAAATGGTACACAATGAATCTCAAGGTTATTGGATCAAAGAGATCAAATTAACATACTTGGGCTTGCAAACATAGGTTTGGGCCACGAATGATCATTTATTCGAATCGGAACAAAATTTAGTGTTATGTTAAGAAATCGTAAGTGGACTTATATAGAAGTCGCACCTATTTTGAGGCTGGTCAATAGCAATCTATGCACCATTTATTTTGAGACATGATATAGAGATCATGCTCCAATAACACTTAATGCAATAAGAAAGGGATAAGATGGAGAGGGGTGGAAAAAATATACAAACCACATTTGAATTAAATTTTAATCAAACTATTATTAAAATCATTCATCCATTTTTGTGGAGTTAGACTCAACGCCATGGATCCAATGATGTTAATAAAGTTCATGATCAATATTCAACCCAAGTTCAGCAAGAAAATAATCACAAAATAATAGCGCATTTAATATATACATTAAAAAAAGGTTTTAAAAATATTTTAAAATGGAAATAAGAAAGAAAAATATCAACTATATTAAAATTAATCAAGAAAAACTAAGTAGGACCATAGAAAAATCATAAAAGGACTCAAATGTTTTTTATAAAAATTTTGGTAATTTTTAAAAGTCAGAAACTATTTTAAAATTAATTCAAATTGTTCAAACAAAAAGAAAATAGGTCAAAAATAGTAAACATTAATATAAAATTCCATAAAATTTTCAAAAAGTTAGAAATATGCAAAACGATATTTAGGAAATTTTTCAGAATAAAAAAATGTCAGAAAACATTTTTAAAGTAATTAAAAGGAAGCAAATAATGCAAAAAATATAAAAAAAATATCAAATGTCAAAAAAAATGTAAAAAAATAGTCATGAGATCATAAATAAATCAAAGTATTTTTGTGAATTTTTTTATAATTTTTGGATAAAAAATAAAAGAGTTATGAATTTTTGAAAATTAAATCAATTAAAATATAAAAAATCAGAAAATAAAATAAAACCAAAAAGATATGGACCATCAGATCATAGTCAAAACGCGTTAGTAAGCTAATCCAATGTACCATACGCGTTGTGCTTGATATGGACCTTAGTGGGATGCGCAGGGAATCAAAAAAAGGGCAACCAATAAAATTAAAACGCTTGGCACGCTATCATTTGCTGAGACGAGACATGTCAACCACTTCAACCTCCAGCCACCATGCAATGGAGATTTTGTGAGATCCTTCAAACAGTAAAATTAGGATCCCAGCCCAGTATCATTGGATTCGTCTCTTCAAGATGATCCTAACACCATCATCGCGCCAAATTTATATAAAGTATGCAAAGAGATATGAATCAAAAACCCAGAAAATAGCGAGCACCTTTAATTTGAGATTTCGCTCTCAATTCTCAATGGATTTAAAAATTGTAAAAAGCACTAGAATCAGGAGAAGGAGTAGAATAGGTTAGTGATTTATTTGGATCCAAATGATGGAGAATTCTACCTTTTCGAAGTTCAAGAAGGATGCTCTGAAACTGGACTTCTGTAGCTTGGATTATGGCTCGTTTTGCTTGGTTTAAGTGCTGGAGATTTTGTATGGTGCTTAAGGAAGATGAATGTGCAAAGAATTTTGGAGGAAAAGGCTGGAATCTCAGAAACTGATTTCAAAAATTTCAAGCTCATGTGAGGTTTTGACATAGTGTTTTTGGCTCTCAAAGCTTAAGGAAATGAATGGGGGATGACCCTTTATTTATAGGGAATCAAATGGAATGTTCAAGCGTGTGAAATGATGAAGTTTGGAGGGAAATCGTGTGAACCTGATGCACGAGCAAAGTGTGATCTGATTTCCATCAAAACTCATCCAATCCTTGTGTTTTAAGGCTCTAATCCACTTTGGCAACTTGGTTAAACATGTTTAGATCATAAACGCGTGCTAATTTGATGTTTAGAGGCCAAAACATGAATTTCAAATTCTGACTTATGGAGAAACTTCAGTTACAAGTTACCAAGTTCAATCCAATGGCATTCTCAGCTCAAGGGGTCTTAAGGCATGATTCTTGATGCTTTAGAAAGATGAGGTTACAATCTTTGCAATGGAAAAAGAATGGAATCAAATGGATGCTTGAGCTGAAAGTTTCATTGAGTCAAAGTTGGGGGAAAAGGTTGACTTTCCATACTTAGAAATATTTCAAGTTTTTCTTCAAAAGTGACCTATAATGTTTTGCATCCAAACATGGCCTTCCACTTGGAATTGGTTCTTGACCAAAAAATATGGCTTGAAATAGACCTCTTGAATGACATTTTGGAACTTGTACCATTCAAAATATCCAACAATTGAGAGAGTTATGAATTGTTGAAGTTTGGAAAAAAAATCATGAAATGACCTATAATCTTTTGTATCCTTAGGGCATCTTCCATCAATTTTCTAACTTTGCACATAAAAGAAGGCACAAAGTTCACATCCCCAAGATCATTGTGGGAAAATATTGGGCTCAAGGTTATAAAAATTGACCAAGTTATGATCATTTTAAGTCACACATGGGAAAATGGGTGTTCATCTGGAGGACTTGTAATCTTTCTTCATCATCAAATTTCTTCCACCTGAAAACTCCTTGGAACTTTTAAAGTGATTTGTTTATAACAATTTGAAGAGAAGGATGTCTTTAGAATCACTAAAAAATACAAAATTATGAGCAAGATATACTTCTTTTATGATCAAAACCCTAGCTCCTAGATCAAGAAAAATGCCTTGAGGAACTTTGACAATTTTGAACAAACTTCTTGTACCAACACAAATGATTTGTAAATAGAAGTTGTTGAGGATGAAAATGAGAACTCATAGTCACCAAAGCCACTTAAATATCTTGAGAATTGAGAGAAATATGCATTTGTGACCAATGGGAACAAAGCCTTATCTAAGCATGACAACTTCTCCAATCAATCCCTTGTACTTTTGAACCAAATTTGATAATCTTGAAATGTGGTGAACCAAAATAACCTTGCCATGCCATTTCCTCCAAAACAAATCAAATGGTGAGGTTTGAACTTCTCAAGCTTTATTGACTAGGGCATGGAAATAAACTCATGAACCCATGGAGCAACTTGTTGAATCTCATTGCCTTTACCTACATGAGTAACAAGCAAGACAAACCAACATTGCATTTTATTAATTAAAAGAATAAATCAAGACAAAAATATTCATGATCACAAAAGAACACAAGTCAAGGTGCTTGGTGATTCCTCAAAGATAAAAGCTAAATATAGGGAGGGGAACCAAGAATCCTAATGTGATCTTGTTATGATGGAATCAACATGGTATGATGAGGGGATCTTAGGGGAAAAATTGGGGTACAACAGGTTACCCTAGGGCTAGATCACCTTTACTTGCTTTTCATTGTTTGACTTGTTTGCTTTACATTATGGTTTCTTGTTTGGGCTTGTTTTAATCCTCTACCCGGATATGGGGCACCTTTTTAGGTAAGTAGAAATAATTTGTGGAAACTGTGCGGGGTATATCGACATGGTCAAAGCAATAGCTGCGTTAGTGTGACACATTTGATGGTACCGGTATCCCTTGAGTAGTCAAGGAGAATACAGGGACGTTGTGTGGTGTCATGAAGCACTAACTGACTTTATAACCTTACTTGAACAACTTGGCCATTAAGAAGTAGTGAGATAGCCGGTTTTGGTGCCGTTCGAAGTTGCTTGATACTCGATACTACGCTCATTGAGATCAGACTTTCGGGATATTTCGGTCGCTAATAAAGAGGCTTACGCTGAAACAATGTCTGATGAAGAAAGATCAATGATATTGAGATTCTCTAGAACCCATTTACTTTCTAGGATAGGTTGAACCAACTAAACTTCAAGAGGGTACTTACCTATGAACCTCATGCAAGCATAAACCTAAGGACTTGTTTGATTGACTTGTGCATATGCTTGTACATAACATCATGGCATCATACCATAGCATTTTTAGACTAACCATTTCAAGAATCTTGAGATTCATCTTTGTTCTGTTTTGTAGGACATGACTCTCACTCGCAGGAATACAATCCAAGTCAATCTCGTACGAGTACCTTTTCAGCTCAAATAGTTAGCGTCAAGGGTCCCTGAGAATTCTCCATTCACCAAAAGACATGGACGACTTCTCAACCTGGTTACCTCAAGCTTTGATGAAGACACGATGAATGTGCTTTTCCAGTTCTTCGACCCTTTGCACCATTGCTTTACCTTCCTCGATTACCAACTTGTGCCTACTATGGAAGAATTATCTCAACTCTTGGGAATTCATATTTTCAATCAATTACCTTTCAACGGTATTGAAAGAGACCCGAGCCCTGAAGAGATTGCCCGAGCTTTACACTTACAACAATCTGATGTCACGGTTAACTGGGAAACAAGAAGTGGTGTCAAAGGGTTCCTAGCCAAGTTCCTGTTGGAAAAAGCTCAAGACTGTTGGAACACTCTGGATTTACAAGCCTTTGAAGAAATCTTGGCTCTTCTCATCTATGGGATGGTACTATTTCCTAATCCTGACCAACTTTTAGATGTGAATGCAGTCAAAATTTTCATATCTTGCAATCCAGTGCCTACTTTGTTGGGAGATATCCTGCATTCTCTCCACTCTCGCACCATGAAAATAAGAGGATCCCTCATGTGTTGCACTCCTTTGTTGGTTAGGTGGTTTGTTTTGCACCTCCCCCGATCCGTTATGAAGAACGAGTAAGGTTTGAGATGGTCTAATAGGTTGATGTCACTCAGACATTCAAATATTCACTGGTGTTCTCGATCCTTGGAGGACATTAATATCATTGACCATTGTGGGGAATTACCTAATGTCCCTTTGCTTGGCATTAGGGGAGGTATCACTTACAACCCTTACTTAGATTTGCGATAGTTTGGGTACGCACGAAGAGATGCTCCTCATGATGAGCTCATCCAAGGTGTGTTGTTCGACTATGAGAGCAACGACCAAGGCTACCGTAAAAGGTTTATACGAGCTTGAAGGATGGTAAACAAAGTGGATAGTAAGACATTGGGACACAAAAATTCTATTCCCCTTGAGCCTTACCTTAGGTGGGTGTGTGCTTGTGCTCAGAGTCTCGTAATGCCTTACCCCTCCATCCTTCCTGTCATCATGGAGCATGTTGTTGAAGGAGATGTTCCGTATACTGTCCTCTACCCCAACATGCCTACCTATATTTAAGACTTTCAAAATGATTGGATTCAGCTAAAAGAAGAATGAGACACCTTCGAAGCCTAATTTCACGCCAGTGAGAAGAAGGTTCTGGATCTCACGAAGAAGCTTCATGAAGAGTGAAGTTTGAAAACCTATATTGCACCGAAGAGGATGCGTTCGACCTTTTTGTCTTAGGAGTTTTATTCTTGTATTTTATTTCTTCCATTATAAGCCCTGAGAGGCATGATGTAATCAAACTTGGATTTATTAATGCAATGTGTGTTTCCTATTGTCTAAACAAATTTAAATCTCTAAATTTCCTTAAAATCATTTACATATGCATTCTCATTCATCATAACACAAACAGGTTATCACAACAGGTCTCCTTATCTTTCTACTATTTATTTTAGTGAGATGGATATTGAACAGATAGTAAAGGATCTTCAAGCACATAATGCTCAATCCCAACAAATGTTCCTGACTCTGGCTAAAGAACAAGAGGACCTGAAGGCTCTCATGATCAAAGATAAAAAGAAGAAGGCGAAGAAATCAGTCGGCATTTTGAATTTGGGAAGAAGGTTCACAGGACCAGCCAAGCAAACTCCAGATTTCGCAACCTCGTCGGGTGAGGGAGATAATCAAGAAGGAAAGAACAAGGAAGAAGATGACAACCCAGAGTCTGAAGAAGAAGAAGAATTTGACTACTCTGAAGAATAATATCCTCCTGCTGATGGTAAATACAAACAGCTAGAGGATCGCCTTAATGCTATAGAGATCCAGAGGGTACCTGTGCTAGATTTTGAAGAACTAGGATTGGTCTCAGGGGTGGTCATCCTGCATAAATTCAAGGTCCCCACATTTTCTAAATATGATGGTGTCTCTTGCCTTAAGCTTGAATTTAAGTTCATATGTTAGGAAGATTCAACCCCATACTACCGATAGGAACCTATGGGTACATTTCTTCCAAGAAAGATTGTCATGGACACAGTGGGATTGGTTCTATCAGTTGTGTTGTACCCCAATTTTCCCCCCTAAGATCCCTTTATCATACCATGTTGATTCACTCACAACAAGATCACACTAGGATTCATGGTTCCCCTCCTTACATTTGATTTTTCCCTTTTGAGGGATTACCAAGCACCTGGACTTATGTTCCTTTTGTGATCATTAATATTGTTTTGTTTTCTTCATTTAACTAATAAAATTCAATGTTGCTTTGTTTTGCTTGTTATCCATGTAGGTGAAGGGCAATGAGATTTAACAAATTACTCCATGGGTTCATGAGTTTATTTCCATGCCCTAGTCAATAAAGCTTGAGAGGTTCAAACCTCACCATTGGAGTGGTTTTGGAAGAAATGGCATGGCAAGGTTTTTTTGGTTCATCACATTTCAAGGTTATTAGATTTGACTCAAAAGTACAAAGGGTTGATTGGAGAAGTTGTTATGTTTGGACAAGGCCATGTTCATATTGGTCACAAGAGCATATTTCTCTCAAATTTCAAGATATGGAAGTGTTTTTGGTGTCTATGAGTCCTCATTATCATCCTCAACAACTTCTATTCACAAAGCAAGAATATTGGTACAAGAAGTTTGTTAAAACTGGTCAAAGCTCCTCAAGGCATTTTCTTGATCTAGAAGCTAGGGTTTTGAACTTCAAAGGAGCTTATCTTGCTCACCTTTTTGTATTTTTGAGTGATTACAAATACATCCTTCTCTTTAAAGGGTTATCAACAAATCACTTCAAAAGTTCCAAGAAGTTTTCATGTGGAAGAAACTTGGTGAAGACGAAAGATTACAACTCATCCAGATGAATCCACAATTTTATATAAGTAACTTCAATTGTTCATAACTTGGTAAATTTTCATCACCTTGAGTCTATTCTTTTTCCATAATGATCTTGAGGATGTGAACTTTATGCCTTCTTTTATGTGCAAAGTGGGAAAATGGATGAAAGTTTCCTTGAATATGCAAAAGATTATAGGTCATTTCATGATTTTTGGCCAACTTTAACAAGTAATAACTTGTTCAATTTTTGGATATTTTGATTGGTTAAAATTTCAAAATGTCATTCAAGAGATCTATTTCATTCCATCTTTTTTGATCAAGAGAAAATTCCAAGTGGAAGGTCATGTCTGGATGCAAGACATTATAGGTCATATTTGATGAAAATTTTGAAATATTTCTAAGTATGGAAAGTCAACCATTTTTCTTCAACTTTGTCTCAATGCAACTTTCAGCTCAAGCATCCATTTAACTCCATTATTTTTCCATTTCAAAGCTTGTAACCTCATCTTTCAAAAGCATCAAGAATCATGCCTTAAGACCCCTTGAGCTGAGAATGCCATAGTTTCAAAAATGGTAACTTGGAGTTGAAGTTTCCTTGCAAGTCAGAATTTGAATTTCATATTACAACCTCTAAACCTCAAATTAACACGCGTTTTAGGTCTAAACATGATTAGCCAACTTTCCCAAGTGGATTAGTGCATCAAAACACAAGAATTGGATGAGTTTAGATGAAGTTTGGATCACACTTCACTCGTGCATCAGGTTTGCACGAATTCCCTCCAAAACGCATCATTCACTCTTCCTTTTGATCCCATTCGCTTCTCCTATAAATACATGAACTATCCCATTCAATTTCCCAAGCTTGGATAGCCATAATCACCCTGCCAAACTTGCTCCATAACTCAATTTTCTATAACTTCAAAATCCATTATCGAGCCTTTTTCAATCCAATTTTTCCATCAATTCACCTTCCTTAATCTTCCCTGAAGCTAACCATATAATTACATTTAATAATCGTGCCCTATATTGCTCCATAGAAGTCCAATTTCAGAGCTCTGCAACTCAACTTCTATAGGTAGATTCCTTCATCAATTCTTCAAAACTCTGATATCATTGTGCTGCTCTCATTGCCTTGGTTCTATTCGTAACACTTACCTTTTACTGGAAACACGTTTTGACCATGAAATTTCAAATCCCTTTTCAAAACTTTCTTTCCAAATTGCTTGAGCTACAACTTATATAAATTTGGCGCGAGGGTGTGGTTGTCTTCGTCTTGAAGAGACGAAGCGAATGACATAGGTCCAAGCTTCTGATATTACAGTTTGAGAGACCTGCAATTCGTGATGACTGGAGGTTGAAGATGACCAACGTGTCATCTTCCAACCAATGAAGGTGCGCCATCTGTATTTTTCAAATCTGATTTAATTAATGATTCTGTACATTATTCACTAATGACCATGATATGCACAGTGCGTCAGATCCCTTGGATTTGATTACTAACGTGTTTTGACTCTCATCCAATGGTCCACATATTTTACTTTTATTTTCTTTTTCTTTATTTTAATTATTTTAAATTTTAAAAAATCATAGAAAATTCATTTTTAGTCCAAAAAATCTGAAAAAATTATGAAAAATAATTTTGATTATTCTCTTTCTGATTTTTATTTTTTCACAATTTAATTTTATGTTTTGGTATTTTATATAAATATTACACTTATTTGATTTGTTTTAAATGTTTAAAAATAGTTTTATACATTTTAAAATTCTGAAAAAATTATGGAATGATCCAATGATATTGTGACAAATATTGTTGACCTTATTTCATTTTTGTTTCTGACTTTACTATTTTTTAATCATTTTTTGTTTATTTTACCCATTTATTTTAATTTTAAAAATCGTTTCTAACTTTAAAAAATTACCAAAAAATTTGTAAAATTATTTGAGCCCTTTTCTGATTTTTCTATGGCTTTACTTTTTATTTCTTGATTAATTTGAACATAGTTGATATTTTTCTCTTTATTTTCTATTTTTTAACATCATTTTTAAACCCTTTTGTGTATATTAAAATATGATATTATTTTGTGATTATTTTCTAGCTGATCTTGGGTTAGATTTTGGATCATGAACTTTATTAACATCATTGGATCCATGGTGTTGAGTTTAACTCCATAAAAATGGATGAATGATTTTAATAATAGTTTGATTAAAATTTAATTCAAAAGTGGTTTATTCATTTTTCCCCATCCCTCTTCATCTCATATCATGTCTCAAAACAAATGGTGCATAGATTGCTATTGAGCGACCTCAAAATAGGTGTGACTTCTATATAAGTCCATTTACGATTGCTTAACATAGCGCTAAATTTTATCCTGATTCGAATAAATGATCATTCGTAGCCCAAACTTATGATTGCAAGCCCAAGTATGTTAATTTGATCTCTTTGATCCAATAACCTTGAGATTCATTGTGTGGAGGCTTTAGTTCTACCAATCCTCTAATGGATCTACAACACCTTTGGTCAACGCGGATCACTTAAACATTATTGATCATTAAATGGTACTTATGAGAATTCCAAATGGATGATATACTTGACAAAAAGCAAATGCAACTTGTTGTGTGGAGGCTTTGGTTCTACCAATCCTCTAATGAGTTCCAAATGCAAGTTTCAAAATGGTCATCCAACTAACCACTAATTATTGACTTGTTTTACCTTAAGCTTTTATTCTTTTTTATGCTTTATGTACTATTTACTTTTAGCATTTACATTTCATGTCATTTTCATCTTTGCTCATTTGAGCATTTATTTCTTGCCATTTTTTACTTTGCTTACTTGAGCTTTTCTTTTCCTTTCTTAAGATACTTAATAATCAACATAAACCCTAAAAAATATTTAATGGTACTTGTTTGTTTGTTTTGTATGCAGGTTATTGTGATTACATACTTTGTTTGTAATCTGGAATTCACCCGTATACAGCCATTACTCTGCCCAATTTTTGTGAAGACTTAATACACTTGAAGTTTGGTTCTCTCAAGAGGTCTAGTATTTTTTGCTTGCTTGGTTTCAATCCAAGGAATGGGAATTCTATCTTGGCTCATAATGTCAAGTTTTGGCTTCTTGTTGGTTAGATGGTTCCCTAGCTTTTACCTTATGCTTTAGGATAGCCTTTTCTTCACCTCCCATCTTCTTTAATTTCAAAAATCTTCTTCTTCCTTTTGAAAACCCTTCTTGTTTTAAACTTGAACCACTTTTATAATAAACTTGGACTTATGTCCATGTATTTTTAAAAAATATTTTTCATAAATAAACCCCGATCAACTTAATGATACCTTGACATTTTTGTGAGAATACCAAAAGTCAATCAATCTCATTTCAAACCATTTTGCCACTTTGGCTTTTTACCTCTTAAACTTTTCCCAAAAGATTAAACTCTTATCAATCCTTGTAGTGAGGCAAACAACTATACTTCTACAATATGTAGTGAAGAGAGATATTTCCCACTTGGGTGTTGAGTGAGGCATTGTTGATTTTAAAATCCAAGCCATATCCTCCACTTTGAGATGATACAAATTCTCCTTTCTCATGATTGTGGGTGGTAGGTATGTTTTCCACACGGACAATGACGATGATGTTTTATCTTATAAAATTAACCAACACATTTGTGTTTTAAATTTTTAAAAGAGGAACTACGTGTACCCTGATCCCCTATTACACGAAAGGTGGTACATAGGCACTAAAGGTTCGAAACCACGGCGGTTGCAAAAATTATAAAAAAACATATTTTTTTTCTCACCTCCACCATCCATTTTATATAACAGTTTTTATAGCCAAAATATATAGATTTTTACAAAGAGTCTCTTGCGGAGTACCGTATATGTTTAGGGTCCTAATACCTTCCCTTTGCATAACCAAACCCCCTTACCTTGAATCTTTCCCCCTCTTTTTGGGTTATTCGCTCTTTTCTCATTCCTTTGGAAACAATAAAGCGCGGTGGAGATTTTTATTTTGAAATGTATAAAGTCTAGTCAATCCAATGGCTTAGTATTGAACATTACTACCGCTACAGAAAAGTGGCTACTTCACTGGGGACAGATTGACCTCTTGTTGGTTCATCCTTAAGTGGGTTAAGCCTATCTTTGTTATATTTGTATATGTGTTATTATTGTTTTTGTGTTATATGTTATATGTATGTTTGTATGGATTTTCCTAGTTTTCAGGGTGCTTGGTGATTACTCATAAGTCATATACCCGGACTTATGCAAACTTTAAGATCGGACGGGCGGTATAGTCATGTTAACTTTGAGAGAGTAATCCCAAAAAAGGAGGCATGAGATCCCCCAATCAGTGGAGGCCCCTTTGACTGTAGTGTCATTTACCGAGTAATCAGGAAGATGTACTGCTTTCGACCTGGGAGCCTGCTGAAACTGAGGACCGTAGAATACCAAACCCATCTTGGCCTTTTAGGTGTAGTGCGGAAGCTATGACGGAGTAATCTGGAAATAGTTGTCACGCGATACTACACTCGGACGAGTCTTTCTTGAGAATATTACTAATTACTGAGTTAATCGGGAAATTGGTAATATCCAAAGGAAGGATATAGACTCTAGATACCTCTAGAACCTTGTTCGGAAGGTGATAACTTTAGACCAACACCTTATGGGTAGTACCTTCGACCTCATGCTCGTGACGTCGAACCTATGAACCCTATATGTGTGATCTTGTGTGTGATTGTTGCATCATGCATCCATGCACTCATAAGCATCTTTTGGAGAAATCTTATTTCAAGGGATTTTAAAGGTTGACTATTTGTGAATATCTCAGGTACTTTTAACCATGGATTCTGGAAAGAGAAAGACCGGGAAATACAGTTTCAAGGATCCCAAGATAGATGAGTTGATCAGTCTAATTCCTGAGATGGAGTGTTCTGTAGACTTTCGTAAGAAGTATGGGTCCATTATTCCTCTCATGAAGTTGAAGATGAAGGAGGGTATTCTCTCGACCTTGGTCCAGTTCTACGATCTGATGTATCATTGCTTTACTTTTCCCGACTATCAGTTGATGCCTACACTGGAGGAGTATTCTTATCTATTGGATTTACCTGTTACCGATCGTGTTCCTTTTACTGGTTTGGAGGGTGAGCCAAAATCACATGAGATTGCTGCTTTGATTCACTTGGGGAAGTCTGAGGTGGAAGCCCATATGACTACTAAAGGAGGGATTAGAGGATTACCAGCTCAGTTCTTATTGGAGAAAGCTCGTTACTTTGCCCGAATTAAGAGTACAGTTACTTTTCAGGCCCTCTTTGCTCTACTTGCTTACGAGTTGTTCTTATTTCCTAATATGGACAAGTTTGTTGACATTAATGTTATCAGGATCTTCATGATTAGAAACCCAATTCCTACACTGTTGGGTGATGCTTATTACTCTATTCATCTTCGAAATTCTTATCAGGGGGAATGATTATCTGTTGCATGCCTCTGTTGTACCGGTGGTTTATCTCTCATATGCCTCAGTCTGATACTTTTTGGGATGTCAAGAAGGAACCCCGTTGGGCTCCTAAGATCATGGGACTTACTCACTCAGATATTGATTGGTATCATCGAGCTTACCAGGATATAAGGATTATTGACAGTTGTGATAGTTTCCCTAATGTACCTCTTCTTGGTACAAAGGGAGGAATTAACTATAACCCTGTTCTTGCACGGCGACAGCTTGGTTATCCGATGAGGGATAAACCGAATAGTATTCATTTGAGTAGTTTCTTTCTGAAGGAAGGAGAATACCATAAGGAATCTAGGGAGCAGATTGCAAAGGCCTGGCATCACATTCATAAGAAGAGTAGGAAGGATTTGGGACCTAGGGGTGTTGTTTCTTTGGAGTCATATCTTCAGTGGGTCTGATCGAGAGCCATTCAGTTAAAGATGTCGTATACCCGGGAGACACCCATGCCTGATGTATTTGTGAAGACCACTCCTCCTTATTAGATGATCTGGAGAAGCTGCAGCTTGCTTTGGTTAAGATGCAACAAGAAATGGATGCTTGGAAGAACAGGTTCCAAACTTTGGAGAGTTCCTATCGAGCAGACCTGAAGGAGAAAGATGACTTGATTGAGATCCTTGAGAGTCGAGCGATAGAGTCTATGAAGAGGAAAGGGTATTTATTTTTTCCTAAGCCTCAAATAGGTGTTGATCACTCACTTCCTGATTCAGATGATTGGAAGAAGGTTGCCATCAGACATGTGGAAGAAAACCAGAGGTTGAAGGCTCAGATTGCCAGGCTCACAGGGAAGCGCTAGCGTATAGATTGATCTCCATTAGTTCTTCTTCTTAGGGTTTTAGATTGTATTTTCATCTTGTACTTGAGATCATTGAAACTTGTAATCCATTTTGGAGTTATTATAATAAAAAAATTCAGTATTTCAAAAGCTTTATTACTTTGATGTTTGCAATATGTCCATAAACTTTAAATCCCTTGGAATATTAAATAATGAAGCAAAAATAATCATATGCATTGCATATCATGCATCATATTGCACATATTTCTTGCATTTATTATGCATACCCAGGTGTCTTACTAAGCTTCTTTACTTCAATAGCAAGCTGACTCATCACTACAACACTCGGGCTAATTTCAAAAAGATGATGGACAACTTAGAACAAGAGAATTGCGAGCTGTGTGAAGAGGTTTCTGCATTGAAGACCGGCTTGGCCAATTTGAATACTCTGATGGAAGCTCTGGTGGCTGCTCAGAATCAGCCACCGAGTGTTCAACCTCAACCAACAAGGGAAACTACTAAAGCTCCGACTGTTCCCGTATCTTCTACACCAGCTGTTGTTCAGAATCGCATGCCTCAAGGTTATCCATGGGGAATTCCAGAGAATTTTGCACCTGAAGTTTTCAATCTTGGTCCTCAAGATACTCCAGTGGTTCACACTATTGTTACTCCAGCACCTCCTGTGGTGCATGTTGTTCCTGCTGCACCTCCTTCGATGAATATGGTTCCGTTTGTTAATGATGATGTATGTCGTCCTTTCCCTCCGCCGAGTGAAGACTTGGGTCTTTATGACATAATGGATGATTTTCAAGAGCAGTTTGACAAGATGCAGAGAGAGATGAAGGCCCTCAGGGGAAAAGAGCTATTTGGGCAGAATGTGAATGAGCTATGCTTGGTCCCAAATGTTAAGATACCTGCTAAGTTTAAGGTCCCGGAATTTGAGAAGTACTAGGGCAACACTTTCCCTCTGTGATACGGTGGGAGAACTGACTTGAAGGTTTTGCATTTTATCGCAAATGTTGCGGTTAGCAAAAGTCGCCACCGACTTTTCTTTTATCCAAAAGGAAAGGTGAAAAAGCACAGGAAATACCTTTGAGATTGTTTCTTGAGTTCGGGGGGTAGATCATGAAAAGGGAAGGTATTAGCACCCTTTTCGTCCATGGTTTTCCATGGGCTCTTATTTACTTGCTTAGATCACTTGCTTTTGTTTGTTTGAAATTGTGCTTTGTGTGGTTTTTGAAAGTATTTTGTAAAAGAGGCCATTGTTAGGCAATCTTTGCAATGATTCTCGTTCGTAATAATGTATACAAAGATGTTTGTCTTTTGAAAATGTTTTCAATGTTTGTAAGATGTTTTGAAATGTGTGTGTTTGTTTTGAAAATAGCAAGGATAATTGTTTGGAAATAGAGCAAGTAATTAGAAGCAATCTACCTACTCAAATGTATTTCTTATGCATTTTCTATTCCTTTGACATTGTTGTCTTACCATTGATTTGGTAAACAACCCTATCTTTGGATGTAAACGGGACAGGCGTGGGTCATCGTATAACCATGATTAGCAATATCGCAAAGTATCTTAGTATTTTAGAGGGACTAAGATCATTTTATAAGGCAACTTTGAATAGCGTCATCGAGGGACTATGATCTTTTGATTTTGTTTGTTTTACCAAGATACTTTGCATGCGTAAAATGGCTATTTTTATATAAGGCAACCAGGTGGGGAAACCCTAAGGGTGTTTGTGTACAATTGTGTTTGATTGCATGCATGATTTTATCTTGAATTAGGATTTTCTATTTCATTGATTTTATCTTGCCATTCATACCCTAATTTCTAGCATTTACATTTGAAAGCGATAGAAATGCGGAAATGTAAAGTCCTACGCTATTACAATATTTAGGGGGTGGGGGTACACACTTATGAATGGGGAATCCACCGAGAAAAATAAAGAAAAATAACAAGGGGAAGAAGAAAAAAAGAAAGAAGGAGGGGGTCAGCGTGCTGTTGAAAGGAAGTCAAAAGTCTTAACTCTGGCCTGCTGCAGGATATCAACCTGTTAGTGAAAATGTATAGGTCAGAACTTCTGACCCTGGTGCGCTGCAAAACAGAAACCTGTTAGTGAAAATGTATGGGGTCAGAAGTTCTGACCCTGCTGGGCACACAGTAATTTTCAGAAGTTCTGATATTACTGATGACAAAACAGGTCTCAGAAGTTTTGGCGCCAAAGTCAGAACTTGGTCTCCCCTTGTGCTAGTCAGAACATCTGCAATTTGGTTATCTTTCCACAAAACATAAGGCATGCCTAGGACAGTTTCAGCAGGTGTCGTAGCGTGTCAGAAGTCAGAACCAAAAAGTCAGAGGCAAGTTCTGTACTGATTTGCTTCCTACTTAAACATACAGAGGCGTGAAAATATCAAAACATGCACCGCATCAGCAGCATGATATCTACATTGTGTTTTTGAGCATGCAAATCTGGTGATGTTTAAGAAATTTGGTGAGCGTCAGCAGGTGCTTACCTTGCTGTTGGAAGAAATTCTGTGAACTGGAGTTAACCTTAACTCAGATGGTGTTCTGGACAGGTTCTTTGAATGGATGGATGGAGGGTATATATATGAGTCAGAAAACTGTATGGGTGTTTCTTAGTCAAGAAATACTTTGAGAGAAAATGGGGTTTGAAAGCAGGAGATTCAAAGTTGTGTTTAAGACTCTTGAAACACTAGGAATTTTGGCAGAGTTTCAAGGTGTTTTCTTTCTAAAAATTTTTGTTTTCTCTTCTAGCAATTTTTTTCTGAGATTGGACCGCCCCTTTTCAATGGACAATGGTGCTCTATTTATAGGCAAATCTTTGTGGGTTTTTTAAACATTAAGTGGCGCCAATACCATGCAATAGATGTTGACTTACTCTTAGAGAAAGTTCATAAAAAGTTGTGATGATTGACAGCTTTTAGCCTAGGCTGGGTTAGTAAGTGAGGATTAAGGAAAAGTGACACCTATAAGCGAAAAGTAGCGCATGAACCCATACCTAAACCTGTACAAGAGCATTGTTATGCTGCACGTGGAGAGACCCTTTGGACAAATGCTCAAAAGTGGTTGTGAGTATTAATGAGCATTAAATGGTGATGAGATTGGTCAAGACTTAGAAATCTTGTGATATGAGATTTGCATCATTACTTAAATCTGAGCCAATCGTTCCTACTTCAGCATACAATGAACTCAAATTCTGATCTTAGTATCCTGCTGCCTCAACAAACTATGAGGGTTCTCCAAACTTTCCAGCATGTTCTTTTGATTTGTCTCTGAAAACTCTGGACTTAGAGATTCTGCTTCAGTGTAACACCCAATCTTCTGACCCCCTTACCTTCTGATTCCAGCATGTTCTGGAGGAGCTTTCAGGCTTCGTTGCTTTCTTTGCATTCCTCTAGAAAACTCTGACTGAACTTGTGTAACTGCTGAAAAAGCCATGTTCTGATGGAAGATTACATGCTGAACCACGTTTACAACTTCTGACCGGGTTGGCGTAGCTGCTGAAGAGCCACATTCTGACTGAATGTTGTGTGATGAGCCAAGTTTGCAACTTCTGACCGCTCCTGCCTGGAGGTTGGTTCAGAAGTTCTGAAGTGTCATTTTTTTCTTAAATACTTTAGAAAAATTCTAAGTATTTTGAATTTAACTTTTCCAAGGTAAAATTTGACTTTTGAGCTTCTTGACGAAACAAACTTCATATTCCAAAATTTCTTGATGAAATATGATTTTTGTGTTTTGATTTTGATCCAAAAACCAAAGTTTGTCTTTTTAGCTTGCAAATGACCGCTTTGCCCTTGTAAATGGCTTGCTTGGAAAGAAATGATAGTTCAAGGCTTGGATTTGCTTAAGAGAACACTTTGAGAATCCAGGATGATTTCCTGAAGAATGAGAGGGCAAATTTTGGGGTACAACACCCTCGTGCTCATCTGGTGATGTACGCGAGGAGAATATCTACCCATACTGATGATCAGCGTCTGCTGATTCACTTTTTTCAGGATAGTTTGACTGGTGCTGCGCTGAAGTGGTATATGAGTTTGGACAACGCAAATATCCATACTTTTAATGATTTGGGAGAAGCATTCATCAAACAATACAAGTACAACATGGACATGGTGCCTGACCGTGATCAACTTAGGGCCATAGTTCAGAAAGACAGGGAATCATTCAAAGAGTATGCGCAGAGATGACGTGAGGTAGCCGCCCAAGTAATTCCTCCCATGGAAGAGAAGGAGATGACTAAGATTTTCTTGAAGACACTGGGTGCTTTATACTATGAGAGGATGGTAGCGAGCGCACCAAGTGACTTTACTGAGATTGTAGGAACGGGTATCCGCTTAGAAGAAGCTATAAGAGAAGGTCGTTTAACGAAGTGTGAAGTGTCCGGAGGTGTAAAGAAGCCATCATATGGGTTTACCAAGAAGAACGAGGGAGATGCAAATGCTGTTATGCAAGAGAGGAGGGTAAACTCCCCAAGAAGGAATTATCAGCGTCATCAGCAAGTCGCTTCAGTTACTCCTTTTATGAATGCCGCTTCGACTACCGTTGCTTATCAGAGACCGTCCCAGATGGGGAATCAAGGGTCTAATCAAATAAGGGAGAGTTATGACCATATTCCCATGAGCTATACAGAGTTATTACCAGCAATGATTCAGAAAAAGTTAGTCCAGACACGATCACCTCCCATCGTACCATCACCATTGCCTTGGTATTACAAGACAGGCCAAACGTGTGCTTTTCATCAGGGAGTACCAGGGAATAATGTTGAGAATTGTTATCCATTGAAGAATGAAGTACAGAAATTGGTAAAATCTGGTGTTCTATCTTTCAAAGACATGGGGCCTAATGTGAAAGATAATCCTTTACCCGAGCATGGGGGAGTAAATGCTGTAAATATGGTGGCCGATTGTCCAGGCGACTTCCGAATTTTTGATATTAATCTTGTTAGAGGAGATTTGGTGAAAATGCATGCAGACCTTTGTGAATTTAGCTACTATACGCATTACCACACCAATTATGTTATTTGCAGTACGAATATACAAGGTTGCGATAAGATAAAGGCTGATTTACAGGAGATGATGGATGAGGGCCTCATCCACATAATTAGGCCTAGGGCAGAGTATGAAGAGGAAGTGAATATGGTTTCTGGATGTCCTGGTGAATTCATAATTTTTGATGTGGAGTATTTGAATGAGGATCTCGTGTAGTTGCATGCTACCTTCTGTCATACGGCTGGTCAAGTGGAACAACAATATGGATCTTGCCTAGTTTGCTGTCGAGATCCCCGAGGATGTTCAATCGTGAAGAAGGGTGTTCAGTTGTTGTTAGAAAATGGAACTATCAAGATCATAGGTCAGAGAGATGATTATCATGAGGTTGATATGGTTGAGGTTTGTTTAATTGAAGAAGAGTCAGAGGAAGAGTATGCCTCTGCGGATGAGTACTTCTCTTCAGACGGAGATTTGTTTTCACGAAATGACTGGTTGTGTTGAAGAAGGGGTAAACGTCATTGTGCCTTGTTTCGGTGCACCAACCCATTTTGAAGTGGAGTATCATAGCGAGCCAGTTGTTACCCCATTGGTAATTAGTTTTCCAGGTCCTATCCCCTACAAATCAGATAAGGTTGTGCCTTACAAATACAACGCTACAATTTTAGAAGATGGAGTGGAAGTTCCCACCCAGCCAATGCTTGATATTGGAAATATAGCTGAAAATAGCAGGGTGGCCCGTAGCGGTCGTGTGTTTGCGCCGGTTGTTCGAAGAGATGTTACTACGGGAAAGAAAGTTGCTGAGAATGATGAACCTAAGAAGACTACAAGAGAGACTAGCGGAGCTACGCTAGAGAAAGAAAGGGATGATATTTTGAAGATAATTAAGATGATCTACTACAGGATTATAGATCAGCTACTGCAGACTCCTTCAAAGATATCTATCTTAGCTTTATTAATGAACTCCTCTGCTCATAGAGAATCCTTGATGAGGTTACTGGACCAAGCTTTTGTGGAGAGTGACATGCCAATAGATCAATTCAGCAGCGTAATTGGAAACATTAGGTCATGTAATAACTTGGTTTTCTGCAATGATGAATTACCAGATGAAAGAAGGAATCACAACTTAGCCCTCCACATATCTATGAACTGCAAGAATGATTCGCTATCCAATGTGCTGATTGATAATGGATCCGTGCTGAATGTTATACCGAGGAGTACTCTCATGAAGTTGAAATACCAAGGAACACCCATGAGCCCGAGTGGCATCATTGTGAAAGCATTTGATGGGTCGAGGAAATCTGTCATCGGTGAAGTGGACTTACCCATCCATATAGGATCGAATTTGTTCCAGATAACCTTCCAGGTCATGGATATTATTCCCGCGTATAGTTGTTTGTTAGGAAGGCCATGGATACATGAAGCAGGGGCTGTCACTTCAACTTTACATCAGAAGCTAAAGTTTGTGCGTGAAGGGAAAGTAGTGATCATAAATGGGGAGCAGGCATTTTTGATATCTCACTTGTCCTCTTTCAGTATTGTAAAAGCAGATGAGGCTACTATTGGAACCCAGTTCCAAGCCCTATCCGTTGACAACATAAGGAGAAATGAGAATTCCATGGTTTCGCTGAAGGACGCGCAGCAGGTTATGCACAATGGTCATAATGCAGTTTGGGGGCGAATTATGGATCCTCCCGTGAACAAGAACAGAACTGGCTTGGATTTCTCTTCGAAGAATGGAAAAGGCGAAATTTTGAAGTCAAAGTCTACTATGAGCAGCTATCATGATGTTTTCTGTAGCGGAGGTTACCTTCATCCAACTGACTCTGGAATTAAAGTTGTTGAGGAGGATGAAGCAGAGCAGGAAATGCTGAATTATGTGACGCATGGAGTCAGGGTTCAGAACTGGGTCACCATTGATGTTCCCTCTTTCATACATGTTTCAAAGTAATTTGATTTGTTAGTCTTTCTTTTTAAAAGCTTTCACTCTGCCCAAGGTGGAAGTATTAATGTTGTAGGGCTTATTTATTTGCTGTGACTGTTAAGATCATTAATAAAAGTTGTCTTTGCTTCCCGAATTATATTTTTTATTTTTTGCTTTTTCTTGGAAAATGGTAATCAGAAAAAACCTTTCAAAATAAATAATAACTGAAATTCAATATGCATGATCACTTGTTATATGTGTCAGTTTCTAAAAGCAATCACAAATCATATGTGCAGATTAATTAAAAAACCCATTGAATACAATGACCCTGCACCCTCTCCCAACTTTGAATGTCCTGTGTATGGGGACGAAGAAGAAGATTATGATGAGGTTCCAGAAGAGGTTTCACATTTGCTTGAGCACAAGGAAAATACCATTCAGCCGTATAAAGAGCCTTTGGAAGTGATCAATTTGGGTTCAGAAGAAGATCCAAAGGAAGTCAAGATTGGAGCATCGCTGCATCCCGGTGTGAAGATAAGGTTGATTGAGTTGTTGAAAGAGTATGTTGATATTTTTGCTTGGTCTTACCAAGATATGCCTGGTCTAGATACAGATATTGTCGAGCACCATTTGCCGTTGAAGCCAGAGTTGCCGCCAATTAAACAAAAGTTGAGAAGAACTCACCCAGATATGGAAGTAAAGATCAAAGAGGAGGTTCTAAAGCAGATTAATGCTGGTTTTCTTGTGATGTCAGTGTATCCTCAATGGATTGCCAATATTGTCCCAGTACCGAAAAAAGACGGAAAAGTCCGCATGTGCGTAGATTACAGAGATCTAAATAAAGCTAGTCCAAAAGATGATTTTCCATTGCCTCACATCGACATGTTAGTGGATAGCACAGTAAAATTCAAAGTATTCTCGTTCATGGACGTATTTTCCATGTATAATTAAATAAGAATGGCTCTAGAGAACATGGAAAAAACAAGGTTTATCACACCCTATGGAACATTCTGTTACAGAGTGATGCCCTTAAGGTTGAAGAACACTGGTGCAACGTACCAGAGGGCTATGACAACCCTAATCCATGATCTGATGCACAAGGAAATTGAAGTATATGTTGATGATATGATTTCTAAATCCCAGACTGAAGAAGGGCATATAGAAGATTTGTTGAAGTTGTTTCAGCATTTGAGGAAGTATCGTCTCCGCTTGAATCCAAATAAATGCACCTTCGGTGTTTGATCAGGGAAGTTGTTGGGTTTCATTGTTATCCAGAAAGGAATTGAAGTTGACCCTAATAAAGTCAAAGCAATTCAAGAAATACCAGCACCAAGAACTGAAAAGCAAGTTAGTGGTTTCCTCGGGCGTTTGAATAATATTTTCATATTCATTTCCCACATGACTGCAACATGCGAACTGATCTTTAAGTTGTTGAATAAAGATCAAGGTTGTGTATGGACGGATGACTGCCAAAAGGCATTTGAGAGTATTAAATAATATCTTCTTGAACCTCCTATCTTGCTCCCTCCCGTAGAAGGAAGACCGTTGATTATGTATCTGACAGTGTTATATAAATCCATGGGTTGTATTCTGGGACAACAAGATGAAACAGAAAAGAAGGAGTTCACCATTTATTATCTCAGAAAAAAATTCACTAATTGTGAGTCACGATATTCCATGCTGGAAAAAACATGTTGTGCTTTGTCCTGGGTGGCAAAGCGTTTGCAGCAGTATATGTTGAATCACACCACTTGGTTGATCTCCAAAATGGATCCAATCATGTACATTTTCGAAAAGCCTGCTCTAACTGGGAGAATTTCCCGCTGGCAGATGTTGTTATCCGAATGTGATATCGAATATCGCACTCAAAAGGCTATTAAAAGTAGTGTGTTGGCAGATTATCTTGCTCACCAACCAGTGGAAGATCACCAGTCTGCAGAATATGAATTCCCTGATGAGGATGTGATGTTCCTGAAAGTGAAAGATTATGATGAACCATTACCTGAGGAAAGTCCTGACCCTGAATCTCGTGGAGTATGATATTTGATGGAGCTGTGAACGCTTATGGTAAAGGAATTGGTAATGTGATTGTCACTCCTCATGGATCGCAAATTCCTTTTACTGCAAGGTTAACATTTGATTGCACTAATAACATGGAAGAATATGAGGCTTGCATCATGGGTCTCGAAGAAGCTATTGATCTCAGAATTAAAATTCTCGATGTGTATGGTGATTCAGCATTGGTAATAAATCCGATTAAAAGAGAATGGGAGACTCGTCACCCTGGCTTGATCCCTTACAAGGATTATGCTAAGAGATTATTAACATTCTTCAATAAAGTTGAATTCCATCACATCCCTAGAGATGAAAATCAAATGGCGGATGCTCTGGAAACTCTGGCTTCTGTGTACCAAGTGAATACTTGGAATGATATACCCCGAATTACGGTTCGACGGCTGGGTAGACCCGCTCATGTGTTTACAACAGAGGAGGTAGCAGATGAAAGACCCTGGTATTATGATATCAAGCATTTTCTTCAGACTCAGGAATACTCGGTTGGTGCGTCAAGGAAAGATAGAAAGACATTGAGAAGATTGGTAGGCAGTTTATTCCTCAGTGAAAATGTGTTATACAAGAGAAATTATGACATGGTCTTGCTCAGATGTGTGGATAGGCACGAAGCAGACATGTTGATGCATGAGATTCATGAGGTTCATTTGGCACTCATGCCAATGGATATTCGATGGCTAAAAAGATGCTAAGGGCAGGTTATTATTGGCTGACAATGGAGTCTGACTGTTACAAATTTGCAAAGAAGTGCCATAAATTCCATATTTATGCAGGCAAGGTCCATGTGCCTTCGATACTTCTCAATGTTATCTCTTCCCCCTGGCCTTTCTCTATATGGGGTATTGACATGATTGGGATGATAGAACCCAAAGCTTCAAATGGGAACCGTTTTATCTTGGTAGCAATTGATTACTTCACCAAGTGGGTGGAGGCTGCTTCATATGCCAATGTTACTAAGCAGGTGGTTGTGCGCTTCATTAAGAATAATCTTATACGCTGATATGGTGTGCCGGGAAGAATTATCACTGACAATGGCTCAAATTTAAACAACAAGATAATGACAGAACTGTGTGAAGAATTCAAGATTGTCCATCACAATTCATCTCCATACAGGCCTAATATGAATGGGGATGTTGAAGCTGCTAATAAGAATATCAAGAGAATTATTCAGAAAATGGTTGTTACTTATAAGGATTGGCATGAATTGCTCCCTTTTGCTTTGCATGGATATCGAACATCTGTTTGCACTTCAACAGGAGCAACCCCGCTCTCCCTAGTGTATGGAATGGAAGTTGTACTCCCGGTCGAGGTAGAGATTCCCTCGTTGCATGTGATAATGGAAACCAAGTTGACGGAGGCTGAATGGGTTCAGAACAGGTTTGACCAATTGAATTTGATTGAGGAGAAAAGGATGACAGCCTTGTGTCATGGCCAGTTATATCAAAATAGAATGAAGAAAGCTTTTGATAAAAAGGTCAAACCTCGTGAATTCAGAGAAGACGACCTCGTGCTCAGGAAGATCATGTCTTTCAACACTGATTCTAGGGGCAAGTGGAATCCCAATTTTGAAGGTCCATATGTTGTCAAGAAAGCCTTCTATGGTGGTGCATTAATTCTCGAAACTATGGATGGCGAGGAGTTCCCACGTCCCATGAATGATGATGTAGTCAAGAAATACTTCGCCTAAAGAAATAAAAGAACGGCTCGCTAAGTTGAAAACTCGAAAGGGCGGCTTAGGCAAAAAGGAGTGTCTCGGTAGGCCGAAAACACGGAAGGGTGGTCTAGGAAAAAATTAGAGACATAAATAGAATAAATTTCCCGCTAAGTTGAAAACCCGCAAGGGCAGCTTAGGAAAAAGTTAGGGATTTTCTTGGCATGTAACTACGTCAGACAAGACTTGATCGTTGAAGCAACAATCTTCTCAGATCCTCACCATACTTCAACAAAAGCTGTTGCTCAGGATTTCAAAAGTTGTTAGGGGAGATAGTGGTCATTGTATCTCAATGTATCTCTTCCATTATGTATTACCATTTCCCAAACTTTATAATCATCTATGGAGTCTCGCCATTCGCAGACTACCATTCTATTAATGAAATTCGAACTTTTACCCAATTCTTTGTATTTCCTATGTTATTTAGCTTGCAAAGACTCCATTTATTACTGATAATAACTTTCAAAGTAAAGAGATTAAATAACAAAATTGATATTTCAAAAAAAAACATATTTTACGATTTACTTTTACTTTGAGATTTGGGATGAAACAATGACAACAAAAATGGTGATCCCAGGAATGGACAAACTCCGATTGTTTTGAGAAGTTTTGTTCCCCTCGGGAAGGTCTACTCGGGTTGTTTTCGACGTATTGGTTTTATGATTCTGGTATCCTCGGTCATGTTTGGATTCATTTCTCCTTTTTCAAAGTTTTCATGATGTGAATCCGCATTTATCTCCAGCAAAGTGGGTCTGAATTCCCCAGTGACTGTTTGGATGTTTCGGTGTCAGTCTACTTTATTTGAGACTGGTCTTGCAATCTCCAGTAGGCATGTTACTTTTGAAAAAAAATACTTGTTTCCCTGATGAAGCCTGAAGAAGGATGTTCTACCCCGATATCTGTTTGATTTGGCTACCTCCGGATTATGTTTCTCCTCAGTAAAGATAAAAGTAGGCAGTAGGTTTGGTTTCTGCAGTTGTCCTTTACCTTTCTTGGAATGATCATCTTGGTTGAAGTTTATCCGAGCGTTGTAGTGCCCGAGGCGGTTTTGATTTGTTGTTCCCAATGTTGTGTATCGGTTTTGTCAGCATGCACACGATAACACTCATACATTCATACATGCATCATGCATAGCTAAAGTTGACAAGTCATTGATAATTTACATTTGTTAATATTTTTTTTAACGTATTACCATGTTTTGCAGATTTACGTTGCCCTCTCTTCAATAGAGTGTTAGCCTTAAGCAGAAAGCGTATATTCTTTCAATTTACTCATTGAGTTATCCCTCGTGGAAGATTTTTTCTTTAGTCTTCCTGTACAGATCCTTGTTTGGATGGATTTGGTTTTCTCTCTTGAGTTTATTTCTCAAAGGATGTATTTTGGTTGACTGTTTCATTCCAGTTTATTTCTGGTTTGGATCTGTGGTTCCCTGGCAATGCTATTCACTCTGGAATCTTAAAAAAAACTCCAAGCTTTGGTTGGTGCGTTTATTTTGCACAAGAAGACTTTATCCCCTTAGCGAGAATATCATGGCATCTCCCCAGGAAGTCATACCTCTTTCCCAAAAAAGTCATTTCCTTTTACAATCCTCCGTGACCGCAAATAGAAAGTTCTCTTTATTTGAGACAGCTTATGTATTATCCTTTCCAGGAGGAGTGCCTCGGTTAAAGAAGAAGTTAAGACCCGTACTAGGCGAAACACCAGAATCTTGGGTAAACTTGTTATCTTTTTGCTATCTTCAGTGAACATTGGTAGTTCATCGTCAGTGAACGGTGGTGATATGATATTCTCCTTCTAACTTCAATGAAAGTTGGTAGACCATCAGCAGTGAACGTCGGTGTTTATTATCTTTTTGCTATCCTCAGTGAACGTTGGTAGTTCATCGTCAGTGAACGGCGGTGATATGATATTCTCCTTCTCTCTTCAGTGAAAGTTGGTAGACCATCGGTAGTGAACGTCGGTGTTTGTTATCTTTTTGCTACCCTCAGTGAACGTTGGTAGTTCATCGTCAGGGAACGGCAGTGATATGATATTCTCTTTCTACCTTCAGTGAAAGTTGGTAGACCATCGGCAATGAACGTTGGTGTTTGTTATCTTTTTGCTACCCTCGGTGAACGTTCGTAGTTCATCGTCAGGGAACGGCGGTGATATGATATTCTCTTTCTACCTTCAGTGAAATTCGGTAAACCATCGGCAGTGAACGTCGGTGTTTGTTATCTTTTTTCTACCCTCAGTGAACGTTGGTAGTTCATCATAAGGGAATAGTGGTGATATTATATTCTCTTTCTACCTTTAGTGAAAGTTGGTAGTTCATCGGCAGTGAACGTCGGTGTTTGTTATCTTTTTGCTACCCTCAATGAACATTGGTAGTTCGTCGTCAGTGAACGGAGATGATATGATATTCTCCTTCTACCTTCAGTGAAAGTTGGTACACCATCGGCAGTGAACGTCTATGTTTATTATCTTTTTTCTACCCTCACTGAATGTTGGTAGTTCATCGTCAGTGAACGGCGGTAATATGATATTCTCCTTCTACCTTCAGTGAAAGTTGGTAGACCATCGGCAGTGAACGTCGATGTTTGTTATCTTTTTTCTACCCTCAGTGAATGTTGGTAGTTCATCGTCAGTGAACGGCGGTGATATGATATTCTCCTTCTACCTTCAGTGAAAGTTGTTAGACCATCGGCAGTGAACGTCAGTGTTTGTTATCTCCTTCTACCTTCAGGGAAAGTTGGTAGACCATCGACAGTGAACGTCGATGTTTATTATCTTTTTACTATCCTAAGTGAACGTTGATAGATCATTGTCAGTGAACAGTGGTGATATTGTATATTCTCCTTCTACCTTCAGTGAAAGTTGGTAGACCATCGGCAGTGAACGTCGATGTTTGTTATCTTTCTCTCTTCCTTCAGTAAATGTTGGTAGCTTCACCTTCAGTAGAAGTTGGTGTGTCCTTTGACCATCCTACCATCCTCTCTGATTCAGTACTTTTGATCCACCAGTGATTTATTTTCCTGGTGGGGTGGCTCCTTTGTTTCACTCACAACCAGATCACACTAGGATTCTTGGTTCCCCTCCCTACATTTGATTTTGCCATTTTGAGGGATTACCAAGCACCTGGACTTATGTTCCTTTTGTGATCATTAATATTGTTTTGTTTTCTTCATTTAACTAATAAAATGCAATGTTGGTTTTTTTTGCTTGTTATCCATGTAGGTGATGGGCAATGAGATTTAACAAATTACTCCATGGGTTCATGAGTTTATTTCCATGCCCTAGTCAATAAATCTTGAGAGGTTCAAACCTCACCATTGGAGTGGTTTTGAAATAAATGGCATGGCAAGGTTGTTTTGGTTCATCACATTTCAAGGTTATTAGATTTGACTCAAAAGTACAAGGGATTGATTGGAGAAGTCGTTATGTTTGGACAAGGCCTTGTTCATATTGGTAACAAGAGCATATTTCTCTAAAATTTCAAGATATGGAAGTGGTTTTGGTGGCTATGAGTCCTCATTATCATCCTTAACAACTTCTATTCACAAAGCAAGAATATTGGTACAAGAAGTTTGTTTAAACTTGTCAAAGCTTCTCAAGGCATTTTCTTGATCTAGAAGCTAGGGTTTTGAACTTCAAAGGAGCATATCTTGCTCACATTTTGGTATTTTTGAGTGATTCCAAAGACATCCTTCTCTTCAAATGGTTATCAACAAATCACTTCAAAGTTCCAAGGAGTTTTCATGTGGAAGAAACTTGGTGAAGAAGAAAGTTTACAAGTCATCTAAATGAATCCACAATTTTACATAAGTAACTTTAATTGATCATAACTTGGTCAATTTTCATCACCTTGAGTCCATTATTTTTCCATAATGATCTTGAAGATGTGAAATTTATGCCTTCTTTTATGTGCAAAGTAGGAAAATGGATGGAAGTTGCCTTAAATATGCAAAAGATTATAGGTCATTTCATGATTTTTGTCTAATTCAACAAGTCATAACTTGCTCAATTTTTGGAGATTTTGATTGGTTCAAATTTCAAATGTCATTAAAGAGATCTACTTCATGCCATCTTTTTTGATCAAGAGAAAATTCCAAGTGGAAGGCCATGTTTGGATGCAAGACATTATAGGTCATTTTTGATGAAAATTTTGAAATATTTCTAAGTATGGAAAGTCAACCCTTTTTCTTCAACTTTGACTCAATGCAACTTTCAGCTCAAGCATCCATTTAACTCCATTCTTTTTCCATTGCAAATCTTGTAACCTCATCTTTCCAAAGCATAAAAAATCATGCCTTGAGACCCCTTGAGCTGAGAATGCCATAGTTTCAAAAATGGTAACTTGGAATTGAAGTTTCCTTGCAAGTCAGAATTTGAATTTCATATTACAACCTCTAAACCTCAAATTAACACGCGTTTTGGCTCTAAACATGATTAGCCAACTTTCCCAAGTGGATTAGTGCATTAAAATGCAATAATTGGATGAGTTTTAAAAAAGTTTGGATCACACTTCACTCATGCATCAGATTTGCACGAATTCCCTCCAAAACGCATCATTAACTCTTCCTTTTGATCCCATTCGCTTCTCCTATAAATACATGAACTATCCCATTCAATTTCTCAAGCTTGGATAGCCAGAATCACCCTGCCAAACTTGCTCCATAACTCAATTTTCTGTAATTCAAAATCCATTCTCGAGCCTTTTTCAATCCAATTTTTCCATCAGTTCATCTTCCTTGATCTTCCCTGAAGCTAACCACATAATTACATTCAAGAATCGTGCCCTATATTGCTCCATAGAAGTCCACTTTCAGAGCTCTGCAACTCAAATTCAATAGGTAGATTCCTTCATCAATTTTTCAAAACTCTGATATCATTGTGTTGCTCTCATTGCCTTGGTTCTAGTTGCAACACTTACCTTTTACTGGAAACACGTTTTGACTATGAAATTTCAAATCCCTTTTCAAAACATTCCTTCCAAATTGCTTGAGCTACAGTTTATATAAATGTGGCGCGAGGGCGCGGTTGTCTTCGTCTTGAATAGACGAAGCGAATGGCATAGGTCTGAGCTTCTGATTTTACAGTTTGAGAGACCTGCAATTCGTTATGGCTGGAGGTTGAAGATGACCAACGTGTCATCTTCCAACCAATGAAGGCGCGCCATCTGTATTTTTCAAATCTGATTTAATTAAGGATTCGGTACATTATTCACTAATGACCATGATATGCACAACGCGCCAGAACCCTTGGATTTGATTACTTACGCGTTTTGACTCTCATCCAATGGTCCACATATTTTACTTTTTTTTTCTTCTGATTTTTATATTTTAATTGTTTTAAATTTCAAAAAATCATAGAAAATTCATTTTTAGTCCAAAAAATCTGAAAAAGTTATGAAAAATATTTTTGATTATTCTCTTTCTGATTTTCATTTTTTCACAATTTAATTTTATGTTTTGGTATTTTTTATAAATTTTACACTTATTTGATTTGTTTTAAATGTTTAAAATTATTTTTATACATTTTAAAATTCTGAAAAAATCATGGAATGATCCAATGATATTGCGACCAATATTGGTTACCTTATTTTATTTTTGTTTTTGACTTTACTATTTCTTTATCATTTTTTATTTATTTTAATTTTAAAAATAGTTTCTGACTTTAAAAAAGTACCAAAAAATTTGTAAAATTATTTGAGCCCTTTTCTGATTTTTCTATGGTCTTACTTTTTATTTCTTGATTAATTTGAACATAGTTGATATTTTTCTCTTTATTTTCTATTTTTTAACATTATTTTTAAACCTATTTGTGTATATTAAAATATGATATTATTTTGTGATTATTTTCTGGCTGATCTTGAGTTAGATTTTGGATCATGAAGTTTATTAACATCATTTGATTCATAGTGTTGAGTTTAACTCCATAAAAATGGATGAATGATTTTAATAATAGTTTGATTAAAATTTAATTCAAAAGTGGTTTATTCATTTTTCCCCATCCATCTTCATCTCATCCCCTTTCTTATTGCACTAGATGTTGTTGGAGCATGATCACTATATCATGTCTAAAAACAAATGGTGTATAGATTGCTATTGACCGACCTCAAAATAGGTGCGACTTTTATATAAGTCCAATTACGATTACTTAACATAGCGTTAAATTTTGTCCCGATTTAAATAAGTGATCTTTTATGGCCCAAACTTATGATTGCAAGCCCAAGTATGTTAATTTGATCTCTTTGATCCAATAACCTTGAGATTCATTGTGTGGGGGCTTTGGTTCTACCAATCCTCTAATGGATCTTGTGATCGGTGGATCTGGAACTGACTGTTTAACGCTGGTTCGCGAAATGTCGCGGAAGCAAGAGTCGCCACCGTCTTTTATTTTCTCCAAATGGAAAGGACAAAAGCACAGAAAAATTCCTTATAGAGATTGCTCTCGGTTCGGGAGGTAGATTTATAGAAAGGGAAGGTGTTAGCACCCTTTCTATCCATGGTTATCCATGGGCTCTTAGATACTTGCTCATTTGTGTTTTCAAAATTGTTTGTTTTCTTTTCAACTGTGGGTTTAAAAAGTTTCTTTGAAAATTTCAGTTCGACTCTTGTATCAGTCCTCAAGAGTGTTTGAAAAGTTGCTTTCGAAAGCTTTTTGAAAAGGTGTCGGTGTGAAAAGTATTTTTGATTTGTTTTGAAATTAGAGCAAGTATCTAGAGTCGTCTACCTACCCTAAGGAATTCGTCTGTGTAAATGTCCTTAAAGTAGTGCCATCCCACCATCGAGAGGTAGGTAGCACCACCGTTGAAGGTGTTCGGGTCAATTCGAAGGTTCGGGACATGGTGATCACCGGAGCAATAGGAAGACACCTTAGAAGCTACCCTCATGCCATGTTCATGGACATGAGGACTTACTAAAACGTCCTCTACTCGACGATCACCTTTCGAGGGGCAAGGCAACAGTGAGGCGTATCCTAGGGGTGATGTGTGATTTGTGTGTCGTTTTCAGATATTTTTGTCTTGTCATGCATTGGTGATCTACGCGTTGTTTTTATTTTGGCATTCATTCTTTCATGCAAATTATTAACAGTTAAAAGATGCGAGAATTAAAAGTCCTACGCTATTACAAAGGCGCGGGTCCACATCGCCAAATTAATCCAGGACCCGATTTGAAATAAAATAAAGTGCGGAAAATAAATACCCTAATTGATCTATTACATAGCTTTGGGAGAATTACATTATATTCACAAAAGAGGAAATAAAAATAAAATGCGAGCATAAAAAAAATCGGGAATACGAGGGCGTTGGACCCTTTTAAGGAAATTAAATTACAATTATGAAATTAATTAAGTTAAATGAGAAAAGGAAATTATTTTTGAGTTTTTTGCATTTTATGGATTAATGGAATTAAAACCTAATTCTAAACTATTTTTTAATTTATTAAAAAAAGTGTTTTTAGTTTGACCTAATTTTAATTAATCATTTACATGGCAAATTATATTTACAAAATAATAATTAATAATTAAATATGGTGAAAAAGAAAAAAAGGATAAAAGTATAAAAACCTAATTCTACATTTTTTTAGTTTATTACAAAAAGTATTAAGATTTAAACCTAGAATTAACTAAATTAATTAATACAATTTATTTACAAAGAAAATATTAAATGGAAATATATTTTTTTATTTTTTATAGTTTCTGAATTTTTGGGTATTTTTTATATTAGGAAAATATTAATTTATAAATTAAAAATAAATAATTAAATTAAAACAAATAATAAAGAATAGGAAAAAGAAAAGAAATACAAACCCTAGGGGGTGTTGACCCCAATTTGGAGGTAAACTGTCAGCAATCTGGCCCATTTGTGGGAGGCCTCTTTTGACTTTCTCAGCGCGCGTGTGGCCTGGTTGACCAACGAGTATGGTGTTCATCAGATCATGGCCCTTGGATTGAGGTTCTGAGACATGTGGCGCGCTTGGATTGTGGACGTATGGTGAACTTCTAGAGGGAGCGCTACATGCAAACATGGACAGAAAAATAATATGGAGAAAGGAGGGGACCTGGGAATCGAACTCAGGTCCCAGAGTGTACCAAATCAATGCCTTGCCACTGAGCCACTTACACGCTTTGTATATAATATAGCAAATAAACAACATAATGCAAAACAATGGTTAGTGGTTAATTTCGCGCGAAATTCAAACGCACCAACCGCTGGCTTACACCTCACCTTCTTCCCCAATTGTTCTGCATTTTCCTGGAAAAAAAACAAGATTGTGGGGGTTTTAAACCCCCACTACATGATATATGAAAAAATAGCGAATAGGCCGTCGTTGTTCATAAATTAGGCGCGATAGGATGACTGGATTCGTGTGAAGCTTCTGGTTCTGATGGTATAAGTCTCATGTCTCAATTTTTCCAGAACAAGGAAACCCCAAATTGAAAGTTCTGAAACCCTAGAAGATGTCAATGGTAGATTCTCATACCGGGCATGAAAACTCAATTAAAGTATACCATTAGTTTCAGAATGATTCAATTAGTATATATCAACATCAAAAACACATGAAAAATGCAGGGAATTCAAGATGCGATTATGAGTATTTTCGTGAAAAGTGAGACATGGTTCTACCAGTTCTTTGCGTTAGAAGCAGTGGCTTTGATCCAGAAACGTTCCTTGAGGCCTCAGGAATGTAATGGGATTGTTCTCTTGCCTTGAAACGCTTTGGAATGGTGTTTTCAATTTTGACTTTTTTCACAAAAATTGCAAAGTATGTTTTGGTTCTTGGGCGCAGTTTTCAGGGTCTAGGTATTAGGTTTGCATTCTGACTTATGTATGGGATGAATTAGGGTTGAATTTTGAGCCAAAAGATCAATGCATTGATGTATCAAATATTTGATTTTCAATGAATATTTTTTCAATCTTTTTCATGTGTTTTTGATTCCAATCATGGCCAAACCTTCCTTTTTTTGATGTGCACGAATCTTCAATGACCAATGAGAGCAAATGCTGCATAAAAAGATTCAAATGCATTTGTTTAGTATTTTTTCCATATTTTATTTAATTAAATGAATTAATTGTGATTAAAAATTCAAATAAATAATAAAAATGATGAAATAAATCCCCTTTGGGCCAAATGGTCGTGCATAGTCTTTGGATCATGATTCTTGGAAGAAAATGTGGCCCATTAGCAATTTTGAGGCATTTGAAGCAAAGTTGACTTTTCAAAATTCCCAAAAATTTCCCAACTTCCACAAGGCATATCTTGCTCAATTTTTAAGTTTTCATCATGTTCTTGGACATTTTGGAAAGGTCTTGAAGTCCTCTAACCAATGCCTTTGGTCCCATGTCATTTTGATTTACCAATCTCAAGTTATGGCCTTTGACTTAAAGTCCCTTTTTGTTGACTTTTGAAAATGACCTATAATGTTGAAATTGATAACTTTTTGTGAGAGCATTTCTTGGACTTGAAGTGTGAAGAGGAGTTGTAGGAAATGTCATTCTCTTCAAAATGAGCTTTGGATGTAATTTTTCTGATAAACCATGTGGAAGTTATGCCTTGGTCAAGTTACAGTTGACTTTTTCAACTGTCCAAATATGGAAACTTTTGCATCTTGAGACTTTTTGAGCCATGCCTTGAGAATCATGATCAAGAATTGATCCAATGATGTTTGTGGCTTCAAAATAAGATATTGACCAAAAATTTGGACTCTTGACTGTCAAATGACCATTTTGCCCCTGCAGTTGACTGTGAAGCAATTAGGGTTTTTGACTGTGCAATTTTGTGCTGTAAGTCTTGAAACTTGGCATGAGGATGCTTGACCATGTTTGTGTGCATGTGGGACTTGATTGGACCCTTGAAAACTTCAATTTCTTTGCCAGAATCAAAACCCTAGTTTTTGACTGTTAGGAGGCCTTTGAACTGTGCAACCCTTGGGGAGATTTTGAAGCATGTTCTTTGCAAATTTTGAAGAATATGGGAGGGCAAATTTTGGGGTACAACAGATCTAACACACCTTTGGTCAACGCGGATCACTTAAACATCGTTGATCATTAAATGGTACTTATGAGAATTCCAAATGGATGATATACTTGACAAAAAACAAATGCAACTTGTTGTGTGGAGGCTTTGGTTCTACCAATCCTCTAATGAGTTCCAAATGCATGTTTCAAGATGGTCATCCAACTAAGAACTAATTATTGACTTGTTTTACCTTATTCTTTTATTCTTTTTTATGCTTTATGTACTATTTACTTTTAGCATTTACATTTCATGCCATTTTCATCTTTGCTCATTTGAGCATTTATTTTCTTGCCATTTTTTACTTTGCTCACTTGAGCTTTTCTTTTCCTTTCTTAAGATACTTAATAATCAACATAAACCCTAAAAAAATATTTAATGGTACTTGGACTATTTGGTTACTATCCTTGGCATTATGGAGCATGGGACTTTTCTCGGACTTAGGATTAGAAACCTTGGCATATCTTGGAGACTTTGTGACCTTATTTGATTATTTTGTATGGAGTTCTTGTGGTTTACCTAAAGACATTGGGTTGTTTGTTTGTTTTGTGTGCAGGTTATTGTGATTACATACTTTGTTTGTAATCTGGAATTCACCGTATACAGCCGTTACTCTGCCCAATTTTTATGAAGACTTAATACACTTGAAGTTTGGTTCTCTCAAGAGGTCTAGTATTTTTCCTTGCTTGGTTTCAATCCAAGGAATGGGAATTCTATCTTGGCTCATAATGTCAAGTTTTGGCTTCTTGTTGGTTAGATGGTTCTTATCCCTAGCTTTTACCTTATGCTTTAGGATAGCCTTTTCTTCTCCTCCCATCTTCTTTAATTTCAAAAATGTTCTTCCTCCTTTTGAAAACCCTTCTTGTTTTAAACTTGAACCACTTTTATAATAAACTTGGACTTATGTCCATGTATTTTTAAAAAACATTTTCATAAATAAACCCCAATCAACTTTATGATACCTTGACATTTTTGTGAAAAGACTAAAAGTCAATAAATCTAATTTCAAACCATTTTGCCACTTTGGCTTTTTACCTCTTAAACTTTTCTCAAAAGATTAAACTCTTGTCAATCCTTGTAGTGATGCAAACAACTATACTTCTACAATATGTAGTGAAGAAAGATATTTTCCACTTGGGTGTTGAGTGAGGCATTGTTGATTTTAAAATCCAAGCCATATCCTCCACTTTGAGATGATTCTAATTCTCCTTTCTCATGATTGTGGGTGGTAGGTATGTTTTCCACACGGACAATGATGATGATGTTTTATCTTATAAAATTAACCAACACAATTGTGTTTTCAATTTTTAAAAGAGGAACTACGTGTACCCTGATCCCCTATTGCACGAAAGGTGGTACATAGGCACTAAAGGTTCACAACCACGACGGGTACAAAAATCATAAAAAAATATATTTCTTTTCTCACCTCCACCGTCCATTTTATATAACAATTTTTATAGCCAAAATATACAGATTTTTACAAAGAGGCTCCTGCAGAGTACCGTAGATGTTGAGGGTGTTAATACCTTCCCTTTGCATAACCAACCCCCTTACCTTGAATCTTTCCCCCTCTTTTTGGGTTATTCGATCTTTTCCCATTCCTTTGGGAACAATAAAGCGCGGTGGTGATTTTTATCTTGATTTGTATAAAGTCTAGTCAATCCAATGGCTTAGTCTTGAACATTTCTACCGCTACAAGTTGGAAGGAACTAATATTCACAATTGGGAAGATTTGGCGTCTTCTTTTTACAAGCAATAACAATATAATGATGACCTAGCTCCGGCACGAACACAACTATAAGGTATGTCTATGGGTGATGGTGAGGGTTTAAAAAATTATGCCCAGAAATGGAGGGATCTTGCAGGAAGAGTCCAGTCCCCCTTATCTGACAGAGAGTTGGTGGATATGTTCTTGGGCACGTTGTCTGGTCCATTCTTCAACCATCTGATCGGAAGCTCTTCGGATGGATTTACTGAACTAATCATGACTGGTGAGCGGGTAGAAGCCTATATTAAGAGCGGAAAAATTCAAAGGGATGCATCCTCAAGCACGATGAAAAAACCCTTCACTGGAAAGAAGGAGATCAGTGTTGCTTATGGAAAAAGGAATCAAAACAAAACTGAACTTCGTCCGATGGTAGGGGATATTATGATCTCCAATCCTATATAGAATCAACAGTGAAACCATCAACGCAGGCCGAAGGCGCCCATAAGACGATTCACCCGGATCATCATGACTGTGTCCCATGTTTTTCCACATATATTAAAGTCCAATCTGGTTACTCTAAAGGAAGCTCCCAAGAACCCCAATAATGTTTCTCCCTGCTACAACCCGAATGCTCGATGTGCCTAACATTCTGAAAGTCTGGGAAATGATACAAACGATTATTGAGCCTTGAAGAATAAGGTACAAGACATTATCGAGACGAAAGAGATCGAGTTTAACCCTCCAGAAACACCTAATGTAATAAAGGCGCCAATGCCCAAACATGGCAAGGGTGTCAATGTTGTTAATGATGACTGTTTTGTTTCCTCCGTAGATGTATTAACTACTCCCATTTTGACTGTTAAACAGAATCTATTGCAAGCCAGTCTGTTTCCTGGATGTGATGAAAGTTGTCACTTATGTATGTCTCTACCAGATAGCTGTTTGTTACTAAAGATGGGCATCCAGCGCCTGATGGTTAACAAATAAATCTTGTTCGAGAAAGTTCCTCTTACCAGAAATTCATATGAAGATGTCTCAATAATCACCATTTCTGACAATCCTCCCAGGGTTTCCACCAAAAGACCCGTCAGGATTACATCTGTTCCAAAGTCTGCTTCCCTAATCATCACCATGCCGGGGCCAATATCATATTCCTAGGATAAGGTTGTTCCCTGGAACTATGGGGCTGACGTATATTACCATGGCGTCAACCAAGATCAATTGGCTATTGAAGACGAAGTTGCTAAAGGTACTGACCCTGACATCGACAATATAGTTGGGACCAGTAAGATAACGAGAAGTGGACAGATTTTCTCCCTATAGATCTCTCCAAAGACCATTGTTACTCCTGTAATTATTCTCGTTGTCGCTCTTGTCAGTTTTCCCAGTGTTACTTATATTGTTAGTCCTACTGTTATCCCTGCTACTGAATCGGCCGAGACACGGGGCAAAGAGGTATTGTTTGAGCCTTTCTAGACAAAGGCACATCCAAAACTCATTCTTGAGGCTTCTAGGAAGGAGATAGAAGAGATATTAAAGATAATCAAGAAAAGTGATTACAACATCGTGGAGCAGTTGGAGCAGACCCCCTCAAAAATATCAATGTTGGCCTTACTTTTGTGCTCTGAGACCCATGATAAGGCCTTAGTAAAATTTCTGAAGACCGCCCACATTCCCCAAGAGACCTTCATTGATCAATTCGAGAATTGTGTGGCCAGTCTAACTGCTGATAATGGACTGGGTTTTTCTAATGCTGATTTAACTCTCAAGGGAAGGAAACACAATGATGCCCTGTATGTCTCCATTGAGTAAAGAGGCACTACATTAGCCCGTGTTCTGGTGGATACAGGTTCGTCGCTGAATGTCTTACCCAAGAATGCTCTTGATCGACTAGATTGTGAAGGACTCACATTGAAGCCCAACAACATTGTGGTGAGGGCCTTCGATGGTTCTAAAAGAACGGTGCATAGAGAAGTAGACATCCCTATCAAAGTTGGAACTCAGACTTTTGATTCAACCTTCTATGTGATGGATATCCGCCCATCCTATTCCTATATGTTGGTTCGACCCTGAATCCATGGGGATTATGCTGTCACTTCTACCCTACATCAGATGTTGAAGTACCCAGTCAAGGAAAAGATTATCACAGTCCATGGGGAGGAGGAATACATGGTTAGCCACCTGAACTCTTTCAGGTATGTTGAAATGGACGGAGAGTTCATCGAGACCCCTATCATAATTTTGAGGAGGTTCCACAGACGGTTGCTACAACTAATACTACTACCAAGGCTCCGAAGATTACTAGAACTCCATTGAAAATGGCCTCTCTGAAGGATGCTAAAGCAGTAGTTGAGGAAGGTGGATGTACCATCTGGGGTCAACTTCCGGATATTCCCTACAAATCTAACAAATTTAGTTTGGGTTTTAATTCGGAGGCCCAAAGAGCTGTTTGACATACTCGCTCTAGGGGACCACCATTACGCATTAGCAATCAGGGAGTCATTGCATTCGAAGACAGTGATAGCAGTTGTGACATGGACGAGTGGATTTTTCCAACCATCGACGGTGGACTCAACAATTGGGACGCCAAATATTTTGTTCCTATTACTTTTATTCAAGAGTAATTGTCTTTTAAATTTTTCGGGCTTGTAATATTTAAACAATTTAGACTTTAAAACCTTGTGTCTTACCCGATGCACAATGGTCCATCTGTGAGGGTTGTTACTTCATCTTCATATGTCATTAATAAATCATGGGACATTTTTGCATGCAAATTTTACGCTTTTGGTTTTTTTCTACCTTTTATTTTATCAAAGATAGCTATGCTCTTACATACGCTCAGATATCGAAATGCAGATCCACATCCACTCGGGATCCCATTGGTAACGTTTCTACTATGGCCTATCATGACTTTGAAAATCCGATCTACCAAGCCGTGGAAGAAGGTGAGGAAGATTGTGAGGTACCAGGGGAACTTTCTAGATTATTACAACAGTAAGAAAGGACAATACAGCCCCACGAAGAGCCGGTTGAAACAGTTAACTTAGGTACTGAAGAGGAAAAGAAATAAGTCAAGATAGGTGCCAACCTGGAGCATAGTGTCAAGAAGCGTCTAACTCAAATACTACATGACTATGTTGAGGTCTTTGCCTGGTCATACGAAGACATGCTAGGACTCGACACTGATATCGTGGTCCATTGTCTGCCGGTAAAAGAAGACTTCCCTACAGTGAAATAGAAGGTTCGTCGTATGCGGCCAGAAATGTCAGAAAAATCAAGACTGATGTCATGAAGCAGTTCAACGCCTGATTCTTAGTTGTCACCTCTTATCCATAATGGGTTGCCAATATTGTTCTGGTGCATAAGAAAGATGGTGAGGTACGTGTGTGTGTGGATTACAGAGAACTGAATAGGGCAAACCCCAAGGATGACTTTTCGCTTCCCCACATTGATATTCTGGTTGACAACACCGCACAGCATAAAGTATTCTCCTTCATGTATGGTTTCTCCGAATAAAATCAGATTAAAATGGAACATGAGGACATGGAGAAAACGACCTTCGTCACACAATGGGGCATTTTCTGTTACAAAGTTATGCCATTTGGGATGAAGAACGTCGAGGCAACCTATCAGTGTGCCATGGTAGCTTTGTTTCACGATATGATCCATCACGAGATAGAGGTCTATGTGGATGATATGATAGCCAGATCTCAAAATGAAGAGGAACACCTTGTCCACCTGCAAAAGCTATTTGATAGACTGAAGAAATACAAACTAAGGTTGAACCCGAATAAGTGCACTTTTGGAGTAAGATCCGGTAAGCTCTTAGGCTTCGTTGTCAGCGGTAAAGGTATTGAAGTGGACCCTGCAAAGGTAAAAGCAATACAAGAAATGCCCGCTCCTCGCACTGAGAAGGAAGTTAGGGGATTCTTAGGACGGCTAAACTACATCGCCAGATTCATTTCCCATCTAACCGCTACTTGTGAACCAATCTTCAAATTACTGAAGAAAGATCAAGTGGTGGAATGGAATGACGACTGGAAAGCTGTCTTTGATAGAATCAAGAAGTACCTTCAAAAGCATCCTATTTTGATGCCGCCAGTTGAGGGAAGACCTCTTATCATGTACCTAACAGTTTTGGAAAATTCAATGGGGTGTGTGTTGGGGCAGCATGACGAGTCTGGCCGAAAAGAGCATGCAATATACTACCAGAGAAAAAAGTTTACCGATTGTGAAACCAGATATTCACTGCTCGAGAAAACTTGTTGCACTCTGGCATGGGCTACTCGCCGGCTAAGATAGTATATGCTGACTCACACTATCTTATTAATATCCAAGATGGATCCAATTAAATACATATTCGAGAAGCCCGCCCTCTTTGGAAGAATAGCAAGATGGCAGATGGTCCTGACCGAATACGACATTTAGTACACTACCCAAAAAGCAATAAAGGGGGGTGTACTAGCTGATCATTTGGCTCATCAGGCTGTGGATGACTATCAATACATGAATTTTGAATTTCCCAGATGAAGACATCATGTTGGTAAATGATTGTGAAGAACTCGGACCATATGACGGACCTGAACAAGGATCCCGATGGACCATGGTTTTTGACAGAGCATCCAACGCACTCGGCAACGGCATCGGTGTTGTGATCATATCCCCTGAAGGCTGTCATACTCCCTTCACTGCCAGGTTGTGTTTCAACTGTACCAATAATATGGATGAATATGAAGCGTGCATTATGGGTCTCAAAGCTGCCATAGATTTGGGGATCTAATCCTTAAGTATATTTGGAGACTCAGGATTAGTAATCAGTCAGATCAAAGGAGAATGAGACACGAAGCATCCTAATATCATCCCTTACAAAGAACATGTGTTGACACTGATCCCACATTTTGAGGAAATTACCTTTGAGCATTTTCCACGAGAGGAAAATCAACTAGCGGACACGCTAGTCACTATGTAATCCATGTTCAAAATCAGGTGGGATAATGAGGCTCTTCAAATCACTATTGAGAGGATGGACGAACCAACATACAGTCACAAGATTGATACTGAAGAAGTAGTGGACAAACCTTGGTCCATGAAATTAAAAGATATCTCGACGCCCAATAATATCATGATGGAGCTTCAGTCAATGATAAGAAGTTCCTAAGAAGGTTCTCTGCTTAATTCTTCCTTGATAGAGGAATCTTCTATAAGCGCAACCACGGCTCTACTTTGCTTCGATGCGTAGACAAGAGTGAGGCAGAAAAGATCATGGTTGATTTACAAGAAGGTTCCTTTGGCACCCATTCTAGTGGGAACACGATGGCTAAAAAGATCCTACGGGAAGGATACTACTGGTCCACCATGGAAGCGGACTGTTATCAGCATTCACGGACTTATCACAAGTGCCAGATCTATGCTGACAAAATACATGTACCTCCAGTTCCTCTAAACGTCTTGACTGCTCCTTGGCCATTCGTAATGTGGGGCATTGACATGATTGGAGAGATCAGACCTACAGCTTCTAATGGACACCACTTCATCTTGGTTTCCATTGATTACTTCATGAAGTGGGTTGAGGTAGCTTCATTTGCTTCTGTTACCAAGAACGTTGTGGCCCGATTCATCAGACAAAATCTTATCTGTCGATATGGTATTCCGGAGAGAATCATTACAGATAATGGTACCAATCTTAATAATACTATGATCACCAGACTATGCGTGCAATTCAAGATTCAACATCATAACTCTTCTCATTATCGGCCGAAGATGAATGGCATTGTAGAAGCCGCTAATAAAAACATCAAGAAGATCATAAAAAAGATAACAGTGACCTATAAGTACTGGCATGAGATGTTACCATTTGCTCTCTACGGTTACTGTACCACGGCGCACACATTAACAGGGGCAACTCCTTTCTCTTTGGTATATGGCATGGAAGTTGTCCTACCAATTGAAGTCCATATACCTTCTTTGAGAATCATGAGGGAGTTAGGGTTGAATTAAGATGAATGGATTCAAACTTGACTTGACCAATTGAACTTGATTGATGAGAAGAGGCTTACAGTTGTCTTTCATGGCCAGATGTACCAAAAACGTATGATTAAAGCTTTTAACAAGAAGGTCAGATGTTAGGTATATCAGGTTGGTGACTTGGTAATCAAGTGTATCATACTTCCACAAGGTGATCCCAGGGGCAAATGGACTCCTACATACAAAGGACCATTTGTGATCAAAAACATATTTTCTGGTGGGGCCATGATCTTAACCACTATGGACGGCGACGACCTTTCGCACCCTGTAAATGTGGACATAGTCAAAAGATACTACGCGTGAAAAAGACCCGCTAGGTTGACTGGCCTAGGAAAAAATTAGGGATAAACAAAAAAAATTGTACACCCGTGTAATACGGTGGGAGAACTGACTTGGGTGTTTTGTGTTTTATCGTAATTGTTGCGGATAGCAAGAGTCGCCATCGACTTTTCTTTTATCCAATAAAGGAAAGGGTGAAAAGAACAGGAAAGACCTTTGAGATTATTTTCTTGAGTTTGTGGGTAGATTATGAAAAGGGAAGGTGTTAGCACCCTTTTCATCCATAGTTATCTATGGGCTCTTAGTTGCTTGCTAGATTATTTCTTTTGTTTGAAAGTGTGCTTTGTGGTGGATTTTGAAAGTATTTTTGAAGAGCTCCTTCGTTTAGGCTAACTTTGTAATGATTCTCGTCTCTATAAGAATGTATACAAAGTGTTGGTCTTTTGAAAATATTTCATGGAAAGTGTTGGTGCATTTATAAAGGTGTTTGTGTTTCAAGATGAGCAAGCAACTAAGAACATTTCTACCTACTCAAAAGTCTTTGTTCTTTTCCTCCACTTTTAGATGTTTCTATATTACCATTGATTGGTAAGAAGCCTTATCTTTTGATGTAAAGGGACGGCGTGGGTCATCGTATAGTCATGATAGTAATGTTGTGAGATATCTTAGCATTTCTCTAGAGGGACTAAGATCATTTGTAAGGCAACATTCGAAGCCTCATCGAGGGGCTATGATCTTGTATTCTTGATTGTTTTTTCTAAAACGCCTCACATGCATAACATGACCATTTTTCATAAGGAAACAAGTGGAGTTAACCCTAGAGGTGCATGTGTGAAAGTGTTTGTATTTCATGCTTGATTTATCTTGAATTAGGGCTTTCTAAGTATTGATTTTATCTTTCCATACAAACCCTAATTACTAGCATTTATATGAAAGCGATAAATTGCGGAAAGTAAATATCCTACGCTATTACAATCACTTGGGGATGTGGTGTACAAATTTACGAATGGGGGTTGCAAGAAATTAAATTCCTAATTATCTATTACAACCATATTGAAATAATGTACAAGAATTGAAATGTAAAATAGATTTGTTTTGTTTTTGTTAAGAGAAGAAATAAATTTGCATAAGGAAATGTTTTTAGTCTTTTTGTTTTAAAATAAATAAAGCAAAGTATATGAATATAAAGTATTTTTTATGTTTTTGATTAATGAAAATAAAAGTGATGATAAAAATAATAAGAGAATAAGAGTTAAAGTCAGCGTGTTGCTGAAAGAATAGAAATAAGATAGAGTTGAAGTTCTTATTCTGGCGTACTGCAAATCAGAAAACAAATGTTAGAGGAAATGGGGAAAGTCAGAAGTTCTGGATCCATATGCACTAAAGTTCTGGGGTTGTTGGGAATAAAGGAAAACCTAGAAGTTCTGATTGCTGAGAGAGCCTATAAGTTCTGATGCAGTTGGAAACCTAGAAGTTCTAGTGTTATTGGTAGGCTAGAAGTTCTGTTAATGGGTAAGTGAGGTGACGATGTTATTGGATGAGAATATCTAAAAGTTCTGGTCTAGGAGTATTGTTTTGACAAACAAACTGGGAGGGGTTTATCTAGAAGTTCTGGTCCAGGATTATTGTTTGAAAAATAATGGGGTAAAAATGTTAAGAAATAAACACAAAAGATGCTTCTGGGGCTAGAACCCAGGACCCTTAACACTAATGCCTTATGCGCGCGCTTTCTACCACTGGGGTTTCTATACATTCGGTATTAGAAGCAAAAACATAAATATATATTACAAAGTAAGTTATGATGATGAACTTCATCTTCTTCTTCGCGCCAGCCAGAGCATCTGCAACTTAGTCGTTTCTTAAAAAAATGAAAAATGAAAACATAGCAGTTATGGCAAATTTCATCATGGTTTCAGAAATACAAAGCATCAAAAATGTAAATCACAAGCATGCATGAATTTTGCTAATCCTAATTCTGAACCCTAATTTCCTCAAGAAGTTCTGATCTGAAATTCTCTCTACTAAGGCCATATAAATGAAATCTATAAATATGTACAAATTCAGAGCCATGATATCTACATTATGTCTTTGAAATTGCAAGCCTAACAATGCCTAAGTAATGAGATGAAAATCAGAAGAAACTTACCTTGCAGCTAGAAATTATTCTGTGAGTTAGAGCTTGGTTCAGATTGCTGTGATATTCTGGCCAGCTTCCTCAAATTCTCATAAAGCTAAAGCAACCCTTAACTTTAAGTTATGGATGGTTGGAATGCTCTGGAGCAGTCAATGTGCAAAGTTCTAATTTTTGAAATGTAGATTGGTGAAGACTATATTATAGTTTGAAAATAGAAGTTGGGAAAGCTTCTACGTATATACCAAAAACTGTGTGGATGATTTGGCCAAGAAACGCACAAGGAAAATTAGAGTTTTGATGCAAAAAATCAAAAACTAGTAGGTTTTGTGTTTGTGTTGCAGTTTCAGGTTCTTGGGAATTTTTAGCAAGGTTTCAGGGCTTTTTTCAATCCTCCTTCAATTTTCAAATGAAGCTTAAATTATAGGCAAAGTATTAAAATCTTGGAGAAGTCAGGAGTACAACCATCATGTGTTATGGATCGTTGACTTATTTTTGAAGCAAGTTTAGACAAGCATGGTTTCAGGGCAAGGTAGGGTGATTAGCATCTTTAAACACGCCTAATCTGAGTTTGTAGGCATGATTTATGGGGAAGTACACTCAGAAACAAAGTAAAGTATTGGCTCAAAATAAACTGTACAAAAGTTTACTTTTCAAGGACAGCAGTGGTACTTTTATGCCACACGTGGGAAGATCCTTTGGATAAAGGCTTAAATACTGGAATAAAGACTCAAAAGTTAGTGTAAGCATTAAATGATGATGAGAAGCAAGAAGGCCTGCAACATGAGACTATGCAGCATGGCCTGAAAATGGATCAAAAGTTCAGCATAAACGTGAGCTTAGATTAAGAACAAATGTCAAACTTCTGATCTTTGATTCTTCATGTTCTAGTCTAATCTGAAAGAGTTCTTAGACTTTTCAAAAATCTTGTAACATGCTTTGTAAACCCTCTTTGAATCACTTTTGCAAACTCTGATTGTACCTACGTGAAAACTGGCCCAGAAGTTCTAATCAAATTCTGACTTGGAAAGGCTCAGAATTTACTAAGTGTTTTAGTTTCATGGACGTGTCTTCAAGGATTTATAACTTGAAATCCAAGCATTTCTAGGAGGAGTTCTATTCTGCAATGTTTTAGATCTCATTGAGATCTACAACTCTTGTGTCAGAAGTTCTTCCTAAATCATCTTGCATCATGATGAAAATCTGGCCAGAAGTTCTGAACTTATCATATTTTCTTAACACTTAGAAAAATTTCTAAGTGTTTAGAACTTTGACTTTTCCAAAGTAATTTTGAATTTTTATTTTCTTGATGAACCAACTTCATATTCTAACATGTCTTGATGAAATTTGATTCTTGAAACTTGATTTTGATCAAAAAGTCAAAGTTTGACTTTTCAATGTGCATTTTAACCATTTTACCCTTGTGCCAATTCCAAACCTAAATTGATGTATCAGTGCTACAAACTTGAGTCATGGAAAATCTTGTGAGAATAATCTTGAGAAATGAGAGAGAAAATTGTGGGGTACAAAAACTGTCTCTGTTCAATCTTCTTAAGCCTGAAGAGTTAGATTGGCGAACCTGTCATTCGTGACTTGAAGGTGGAAGATGATTGAATACTAGAGTGCCCAGAAATTTGCACTCGATGATGTGGTTATTGATTGTTTAGGGAATGGTCTTAAAGATGCCATTTGGGGAGATGATGGAGAGTTATCAGAGATGGGCTTATTGATGCCATCCAGAGTGATTGGGGAAGGTATCAGGATAAATCTTTTGGTTGAAATAGTAGATATCTTTTGCCTGTTTTTAACTGGAAGAGATAAATCTAACCAGAAGAGGTTTTCATTTGCCTATTGTTAATCTGGAAGAACTAAATCTAACCAGAAGAGGTATTCATTTGCCTGTTGTTAATCTGGAAGAACTAAATCTAACAAGAAGAGGTCTTCATTTTCCTGTTGTTAATCTGGAAGAACTAAAACTAACCAGAAGAGGTCTTCATTTGCCTGTTGTTACTCTGGAAGAACTAAATCTAACCAGAAGAGGTCTTCATTTGATGATTGATTTTTCTTGAAAGGAAGAGGATTAGTTGCATGCAGGTGTATGCATGGCGTAATGATGTTCTCAAAATGAACGAGATTAGGTTGTATGCATTTGTCATGTATGTGTTATGGTTTATGAATGTGATGTGTTTATTCTAGTGTGTCTTTGTCTAGGAAAATAAATCCTTGACAACATTCTGGGGAGCCTTGGGAGGCTGAATCCGGAACTGTTGTTGGAGAGTAGGTGTATCTTCAACTTTTTTTAGAATGTTTCCGCTGGGAATTCTTGTTTTATTATTTGAGGAGAAATCTGCTGGGGAATATTGACTTTGGCTCTTTGCATGAGGAAGCTTCTATGGGGGGTGTTGATTTCTGCTTGGAGGAATAACGTTCAGGTATTTTGGTTGTACCTTGCCCTACTGGGGAGTTATTCCTGATTGGAGAGAATCGAAAGTTGGCTGTTACCTGGTCAAAATCCAGGCTTGGTAGCAATTTGTTGGGGATAATGAAGTTAACTATTATCTGGTCATATTCCAGGCTTCGCAGCGACTTACAGGGGAAGATTAGAATTAACTGTTATCTGGTCGAATTCCAGGCTTCGCAGAAAATTACTTGGGAGAGTGAAGTTCGGCTGTTATCTGGTCGGATTCCAGGCTCCGCAGCAACTTAATAACATTAAACTACTATTTGGCCAGGTTCTAGGTTTCAAAGAAAATTTCTGAGGTGGATGAAGTTAATTATTATCTGGTCAAATTCCAGGCTTCGTAATAACTTACTTGAAAGGATGGAGTTGAATTGATACCTGGTCGGGTCCAGGCTTCACAGTAACTTGCTTAAAAGGATGAAGTTAAACTGATATCTGGTCGGGTCCAGACTTTTCAGTAACTTGCTTGAAGGGATGAAGTTGAACTGATATCTGGTCGGGTCCAGGATTTACAGTAATTTGCAGGGGGTAGAGGCAAACTCTACTGGGGAAAAGAAGTTAAACCATTTTCTGGTCGGGTCCAAGTTTTACAATATCTCGAGAGGTTAAACTGTTATCTGGTCGGGTCCAGGCTTTATAATAATTGAAAATTGTTTGAATAGGAATGATCCCATTGGGGAGTGTATTATTTTGTTGGGGAGTAAACCTTTTTGAAGAGAATATTCGATGACCTGCTGGCAAGATGAATTCTTTAGGAAGAACTCCACAAGGCTTCTTCTTTTATGACCAAACTCAGCTGGGGAGAGGGTTGTCGAGAGATTGGAAACTCTGACCGAGGATTGTATAACTCCAGCTTTATGGGCAACTCTGTTGGGGCAAAGGTTTAATGTAGCCGGCTCTGTGGGGATAATGCTAATAAGATAACTCTGTGGAGAAATCTCAACTGCATTAAAGAGATGCTTGTTGCTGCTTGGCAGCACATATTTTGCTAAATAGTTTAATCATGTTTATATTCATATGTTCATTCAATTTTAGTCATTGGACGTCTTTGCACTCAAAACAAAAACAAAGAGTTTGCACGTCAAAGTATATTTGTATTGTTGTTTTTCCCATGAATAGGCATTTTGTACAAAGATACAAAGATCCTAGTAAGAGGAAATCGTCGAAAGGAAAACAAAATTGAAAACAAAAATAACAACCATGTGGAAATAATCTCATTGTGTTCCAACTCTACTATTGCTCCAATGTCTCCGAACGTCCCTTGCCATTGACAGAAGTTGATTGGATTGATCTTGGACCGTTTGAACCCAGACCTTGGTAATAAAGTCGACTGTGGTGATTCCACGGGACATAGTCATACGCTTTCAATCCTTAACTTTTTCCTGGACTGCCCTTTCGGGTTTTCAGCCCACCAGGATACCCATTTTTGCCCAAGTCGCCCTTTCGGGTTTTCGACTTGCCGGGTGTACAATCTTTTTCATATATCCCTAATTGTTTCCTAAACCTTTGGTTCGTCGGGATGCCCTTATCTTGCCTAGGTGTGTCAACCTAGCGGGTCTCTTATGCGTAGTATTTTTTAACTATGTCAGCGTTCACAGGATGTGGGAAATCTTCACCGTCCATAGTAGTCAGCATCATGGCACCACCAGAGAAAACTTTCTTGACAACAAATGGCCCTTCGTAAGTGGGAGTCCATTTTCCCCTGGGGTCGCCTTGTGGAAGAATGATGTGCTTTATTACCAAATCACCAGCTTGATATACTCGAGGACTGGTCTTTTTGTTGAAAGCCTTGACCATACGTTTCTGGTACATCTGACCATGACAAACAGCAGCCAATCGCTTTTCATCTATCAAGTTCAATTGATCCAATTTTGTCTGAATCCATTCTTCTTCTCCTAGACCTGCTTCCTTCATAATCCTTAGGTAGGGAATCTGAACTTCTATTGGTAGGACAACTTCCATGCCATAGACCAAAGAAAAAGGAGTTGCCCCAGTCGATGTCCAAGCTGAAGTACGATAGCCATGACGAGCAAACGGTAACATCTCATGCCAGTCTTTGTAGGTTACTACCATCTTTTGCACAATCTTCTTAATTTTTTTGTTGGCTGCTTCCAATGTGCCATTCATTTTAGGTCTATAAGGAGAAGAATTGTGATGCTTTATTTTTAATTGAGTGCAAAGTTCCATAATCATAGCATTGTTGAGATTGGTTCCATTGTCAGTGATGATCCTTTCGGGGATACCAAAGCGGCAAAAGAGGTTATGTTTGATGAATCTGGCAATAACGTTCTTTGTGACTGAGGAAAATGAGGCAGCTTCGACCCGTTTGGTGAAATAATCGATAGCGATAAGAATGAAGTGATGTCCATTGGAAGCAGTAGGTTTAATGTCTCCAATCATGTCAATGCCCCCCATTTCAAACGGCCACGGAGCAGTCATGACATTTAGAGGAATATGAGGCACATGGACCTTGTTAGCATAGATTTGGAACTTGTGGCAAGTCCTTGAGTGATGATGGCAATCAGTTTCCATTGTTGACCAATAGTAACCAGCTCTCAGGATTTTCTTGGCCAGAGTGTGTCCACTAGAGTGAGTCCCAAAGAGACCATCATGCATGTCTTCCATAAATTTCTCTGCCTCCTTCTTGTCCATACATAGGAGTAGAGTAGAATCATGGTTGCGTTTGTACAGGGTTCCATTGCTTAGGAAGAATTTGGCCGAGAATCTTCGTAAGAATTTTTTATCATTGATGGACGCTCCTTCGGGATACTCTTGCACTTCAAGGTATCTCTTCACCTCATGGTACCATGGCTTCTCTATGTCGGTGTCAAGCTCGTAGCAGTGCGCAGGTTCGTTAAATCTCTAAATTGTAATCATAGGAGCTTCGTTGTCCCATTTGACCTTGAACATAGAAGATATTATGGCCAAAGCATCGGCTAACTGATTTTCTTCTCTAGGGAAGTGCTCAAAGGTGATTTCTTCGAAGTATGGAATCAGGGATAACACAAGCTCCTTATAAGGAATAAGATTAGGATGTTTAGTATCACACTCTCCCTTTACTTGGCTAATCACTAGAGCGGAATCTATGAATACATTCAAATGCTTGATCCTTAAATCAATGTCAGCCTTCATACCCAAAATGCATGCCTCATATTCAGCCATGTTATTTGTACAACCGAAGCACAGTCTAGCAGTGAAAGGGGTGTGGAAACCCTCAGGAGAAACTATCACAGAACCAATTCTGTTACCCAAAGCGTTGGAAGCCCCATCGAAAACCATAGTCCATCAGGATCCTGGTTCAGGTCCGTCATACGGCCCAGGTTTTGCACAGTCGGTCACTAACATAATATTTTCATTCGGGAAGTCAAAGTTCATAGATTGATAATCATCAACAGCTTGATGGGCCAAATGATATGCCAATACACTTCCTTTGATGGCCTTTTGTGTTGTATATTGGATATCGTACTCAGTCAAAAACATTTGCCATCTAGCTATCCGTCCGGAAAGAGCGGGTTTCTCGAAGATGTACTTGATAGGCTCCATCTTAGAAATCAATAGAGTGGTATGAGTCAACATATATTGTCTTAGCTGGAGAGCATCCTATTCCAGAGCGTAGCAAGTTTTCTGGAGCAGTGAATATCTAGTTTCACAGTCGGTAAACTTTTTGCTCAGGTAGTATATTGCATGCTCTTTTCAGCCATACTAGTCATGTTGGCCCAAAACACACCCTATAGAATTCTCTAGCACAGTCAAGTACATGATCAAGGGTCTTCCTTCTATTAGAGGCATGAGGATATAAGGTTCTTGCAGATATTCCTTGATTTTGTCGAAGGCAGATTGGAATTCATCATTCCATCTGACAACTCGATCTTTCTTCAAGAGTTTGAAGATTGGCTCACACGTAGCATTTAAGTGAGATATGAAGTGGGAGATATAGTTAAGACGACCCAATAATCCTCTAACCTCCTTTTCATAATTGGGAACTGGCATTTCTTAAATGGCCTTTACCTTTGCAGGATCAACTTTGATTCCTTTACGACTGACAACGAAACCTATAAGCTTTCCAGATCTTACTCCGAATGTGCACTTATTAGGGTTCAACCTCAACTTGTACTTTTTCAGCCTCTCGAATAGCTTGTATAGGTGGTTGAGATGCTCTTCTTCAATTTATGACCTTGCAATCATATCATCCACATATACCTCTATTTCATGATGGATCATATCATAAAACAAATCCACCATAGCCCTTTGATATGTTTCCCCTGCATTCTTCAATCTGAGTGGCATGACCTTGTAACAAAAGGTGCCCCATTGCGTAATAAAGGTGGTCTGCTCCATGTCTTCGGGAGCCATCTTAATTTGATTATAGCCAGAGAAACCATCCATGAAAGAGAAGACTTTATGTTGAGCGGTATTATCAACCAAGACATCAATATGAGGTAGAGGGAAGTCATCCTTGGGGCTTGCCCTATTCAGATCCCTCTAATCTACACACATACGAACTTTTCCATCTTTCTTCGGCACCGGCACCATGTTTGCGACCCATTGAGGATAAGATGTCACAACTAGGAATCCTGCATCAAATTGTTTTATCACTTCAGCTTTTATTTTCTCAGACATATCAGGCTGCATGCAACGAACTTTTTTCTTGACAGGAGGACAATCTTCCTTTGTTGGCAGATGATGAACTACAATATCGGTATCCAACCCTGGCATATCTTCATACGACCAAGCAAACACTTCCACGTAGTCATGTAACATCTGAACCAATCTTCTTTTGACACTTCTTCCTAGATTGGCACGGATCTTGACTTCTTTCTTATCTGTCTCGGTACCTAGGTTGATGACTTCAACTGACTCTTCATGTGGTTGAATAGCTTTTTCCTCTTGAATTATAAGTACGGATAGTTCTCCCAGTATTTCATAATCTTCCTCTCCTTCATCTTCGGCTTGGTTAATTGGATGTTCGAAATCATAACTGGAAATAGTAGATCCATTGGTAATGAGATCCGGAGTGGACGAGGATCTATAAGAGTGTGCGTGTGTGCATGTAAGATACATGGCTATTTGAAAAATGCATTAAAGAAAAAGAAAGACAATGAGCACAAAAATTCGAATGCAAAAAAAATCCAATGGTTTATATTGAATGATCATATGATAAAATGAACATAAATAAAACCCTTAACAAATGGACCATAGTGCCCCAGGCCAGGAATATGGCTTAAAAGTCATTGTTTAATATTACAGATAAAATGTCTTCAATTGATAGAAAGCAATAAACAAGTAATTACTCCTCAATGAAGGAGAAGGTAACAAAGTCCTTTGCGCGCCAATTGTTGAGCTCTGTCGTAGTTGGGTATATCCATTCTTCGAAAGCACATTCATAATCAGATTCCTCTACAACGTTTACTTCATGATTTCCAAAACGAAGAGGGGGCTTTCCCGCACGAGCACGCCTAACTTCTTTTCGTGCCTTGATAGTGAAACCCAACCCATATTTATCTTCTTTGAACAGGATCTCGGGGAGTTTCCCCCAGGTAGCACAGCTTCCATCTTCGACTACGACACGCGCATCCTTAAATGAAACCATCCTTGGCACGACCTTATCAGATTTGGGCATGTCGGAGGAAATTTTGGCAGTAGCAACCATAGGTGGAACAAGCTCAAAAGCCTGGCACAGGGTTTTTATAAATTCGCCATCCATTTCCACATATTTGAAAGAATTGAGATGGCTTACCATGAATTTCTCCTCACCGCAAACAATGACGATCCTCCCCTTGATTGGGTATTTTATCTTTTGATGAAGGGTAGATGTTACTGCCCCTACTCCATGAATCCAATGGCAACCCAGCAAACAGTAGTAAGCAGGACGAATATCCATGATATAGAAAGTAGAATTGAAAATCTGTGAGCCCACTTTAATTGGGAGATCCACCTCTCCATGAACCATCCTTTTGGATCCATCGAAAGCCCTCACAATAATATCACTCGACTTCAAAACCAGTCCTTCACAATCTAACCGGTCCAAAGCGCCCTTGGGTAGCACGTTTAAAGAAGAGCCAATGTCAACCAGAACATGTGATAGGGTAGTCCCCTTATATTCAATAGAAACATGCAAAGCTTTGTTATGGTTCCTTCCAAGTGGTGTCATATCAGCATTCGAGAATCCTAATCCATTGTCGGTAGTCAAGCTCGCCACACAATTTTCGAACTAGTCAGTGGTGATCTCATGAGGGACATGAGCCTTCTTTAAGAATTTTATCAATGCTCGGGCATGAGCATCAGAACAAAGTAGCAAAGATAACATGGAGATCTTGGAAGGAGTTTGCCTCAGCTACTCTACTATCTTAAAATCACTCCTCTTTATAATTTTCAAAATTTCATCCATTTCTTGAGCGGAAGGTTCCTCAGCAGCAACGTCTTTCGTAGACGTCTCTATCTCAGCAGACTCAACTACTTTCTCTTTACCTTTAATTCCAGCACTAGGCTTAGCAGTGGTGATGCGGACAGGTGTCATTGTAGTAGTTGGGGGTGAAATGTTGGGTGAAAATATTCTCCCAGTTCTGGTTACCTTACTATAGCTGGTAATATTACCAATGTTATCAGCCTTTCTTTCTTCAATCCAAGCATCTTGCTTTATTCCATGGTAATACACTTCGGCACCATAGTTCCACGACACTACTTTGTTGGAAGAGTACGGAATTGGCCCAGATGTAGTAATTATCGGAGGAGCAACAGTCGGTTCATTCAAATCCTGATAGGACCTGTGGTACGATGGCCAGAACCAGACTGTTTTGAAATGCTGGTTTGCGTTTTGCGTTTGTATTCGCAAAATGTCGCGGTAAGCAAGAGTCGCCACCGACTTTTATTTTATCCAACAAGGAAAGGAAAAAAAGCACAGAAAAATTCCTTTTTCGAGATTTTGAGTACAGGAGGTAGATTATAGAAAGGGAAGGTATTAGCACCCTTTTTATCCGTAGTTTTCTACGGGCTCTTAGGTACTTGCTCATCATTTTCAAATTTTCTTGTGTGTATTTGATTTGAAAGAAGTTTTTGTTTTACTTCGATTTAACCCTTGCTTCTGTCTTCAAGAGTGTTATGAAGTTGTTTTGAAAACTTTGTTTGAAAAGAGTGTAAGTGTGAAAAAGTTTGTTTTGAGCAAGTACTTAAGAACTAATCTACCTACTCGAAAAAAAGAATTGTTCTATGTTTGTTTCCTTTAGACAGCACTATCCTACTATTAGTGAGTAGGTAGCACCATCGTTGGAGTTTTAAAGGGTCAATTCGAAAGGGACGTACGACCACTAAAGCAATGTTAGGACGTCTTAGTAATAACCCTAATGTCTTAAGATCAATATTCGAGGCAGCATATCCGAGGTAACTTTTCCGAACGGGACTTTGATCTTTTGTTTAGACAAGAGAGCGACCACTAAAATACCCTATACTTAATGATCATTTACCGAAGGCAATCGAAGTGAGAGTATACCCTAGTAGTACACATGTGCGAGTGATTCAATTTCAAATTATTATCATTGCATATTTAAGGTTTGCTAACCGTTTTAAAGTTTACATACATTCTTGTCATGCATCCCTAACATCATACATCTAACAGTTTAATATTTTGCGGAAATTAAAGTGCGGAAAGTAAAGCTACGCTATTACAAGGCTTCAGGTATTAATTACATAGCCAAAAACAACCCGTAAAAAAACGATAAATGAACGAAAAAGAATGTCCTAATTAATCTATTACATCCCATGAGCAATCACATTAATATGGTAAAAATAATTAAACACGCGAAGAATAGAGAACGCAAGGAAATTAGGGTTTTGACCCCGTCTAACCTAATTAAAAGAAAAATATATTTTTGTGATTGTTTTTGATTATTTAAGAAAATAAAGGTTTGAATTAAATATGCACAAAATTACTAATTAAAATTAAATTAAAGAAAATAATTTACATGACCTATTTTTGTATTTTTGGTTATTTTTAAGAAAAAGAAAATAGAAATTAAATTAAGCTAAAACCCTAATTTTCTAATTGTTTTTAATTTATTTACAAAAGAAATTAAAGTTACCTAAAATTAAATAACCTAATTCAATCAATTTTTGTATAAAAAATAAATATCCTAAATCTAATTGGATGAAAATTTATTTTTGTGATTTTATTAAAAAAAGAATTAATTTTTATGTTAGTAAAAATAAATAAATAAATTAAATAAAGAAACATAAAAAGAAAAGGAAAAGGAAATTGGGCCTATTTGTTAGCATTTGGGGAGTGCCATTAGCAATTTTCTGGGCCCAAACCAGCTGATCCACATTGACCTCCCAGATTCTCTGTTGCATGTTGACCAAGGCGTATGATGGTCCTTCATATGATGGCCTTTAGATCTAGCCATCTGGAGATCCAATGGAGGAACCTTGAGGTCACATGGTGGACTTCATACCTGTGCATGCGCCTGATCATGTAAATCAAAATAATATGAAACATGGGGGGACCTGGGATTCGAACCCAAGTCTTGTAGCTTTTTCCAATTGCCTTGTTACCAACTGAGCCACATGCGCGTGTTGTACATAAAAGAAGAAATAAGCATTATCAGGGGCTGCCACGCCATCGTCCCTGTCCTCTCTCCGTTGGTAAAAGGTCCAGTGACCTTTACCTACAGACAAACGTCTGTCACTACAAACCCTGCACATTGTAAAATCACACACAAGCATGATAAATAAAATATAATTCCATGAATCGAATCGCCTTGGCCTGCTGAGCATTATGGTGCCCTTCTTGTGGGAAAATTTTGCCTACATAAAAAGACCTAAAACGGGACCAAGAACCCTAGCAATAGTGAATTCTGATATAGTCAACAAAAATGCAATTAAATGTTATAGATAGCTTGCAAATGCTTCAAGGAACAAGAATATGTAAGTATTTCATGCTATAAATGCCAAAATCATGTAATTCGATTTCAAGAAAAGAACCATGGTCGTGGATCACTTACAGTGAGTTCTAGTGCGCGAGGATCCTTGTTTCTGATTGTTATGGCTTCCTTGCACTCCCAGGAAGTGAATGGGATGGTTAGGGAGCCTTGTAAACGCCTGGAAGTGTGAAATCAAGTCAACACTTTTTGGTGAATTGTTTAAGTTTTGTTCTTCCTTCGTGCGCCTCCAAACCTTGTGTTTTAGGTCTGCAATTGTACACTATATACCAATGATGGAATTAGGGTTGCAAAAGTGTTCTCAATCTTTATCAATTATGGCTTTTGATCTTGATTTGATTCACTTGAAAATATTTATAAAAATAGGCCAAAACCAATCTTTTGTGCCCACCTATGCCTTGCACGAATTGATTCACTTGCTAGCTGGATATGGGACCTGAAATGTGCACAAGATGTTGAAGTTTGAATGATTTGGATTTTTCATGATTTGTTTTGATTTAATTGATTTAATTGTAATAAAAATAAAAATAAAAATAAATAGCAAACAATATGATAAAAACAAATGGAAAGGGCTAGGGATTGTGGACCATGCTACCAACTCAAAACAAGTGCAAAAAGTTAGGCCCATTTAGTAAAAATTGCAATTTGAGGCACTTTTGACTTTTGGCAAATTTGCAAAAAAGGTCAACTTCACCAATGCATAACTTCCTCAATTTTGACTCTTTGAAGGTGTTCTTGTAATTTTTAGAAAGCTTGAGATGTCCTCTAAGCAACCTTTTTGGTCTCATCTCAATTTGGTATTCCATGTTCATGTATGAAGCTTTGACAAGAAAGGTGTTTTTGTTGACTTTTCAAAATGACCTATAATATCCAAATTCATAACTTCTTGTGAGTGCATATTTTGAACTTGGGAGATGAAGATGAATTGTATAGCATTGAATCCTCTTCAAAATGAGCTTTGGATGGGTCATTTCTCATAAAGTATGAGAAATTTATGCTTGGTCAAAGTTGAGTTGATTTTTCCTACAAAACCCTAATTTAGCAACTTTTGGGTTTTGATGCATTGTGAGCAATCCTTGATGAATCATGATCAAACCTTGATCAAATGATGAATGATACTTCAAAATGAGGATGTTTACCCAAAATCTTGAAGTTTGACTGTATGTGGGCCACAGTTGACTTTTGCCCTAGCATAGTCGATTTTCAGGCCTTTAAGCAATTGACTGAGCAAACTTCCTCTGCAAGGCTTGAAAATTGACAAGGATGATCTTGAGAACATATTAGGGCAATGGTTAGAATTTGTAAGCCCTTGGACTCAAGTATCTTGATGCAACATGAAACCCTAATTTGGGGTAGACTGCCTTAGGAGAGAGTTTGTCTGGTCAACCCTTGGACTTCCTTGAGCAACTTGAGATTTTCTCTTGAAATGATTTGAGAAATGTGGGAGGGGAAATTTTGGGGTACAACAGGACCCTTTGAGGAGATCCTAAGATGCTTGTTTGAAATTGTTATGATGGAGAGGTCTTCAATCTTATCGGTCAAACTTTTGATGGACGAAGTTCTCTCAAATAGAATCTCATGACTATTCATCAGGTGTTGAACACCTTCTTTTAGCCACTTGCATCCATTAATTTGTTTTGTGCAACAATCACAGTATTTTAAACAGCCATGGTGTGATCGGTGGATCTGGAACTGACTGTTTAACGCTGGTTCGCGAAATGTCGCGGAAGCAAGAGTCGCCACCGTCTTTTATTTTCTCCAAATGGAAAGGACAAAAGCACAGAAAAATTCCTTAAAGAGATTGCTCTCGGTTCGGGAGGTAGGTTATAGAAAGGGAAGGTGTTAGCACCCTTTCTATCCATGGTTATCCATGGGCTCTTAGATACTTGCTCATTGTGTTTTCAAAAATGGTTTGTTTGCTTTTCAACTGTGGGTTTTAAAAAGATTCTTTGAAAATTTCAGTTCGACTCTTGTATCGGTACTCAAGAGTGTTTGAAAAGTTGCTTTCGAAAACTTTTTGAAAAGGTGTCGGTGTGAAAAGTATTTGTGATTTGTTTTTGAAATTAGAGCAAGTATCTACGAGAACCTACCTACCCTAAGGAATTCGTCTGTGTAAATGTCCTTTAAAGTAGTGCCATCCCACCATTGAGAGGTAGGTAGCACCACCGTTGGAGGTGTTCGGGTCAATTCGAGGTTCGGGACGTGGTGATCACCAGAGCAATGGGAAGACACCTTAGAAGCTACCCTCATGCCAGGTTCCCGGATCATGAGGACTTACTAAGACATCCTCTACTCGACGATCACCTTTCGAGGCAAGGCAACGGTGAGGCGTACCCTAGGGGTGGTGTGTGATTTGTGTGTCATGTTCGTTTGTATTTATCTTGTCATGTCATTGGTGTTCTACGCTTGATTTTATTTAGACATTCATTCTTGCATGCTTTGTTTAACAGTTAAAAGTTGCGAGGAAAAATAAATCTAAAGCTATTACAAATGGCGCGGGTCCACATCGCCAAAATTAAACCGGACCCGATTTGACAGAAAAGTAAAGAAAATTAAAAGTGCGAGAAGTAATTACAAGGCTTCGGGAGAGGTACATAATTATTCGGGCAAAATAAAATAAATATGCGAAATTAAACAATTAAGAACGTGGGCGTTGGACCCTTTTGCAAAATATTAAAATTACATGAATTAATTAATTAAGAAAAGAAATTGTTTTTGATTTTTTTGGTATTTTTATGTATTTTAAGATTTAATAGAAAAAATTAATTAAAATAAAATACTAAACCTAATTCTAATTATTTTTAAGTTATTAAGAAAGATATTGAAGTTTTTAACCTAAATTAACCCTAAATTATTTTCATGCGAATTTAATTATAAAGGATAAATAAAATAAATATTATTATTGTGAAAAAGAAAAATTAAAAAAAAGAATAAAACATTAATTAAACCTATTTCTATGTTTTTTTTTAATATTTTTATTGTGAAAAGAATTAAAATTGCAACCTATTTTAAACTAATTAATTTCCAAGCATTTATTTACAAGAAAATATTAAAATAAAAATATTTATCATGTTTTTTATCTTTCCTGATTTTTTAGGCATTTTTTATATTTTGTAAAAATAATTAATTAAATCAAAACAATAAAGCAGATCAAACAATAATTGAAAATATAAAGAAAATGTAGAGATTTGCAAACCAGGGGGGTTCAGGCCCCAATATGGAGGTATGATTTTGAATAATCTGGCCCAAAAACCCTGGGTCCGTTTGACCTTTTTGAGTAGTATGCTGAAGCGTTGACTAGGGCGTAGCGTGTTCTTGAGATCCATGCCCTTGATTTGATCTCCCAGGCACGTGGACGATCTGATCTGGAGGATGTATGGTGTGCTCCAACCTGGAAATTGCATATGAACATATATAGCAAAATAATATGGGAAATTATACAGACCTGGGGCTCGAACCCAGGTCATGGACGTTAATACACTCCTCGCTTGCCAACTGAACCAAACAACGCATGTTAACATATTATAACGAACAAATAATAAAAAGAAAAACAAAAGCGTTAATGGATCCAGCGCGCGAATTTCAAACAGGCCTATCACCTCTTGCCACGACTCCGTCTTCTTCGTGTGTTTTTATTTTTTCTGAAATACTAATAACATAGGCAACGGTTTCCATATGTTTCCTTAGGCCCTTTTCAAGAAAATAGCGACTAGAGCTCAGGCATTCATAAATTGGGCGCGATGGTCCTATCTTCTTCGTCCAGACGTGCTAAATCCAACTATGGTATTGAGGATGTCCAATTTTACAGCACCTGAAAACCCCTAATTTACAAGCTGAAGAACCCTAATGTCCAATAATGGTGAAATCGCATTGAGAGCACAAAAACACAATTAAATTGTACAGTTAGCATCAGAATCCATCAATGAGTAATAATCCATTAAAAAAATGCAATGATTATGCTTCAAAATCAAAATACGACTATGCAATTTTCATGAGATATCTCAGGTTCTGTATACCAATTCCTTGGGCTTTGATGAGTGTTTGTGATTGGAATGTGTTCAGGGGACCTTGAGGAAGCCATTGAAACAAGTCTTGTGCTTTGAATCGACCTGGAAGTGAGTTTGCAGTTTTGAGTTTTTTTAGAGAAAAATTCAAGTTTGCAATGGCCTCTTCTGAGCTGCTGCGTGTCTATTGTGATTAGGGTTGTGATCCAGCATTTGTATGGAGTCTATTAGGTCAAGAAAAACCAATCAAATCCATGGCATTCATTGTTTTTGATAATTGATTTTCTAAGGATCTTTTCATATCTTTTTCCATGTGCATTTGATTCAAATCATATCCAATTGCTCCAATTCTTTCCTTATTTGGCTAGGCACGAAATATTGAGCATAAAACATGTATAAAAAGATTGGTTAGGGTGAATTAAATATTTTTCATATATTTAAATGATTTAAATGAATTAATATAAATAAAAATTCAAATAAATAAATAAAAAATGAGAAAATACTTCCCTTTGGGCCAAGTGGTCGTGCACATGTCATGGATGATGAATCATGGAAGAAAAATGGGCCCATTAGCAATTTTGGGTCATTTGAATCAATGTTGACTTTTCAAAATATCCAAAAATTTCCCAACTTCCACAAGGCATAACTTGCTCAATTTTCAAGCTTTTCTCATGTTCTTGGACATTTTGGAAAGGTCTTTGAGTCCTCTAACCAATGTCTTTGGTCCCATGTCATTTTGATTTACCAATCTCAAGTTATGGCCTTTGACTTAAAGTCCCTTTTTGTTGACTTTTGAAAATGACCTATAATGTTGAAATTGATAACTTTTTGTGAGAGCATTTCTTGGACTTGAAGTATGAAGATGAGTTGTAGGAAATGTCTTTCTCTTCAAAATGAGCTTTGGATGGAATTTTTCTGATAATCCATGTGAAAGTTATGCCCTGGTCAATTTCAGTTGACTTTTTCAGCTGTCCAAATAAGGAAACTTTTGCATCTTGATGAATTCTGAGCCAAATTTTGAGAATCATGATCAAGCATTGATCAAATGATGTTTGTGGCTTCAAAATGATATGTTGACCAAAAATTTGAACTTTTGACTGTCAAATGACCATTTTGCCCCTACAGTTGACTGTAGTGCAATTAGGGCTTTGACTGTGCAATTTTGAGCTGAATGCCTTGAAACTTGATATGAGGATACTTGACCATATTTGTAGGCATGTGAGACTTGATTGGGCCTTTGGAAACTTCATTTTCTTGACCAGAACACAAACCCTAATCTTGACTGTATAGGAGACCTTTGACTGTGCAACCCTTGGGGAATTTTGCAGCTTGACTTGGCAATTTCTTGAAGAATATGGGAGGGCAAATTTTGGGGTACAACAGTTGCCCCTGTTCAATCTTCTTAAACCTGAGGATGCAGATTGGCTGACGTGCCTTTCGTAATCCGAAGGTAGAAGATGATTGGACACTAGAGTGCCCAGAAATTTGCGCTCACATAGTTGCAGTGATGATGGAATGGGCTTATAGATACCATTTAGAGGTTGATGAATAGGATGATGGGCTTATAGATGCCATCTGAATGTTGATCGCATAAGGGATTCCTTAGCGAGAACCTGCATACCTGCAAAAGAAAAATGAGTACCTGGCACGTTGCAGGAGCTGATTTCAGATGCTTGATATAGAGGTGTCCTGACTGGTTACAGGAGCTGAGTCCGGAGCTTCAAAAGATGATGAATGAACCAGGAATGGTTACTGCCTTAGCATGAATGGTAAGAGAACCTTGGGTGACTTTAACTTCAACAACGCTCGTTGAGAAAATCTTGATGGGAATTACCGTCTTCGCAATATCGGGAAGAGGACCAAAGGAAATTATAACCTGAAAGCTGAACCTAAAATGGAAGTCTCATGCACCGTCGGAGAGAAAACCAATAGGACATTATAATCTCAAAGGAAAACCTAAAATGGAAATCTCATGCACCGTCGGAGAGAGAACCGATAGGAAAATAAAGTCTGAAAGAAAGACCTAAAATGGAAATCTCATGCACCGTCGGAGAGAGAACCAAAATGGAAATTAATCTCAAAGGAAAACCTAAAATGGAAATCTCATGCACCGTCGGAGAGAAAACCAATAGGACAATAAAAATCTGAAAGAAAGACCTAAAATGGAAATCTCATGCACCGTCGGAGAGAGAACCAAAATGGAATTATAATCTCAAAGAAAAACCTAAAATGGAAATCTCATGCACCGTCGGAGAGAGAACCAATAGGAAAATAAAATCTGAAAGAAAGACCTAAAATGGAAACCTCATGCACCGTCGGAGAGAGAACCAAAATGGAATTATAATCTCAAAGAAAAACTTAAAATGGAAATCTCATGCACCGTCGGAGAGAGAACCAATAGGAAAATAAAATCTGAAAGAAAGACCTAAAATGGAAATCTCATGCACCATCGGAGAGAGAACCAAAATGGAAATTAATCTCAAAGGAAAACCTAAAATGGAAATCTCATGCACCGTCGGAGAGAAAACCAATAGGACAATAAAAATCTGAAAGAAAGACCTAAAATGGAAATCTCATGCACCGTCGGAGAGAGAACCAAAATGGAATTATAATCTCAAAGAAAAACCTAAAATGGAAATCTCATGCACCGTCGGAGAGAGAACCAATAGGAAAATAAAATCTGAAAGAAAGACCTAAAATGGAAACCTCGTGCACCGTCGGAGAGAGAACCAAAATGGAATTATAATCTCAAAGAAAAACCTAAAATGGAAATCTCATGCACCGTCGGAGAGAGAACCAATAGGAAAATAAAATCTGAAAGAAAGACCTAAAATGGAAATCTCATGCACCGTCGGAGAGAGGACCAAAATGGAGTTATAATCTTAAAGAAAAACCTAAAATGGTAATCTCATGCACCGTCGGAGAGAGAACCAATAGGAAAATAACCTGATAACTTCTACTGAGTCTTCATCAGAAAAATCTGTTGGGAGTCGATTTAGCTGGACTAGAGAAGGCCTTGGACTGGATAAGAAATCTTTAGAGTCGATTAACTGAACCGGTCTAGGTCTTGAAATATGATTGAGAATTTCAACTGCATCTTTCCTGAAAGGTAAAGGTCAGTCATATGCAATGCATGATATGGATCAAGCAATGATGTTCTCAACATAAATGATATTTGTAAGATATGATGCGTATATGCATGCTATAATGATGTATGTGATGTTTCATGAATGTATGTTTTCGTCTAGGAGAGTAAATCCTTGATGGGTGCCGGGAAGTCACTCCTGGGCTGATGTTGAAGAATAGATTTTGCTTCCGCTGGGGATGATAACTGCGAGAATACCGATAGGAGAAGATGACTCTGTTGCGGAATAAACTTGGCAAATGGAAGATTCTGCGGGGAGAAAAGATACTCTAGCGACCATGCTGGGAAGCAATACTCTGTGGGAAGAGGGATGCCTTGCTGAGTGTTGATAATAGTTTGCTGGGGGTAGGAAGACTTTGTCGAGGACGATCTTTCCGTGGCTTTTAGCTGAGGATAACTCAGTTATATCCTGTTAAGGAAATAACTCTTTAAATAAAGTCGGGCGACGCGTTCGTGCTCTGCGGAGGATAAGCTTCCAGAATTTACTGGGGATAAGCTTACTGCTTGAGGATATGAACTCCAACCTTCCTGGGGAATTGGATTGGACTCTTCTGGGGAGATTTTGATATGCTGGGGAAGTGATTCCTTTGATCATTTGATATACCGCCGGGGAACAATCTTTAGGCCAAGACTGCCGGGGATGCTTGTTATGAGTGTGTATATGGCTGCTGGGGAAGGTTGATATCTCTGCTTGGAGAAGAATGCACTGGCTGCTGACTTACTCTCTGGGGAATTAAGACGTACCGGTTATGTCTTTTAGCTGAATCTACCTTGATACCTTGGAGGATAGGACAATTAGACTGCTCAGACAACTCTTTATTGCCCCTGTTTCTAGTGTCACCTGTAATTAATCCCTTTGTTTCGTATGCAAATATTTATGAGTTAGCAAATTATTGTCAATGCATATATCACAAATTGAACCTTGGACGTTCTTCGCAAAACAAAACAGAAAAAGAAAAAACAATTGGCACTTTTAACTGAAAAGTATATTTTGTATTGATTTTTGAATGGCCTGAAAATAGGCGTTTTGTGTACAAGAGGCTGACGTCCTAGTAAGAGAACGCCGCGGAACAAAAGAGTTTATACAAGTTTCGTACAAAAGAAAATAAAACAGCTGTGTGAAATATGAATGATCCCACTGGGTTTCAACTCTGCTATTGCCTTTATAACTCCGAGCGTCTCATCACTTGATGACCTTGGTTGAAGGTGAAGCTGACTGATCGATGCCGTTTGAACTTGATGTAGATACCGGATTCTGGATGCAAAGTGATCAATGAGACATAGTATTACGCTTTTATCCCTAATTTTTGCCTGGACCGCCCTTTCGGGTTTTCAGTCCACCGGGATACCCATTTTTTCCCAAGCCGCCTTTTCAGGTTTTCGAATTGCCGGGTGTACAGATTTTTTTCATTTTCATCCCTTCATTTTGCCCGAACCCTTTTGGTTCGACGGGAAGCCCTAATTTTTGCCTAGGCATGTCAGCCTAGCGGGTCTTTTTTCATGCGTAGTATCTTTTTACTATGTCTGCATTGGCGGGGTGAGGAAGGTCGTCACCATCCATGTTGGTTAATATCATTGCTCCTCCTGAGAACACATGCTTAACCACAAATGGCCCTTCGTACGTAGGGGTCCATTTGCCCCTTGGATCACTCTGAGGAAGGATGATTCTCTTGATTACCAGATCCCCAACTTGATATTCCTGTGGTCTGACCTTTTTGTTAAATGCCCTGATCATCCGTTTCTGATACGTCTGACCATGACAAATAGCAGCAAGTCTCTTTTCATCAATGAGGTTGAGCTGATCAAGTCGTGTCTGGATCCAATCATCTTCGTTCAGATTTGCATCCTTCATTATCCGGAGAGAGGGTATTTGCACTTCGATTGGCAAGACTGCTTCCATGCCATAAACCAGAGAGAAAGGAGTTGCCCCGGTCGACGTCCTGGCTGAGGTACGGTACCCATGTAGAGCGAACGGTAACATCTCGTGCCAATCTTTATAAGTCACTGTCATCTTCTGCACGATTTTCTTGATATTCTTATTTGCTGCCTCTACAGTCCCATTCATCTTCGGTCTGTAAGGAGAAGAATTGTGGTGCTGTATCTTGAACTGTTCGCAGAGCTCAGCGATCATCTTGTTGTTCAGATTGGTACCGTTGTCTGTAATAATCCGCTCAGGGACGCCGTATCGACAGATCAGGTTGTGCCGAATGAACCGTGCCACAACAGTCTTGGTTACCGTAGCATAGGACGCTGCCTCAACCCACTTCGTAAAATAATCAATCGCCACTAGGATGAAGCGATGCCCGTTGGATGCCGTAGGTTTAATCTCGCCGATCATGTCTATGCCCCATATCGCAAACGGCCAAGGCGCAGTCAGAACATTCAGGGGAACTGGAGGAACATGCACCTTGTCTGCATAAATCTGGCACTTGTGGCATGTCCTGGAATGTTGGTAACAATCAGCTTCCATTGTGGACCAGTAATATCCTGCCCGTAGGATTTTCTTAGCCATAGTGTGTCCACTGGAATGTGTACCAAAGGTCCCTTCATGTAGCTCTTCCATGATTCTTTCTGCTTCAGTCTTATCCACACAACGCAATAAGGTTGAATCATGGTTTCGCTTGTACAAGATGTTGTTGCTAAGGAAGAACTTGGCTGCGAACCTCCTCAGGAATTTCTTATCATTGACAGAGGCACCTTCAGGGTATTCCTGAGCTTCCAGATATCTCTTCACTTCGTGGTACCAAGGCTTCTCAGTCACCCATTCAGTTTCGAGATTACAACAGTATGCCGGTTCGTCCAGTTTCCAGATGATGATCCGGGGAGCCTCATTATCCCATTTGACCTTGAACATTGAAGACATTGTAGCTAACGCGTCCACCAACTGATTCTCTTCTCTTGGAAAGTGTTCAAAGGTTATCTCTGTGAAGTGGGGGATCAGGGTCAACACACATTCTCTGTAAGGAATCAAGTTTGGATGTTTCGTATCCCACTCTCCTTTGATCTGATTGATCACAAGAGCGGAATCTCTGAAGACACTTAGAAATTTGATCCTTAGGTCGATCGCAGCTTGCAGACCCATGATACACGCCTCATACTCCGCCATGTTGTTGGTACAGTTGAAACACAGCCGGGCAGTGAGTGGAGTATGAGTACCTTGAGGAGATATGATGATGGCGCCGATACCATTTCCCAAAGCATTGGAGGCTCCGTCGAAGTGCATAGACCATCGGGATCCTGGTTCAGGTCCTTCATCCGGTCCAGGTACTTCACAATCAGTCACTATCATAATGCTTTCATCCGGAAACTCAAAGTTCATTGATTGATAGTCATCTACAGCTTGATGTGCCAGGTGGTCTGCCAATACACTTCCCTTGATGGCTTTCTGGGTTGTGTACTGAATGTCGTATTCCGTCAAGATCATTTGCCATCTTGCAATTCTCCCAGACAGAGCAGGCTTTTCGAATATGTACTTTATAGGATCCATCTTTGAGATCAACAAGGTAGTGTGAGTCAGCATATACTGTCTCAGCCGGCGAGCAGCCCATACCAAAGCACAGCAAGTTTTCTCAAGCAGTGAGTATCGGGTCTCACAGTCGGTAAACTTTTTGCTAAGGTAATAAATGGCATGCTCTTTTCGGCCAGACTCGTCATGCTGCCCCAGCACACACCCTATTGAGTTGTCGAGCACTGTCAGGTATAGTATCAGAGGTCTCCCTTCAACCGGTGGCATAAGGATAGGTGGTTCTTGGAGATACTCTTTAATTCTGTCAAACGCAGCCTGACATTCATCATTCCAACGTACTACCTGATCTTTCTTCAGCAGCTTGAAGATTGGTTCACAGGTAGCAGTCAGATGTGAGATAAAGCGAGCAATGTAATTCAGGCGTCCTAAAAAGCCTCTGACCTCTTTCTCTGTCTTGGGAACTGGCATCTCTTGAATAGCTTTGACCTTAGCAGGGTCCACTTGAATACCTTTATCACTGACCACGAAGCCTAGCAATTTTCCTGATCTTACCCCGAAGGTGCACTTGTTCGGGTTCAATCTCAGCTTGTACAGTTTCAACCGGTCAAACAATTTTTGCAGATGATCTAGGTGCTCTTCCTCAGTCTGGGACCTTGCGATCATGTCATCAACATACACTTCTATCTCATGATGGATCATATCATGAAATAAAGCAACCATGGCACGTTGGTAGGTTGCCCCAGCGTTCTTCAACCCGAATGGCATGACCTTGTAACAGAAGGTGCCCCACTGAGTAACAAATGTAGTCTTTTCCATGTCTTCAGGTGCCATCTTGATCTGATTGTAACCTGAAAAGCCATCCATGAAAGAGAACACCTTATGCTGAGCTGTATTATCAACAAGAACATCAATGTGAGGTAAGGGAAAGTCGTCCTTGGGGCTGGCCCTGTTCAGATCCCTGTAATCAACACACATTCTGACCTTACCGTCCTTCTTCGGTACCGGCACCACATTAGCAACCCACTGAGGATAAGAAGTCACTGCAAGGAACCCAGCATCAAACTGTTTCATGACCTCGGCTTTAATCTTCTCGGACATCTCTGGACGCATCCGACGGACCTTTTGCTTAACTGGAGGGCAGTCTTCCTTAGTTGGCAAGTGATGGACCACAATATCGGTATCCAACCCGGGCATGTCTTCGTAGGACCAGGCAAAGATCTCCATATAATCATGCAGCATTTGAGTCAACCGTTGCTTCACGCTGAGCTCTAGGTTGGCACCAATCTTTACCTCTTTCCTGTCTGCCTCAGTACCCAAGTTTATTGTTTCCACTGGCTCTTCATGGGGTTGAATTGCCCTCTCTTCCTGAAGCAACAGTCTTGCAAGCTCGCCAGGCACTTCGCAATCATCTTCACCTTCGTCTTCGGCTAAGTTGATCGGATTTTCGAAGTCATAATTGGCAGTAGCAGGGTTGTTATCAGTGAGATCCAGAGTGGATTGAAACCTGTATGAGTGAGTGTGTGTGTAAATACAGCTGTTTTGAAATATATGTAAAGGAAAGAAAGACAGAAAAGGAGCATAAGATTTGCAATGCGAAAATACGTCCAAGATTTTCATTCATGATATATGAAATGACAATTTATATGCCCTCACAAATGACACCACGGTGTCTCGGGTAAGACACCGGGCCAAAGAGTTTATTATTGTTTATTACAGATACCAAAAAAAACATAGGAATTCATTACTTAGTAACAAGAGAAACAGATAGATTGTCCTTTGCACTCCAATTGTTAAGTCCACTGTCGGTTGCCGGGTAAATCCAGCTATCAAACTCAGCTTCATCCACTTCGTCTTCGTCCCCGATAGCATTCACTCCATGAGCAGGCAGGGGAGCTGTCACTACATTAGGCTTCTCAGATGCCTCAAACTGTACCTCCTTGGCGTCAATAAGGTCCTGCAGCTTGCTCCTTAGTGCCCAACAGTCATCAGTAGAGTGCCCCGGGCTATCTGAATGGTAAGCACAACGAGCATTCGGGTTGTACTTGGGAGATGCAGTATTGGGGAACTTCGGAGCCTCCCTGACAGTCACTAAGTTAGTGGATAGCAACTGTGGCAGGATCTGTGATAAGGTCATGTTTAACCGGGTAAACTCCCTCCGAGGTCTTTCAGCCTTTTGAGGATTTGTCGGCCGAGGAACGGCAACAGGCTTGGCAATCATTACCGCACTGACAGATTGGCGGCGCTCAGGTCTCTCTGATTTCCGGGAACCATACACGGCACTAGACTCCTTCTTGAATGGTTTCTTCTCAGAACTAGATGATGCACCCTTGGGGATCTTCCCAGACTTCAGCCCAGCCTCAATTCTCTCTCCAGTCAGAATCAAATCAGTGAACCCAGCAGAAGAATTCCCGATCAGATGATTGAAAAAAGGCCCAGATAGGGTCCCCAAGAACATGTCCACCAACTCCCGATCAGTCAATGGTGGCTGCACCCTGCCAGCCAAGTCTCTCCACTTCTGAGCGTACTCCTTAAAACCTTCGCTTGCACCTAACGACATACCCTGGAGTTGGGTACGTGTGGGGGCAAGGTCGGCATTATATTGATACTGCTTATAGAAAGCAGTAGCCAACTCCTCCCAGTTACGAACCTTGGTCCCATCCAGCTGATAGAACCATTCGAGATGAGTCCCTGAAAGACTCTCCTGGAAGAAGTGGATCCACAAATTCTTATCCGCAGAGTACGGTTGCATTTTCCGAACATAGGACCTTAGATGCAGCTTGGGACAAGACGCCCCGTCATACTTAGAGAAGGATGGTGCTTTGAACTTGTGATGGATAATCACACCAGTTGACAAACCCAGATCTCCGAAATCCAGCCCAGGTACCTGTTGAACCTCCATAGCTTTCAACCTATCCTCCAGTTGCTTGTATCTGTCGTCTGCAGGAGGGTACTGCTCTTCATCAAAATTTGTCTCGTTGTCGGAGACTACCGGACTAGGAACCCTTGCTTCTGCCTGAGAAGGACTCTTTCCAACAGAAGAACCAGCCTCTTCATGCTGCAGAGTATTGCCAAACCTTCGGCCCGAGTTGAACAGAACAGTTCTTCTCTTCTTCTTCTTCTCCTTCTTCAGGAGCATAGCCTTCAGTTCTTCTTGGCCCTGAGCCAAGCCCTTGATCAATTCCTGAAACTGCGCATTCTGCGCCTGGAGAGCCTTGATTCATGTCTCAGTTGATGCAGAGTCGGGATTCATGATGCTGAAATAAACAGTGAAGAACTGTAAGCAACCTGAAAAGGGAAAAACCTGCTATGCACATGATGAATGAAATGTGTTTATGCAATGCATTCAAGGGTTCGAAAATTCAACTTTGTTGTAGACAAAAAGGAACACACGTTATTATTAAGGAAATCATTGTTTAATACATCAAAGCCTCATGGGCAAAAGTACAAAAATCAAATCAATCCCAAAATATGCTGCGCATCCTCTTTGGAGCTATGTAGGTGTTGAGATTCCTCTCCTCATGCAACAGGCGGGTGAGCTCCAAGACCTTCTTTTCACTGGCATGTAGACTAGTCTCAAGAGAATTCTTTTCCTCCTTAAGCTGGATCCAGCTCTTCTGCATCTCTTCCCAGGATGTGGGCATATCAGGGTGCTGAATAGTGTAGGACACTTCTCCTTCCAAGACTGGTTCTCTGATTACTGGGAGCATGTGAGGATAAGGCATCACTAACTTCTGAGAGCGGGCGCGTACCCACTTGAGATAAGGTTCCAATGGGATGGAGTTCCTGTGCCCCAGTGTCTTGCTGTCTATCCTACTTGGCATCCTCCAAGCTCTAATAAATCTCTGGCGAAGTCCTTGAGTATCGTTGTCGAAGTCAAAAACTATGTCAGGAATTAACATGTCATGAGGACCATCCCTCCGAGCATAACCAAACTGTCTCCAAGCCAGGCATGGGCTATAAGTAATACCTCCTCTGATTCCAAGTAAAGGAACATTAGGGTACTCCCCGCAGCGATCTATGATAGTGACATCTTCTCTGGACCTAGGGCACCAATGTATATCTGCATGTGTAAGCGTCATCAACCGTTGTGACCATCTCAAACCCCGCTCATTCTTCAAGACTGATTGTGGAAGGTGCGAAATAAACCACCTTCCCAGGAGAGGAGTGCAACACATAAGGACACCTCTTTTTCTCATGGTTCGAGTGTAACATGAGTGAAGGATGTCCCCCAGCAACGTAGGTATAGGATTCCTAGACATAAAGATCTGGACAACACTGATATCAATAAGCTGATCTGGGTTAGGGAACAACACCAAACCATAGACAAGGAGGGCTACCACTTCTTCAAAAGCTTGCAAGTCAAGGGAGTTCCAACATTCATGGGCCTTTTCAAACAGAAACCTGGCTAAGAACCCTTTGATACCACTTCTAACTTCCCAATGTCCCTTGAGGTCAGATGACTGTAGGTGCAAGGCTTTAGCAATCTCTTCAAGTTTGGGTTCCTTTTCTGTACCGTTGAAGGGTAGCTGATCAAGGATAGGGATCTTCAGGAGCCGGGAGAACTCCTCCAATGTAGGTACCAACTGATAGTCCAAGAAGGTGAAACAGTGATGCAGAGGGTCAAAGAATTGGAACAAGACCTTAATCATATCTTCCTCAATGTTGGTGTTGACCAAGCTGATGAGGCTTCCATGTCTTTCACTGAATGATGAGTTCTCGGGAATCCTGGATATAAGTTCCTTAAGCTGAGGAGGGATCCTTACAAGACTGACTTGAATTGTCTTTCTACGAACGGTTTCCATGTCCTACAAAACAAAAACAAAGATGAAGATTCGAACCCCTGAAATGGTTAGTTGATGCATATGATGCTGGATGATGTCATGATGCTATGATTAAACACACCACAGATATTTACAAAGACAAACATGTAAGGCACACAAGGCACACAAGACAAGCCCTTAGGGTTTAAGGCCAGCATGGGGTCTGGGTAGTACCCTCTTGAAGTTGGTGGGTTCAACCTGTCTTATCAAAGTAACCGGGTTCTAAGGTTCCCAATATCACGGGATTACTTTCATTGTTCATCGTTTCGATTTAGCCACTGAACTGGCGACCGAAATATTCCAGGAAAGCAACCCTCAATTGAGTGTAGTATCGAGTATCAACCAACCTCGGACTGCACCAAAGTCAGTTATCTCACTACCCTAAAGAGGCCAAGATAGTTCAATTAAGGTTCCTAAGGTCTGTTGATGCTTCACGACATCACGCGGAGGCCCCGTACTCTCCTTGACTGAACTCAAGGGTTACCGGTACACACCAAAGTGCCACATCAACGTAGCAGACTGTTTCAACCATGTCGGTATACCCTGCACAGTTCCCTCACAGCCTTGTTGCTACTTTCTAAGAAAGGTATCCCCCAGATCCGGGTTAGGATCTATAGAACTCCCAAGCAACCCACAATTTAAAGCACACAAGGAAAACAATTGAAAACATAGTTATGAGCTAGCCCTAAGGTACACCTCACTTTAAGAATATCCCCAGCAGAGTCGCCAGTTCTGTGATCGGTGGATCTGGAACTGACTGTTTAACGCTGGTTCGCGAAATGTCGCGGAAGCAAGAGTCGCCACCGTCTTTTATTTTCTCCAAATGGAAAGGACAAAAGCACAGAAAAATTCCTTAAAGAGATTGCTCTCGGTTCGGGAGGTAGGTTATAGAAAGGGAAGGTGTTAGCACCCTTTCTATCCATGGTTATCCATGGGCTCTTAGATACTTGCTCATTGTGTTTTCAAAAATGGTTTGTTTGCTTTTCAACTGTGGGTTTTAAAAAGATTCTTTGAAAATTTCAGTTCGACTCTTGTATCGGTCCTCAAGAGTGTTTGAAAAGTTGCTTTCGAAAACTTTTTGAAAAGGTGTCGGTGTGAAAAGTATTTGTGATTTGTTTTTGAAATTAGAGCAAGTATCTACGAGAACCTACCTACCCTAAGGAATTCGTCTGTGTAAATGTCCTTTAAAGTAGTGCCATCCCACCATTGAGAGGTAGGTAGCACCACCGTTGGAGGTGTTCGGGTCAATTCGAGGTTCGGGACGTGGTGATCACCAGAGCAATGGGAAGACACCTTAGAAGCTACCCTCATGCCAGGTTCCCGGATCATGAGGACTTACTAAGACATCCTCTACTCGACGATCACCTTTCGAGGCAAGGCAACGGTGAGGCGTACCCTAGGGGTGGTGTGTGATTTGTGTGTCATGTTCGTTTGTATTTATCTTGTCATGTCATTGGTGTTCTACGCTTGATTTTATTTAGACATTCATTCTTGCATGCTTTGTTTAACAGTTAAAAGTTGCGAGGAAAAATAAATCTAAAGCTATTACAAATGGCGCGGGTCCACATCGCCAAAATTAAACCGGACCCGATTTGACAGAAAAGTAAAGAAAATTAAAAGTGCGAGAAGTAATTACAAGGCTACGGGAGAGGTACATAATTATTCGGGCAAAATAAAATAAATATGCGAAATTAAACAATTAAGAACGTGGGCGTTGGACCCTTTTGCAAAATATTAAAATTACATGAATTAATTAATTAAGAAAAGAAATTGTTTTTGATTTTTTTGGTATTTTTATGTATTTTAAGATTTAATAGAAAAAATTAATTAAAATAAAATACTAAACCTAATTCTAATTATTTTTAAGTTATTAAGAAAGATATTGAAGTTTTTAACCTAAATTAACCCTAAATTATTTTCATGCGAATTTAATTATAAAGGATAAATAAAATAAATATTATTATTGTGAAAAAGAAAAATTAAAAAAAAGAATAAAACATTAATTAAACCTATTTCTATGTTTTTTTTTAATATTTTTATTGTGAAAAGAATTAAAATTGCAACCTATTTTAAACTAATTAATTTCCAAGCATTTATTTACAAGAAAATATTAAAATAAAAATATTTATCATGTTTTTTATCTTTCCTGATTTTTTAGGCATTTTTTATATTTTGTAAAAATAATTAATTAAATCAAAACAATAAAGCAGATCAAACAATAATTGAAAATATAAAGAAAATGTAGAGATTTGCAAACCAGGGGGGTTCAGGCCCCAATATGGAGGTATGATTTTGAATAATCTGGCCCAAAAACCCTGGGTCCGTTTGACCTTTTTGAGTAGTATGTTGAAGCGTTGACTAGGGCGTAGCGTGTTCTTGAGATCCATGCCCTTGATTTGATCTCCCAGGCACGTGGACGATCTGATCTGGAGGATGTATGGTGTGCTCCAACCTGGAAATTGCATATGAACATATATAGCAAAATAATATGGGAAATTATACAGACCTGGGGCTCGAACCCAGGTCATGGACGTTAATACACTCCTCGCTTGCCAACTGAACCAAACAACGCATGTTAACATATTATAACGAACAAATAATAAAAAGAAAAACAAAAGCGTTAATGGATCCAGCGCGCGAATTTCAAACAGGCCTATCACCTCTTGCCACGACTCCGTCTTCTTCGTGTGTTTTTATTTTTTCTGAAATACTAATAACATAGGCAACGGTTTCCATATGTTTCCTTAGGCCCTTTTCAAGAAAATAGCGACTAGAGCTCAGGCATTCATAAATTGGGCGCGATGGTCCTATCTTCTTCGTCCAGACGTGCTAAATCCAACTATGGTATTGAGGATGTCCAATTTTACAGCACCTGAAAACCCCTAATTTACAAGCTGAAGAACCCTAATGTCCAATAATGGTGAAATCGCATTGAGAGCACAAAAACACAATTAAATTGTACAGTTAGCATCAGAATCCATCAATGAGTAATAATCCATAAAAAAAATGCAATGATTATGCTTCAAAATCAAAATACGACTATGCAATTTTCATGAGATATCTCAGGTTCTGTATACCAATTCCTTGGGCTTTGATGAGTGTTTGTGATTGGAATGTGTTCAGGGGACCTTGAGGAAGCTATTGAAACAAGTCTTGTGCTTTGAATCGACCTGGAAGTGAGTTTGCAGTTTTGAGTTTTTTAGAGAAAAATTCAAGTTTGCAATGGCCTCTTCTGAGCTGCTGCGTGTCTATTGTGATTAGGGTTGTGATCCAGCATTTGTATGGAGTCTATTAGGTCAAGAAAAACCAATCAAATCCATGGCATTCATTGTTTTTGATAATTGATTTTCTAAGGATCTTTTCATATCTTTTTCCATGTGCATTTGATTCAAATCATATCCAATTGCTCCAATTCTTTCCTTATTTGGCTAGGCACGAAATATTGAGCATAAAACATGTATAAAAAGATTGGTTAGGGTGAATTAAATATTTTTCATATATTTAAATGATTTAAATGAATTAATATAAATAAAAATTCAAATAAATAAATAAAAAATGAGAAAATACTTCCCTTTAGGCCAAGTGGTCGTGCACATGTCATGGATGATGAATCATGGAAGAAAAATGGGCCCATTAGCAATTTTGGGTCATTTGAATCAATGTTGACTTTTCAAAATATCCAAAAATTTCCCAACTTCCACAAGGCATAACTTGCTCAATTTTCAAGCTTTTCTCATGTTCTTGGACATTTTGGAAAGGTCTTTGAGTCCTATAACCAATGTCTTTGGTACCATGTCATTTTGATTTACCAATCTCAAGTTATGGCCTTTGACTTAAAGTCCCTTTTTGTTGACTTTTGAAAATGACCTATAATGTTGAAATTGATAACTTTTTGTGAGAGCATTTCTTGGACTTGAAGTATGAAGATGAGTTGTAGGAAATGTCTTTCTATTCAAAATGAGCTTTGGATGGAATTTTTCTGATAATCCATGTGAAAGTTATGCCCTGGTCAATTTCAGTTGACTTTTTCAACTGTCCAAATAAGGAAACTTTTGCATCTTGATGAATTCTGAGCCAAATTTTGAGAATCATGATCAAGCATTGATCAAATGATGTTTGTGGCTTCAAAATGATATGTTGACCAAAAATTTGAACTTTTGACTGTCAAATGACCATTTTGCCCCTACAGTTGACTGTAGTGCAATTAGGGCTTTGACTGTGCAATTTTGAGCTGAATGCCTTGAAACTTGATATGAGGATACTTGACCATATTTGTAGGCATGTGAGACTTGATTGGGCCTTTGGAAACTTCATTTTCTTGACCAGAACACAAACCCTAATCTTGACTGTATAGGAGACCTTTGACTGTGCAACCCTTAGGGAATTTTGCAGCTTGACTTGGCAATTTCTTGAAGAATATGGGAGGGCAAATTTTGGGGTACAACACATGGAAAACCCCATCTCTCAGCAAATTCTTTTTGACAACATTTAACGGAGTAGTTAGATCTTCGATGGAGGAAACAAAAATAGTGTCTTCAATTGCATTGAGACCTTTGCCATGGTTTGGCATTGGTGATGTTATCATATTGGGAATTATAGGCGGATCAAATTCGATTGTCTTGTTGTCTATTAGATCTCGAATTTTGCTCTTCAGCGTGCAGCATTGATCGGTCTTATGTCCGGGACTATTTGAATGATATGCACACTTGGTATTCGGATTGTATTTAGGTGAGGAAGTGTTCGGATTTGACGGAGGATCATGCAGTGTCACCAAGTTGGCCTTTAATAGGTGTTGTAAGGCTTGGGATAGCGACATGCCTATCCTTGTGAACTGTCTTCGTGGAGCCTCAAATTGTTGATGATTGGAAGATTGTCTTTGAACAAGAGTAGGGTTGGAGATTAGAACAGCATTAACGGACAGCCGGTTATCCTTCTTGGTATGGGCCCTTGCCCCATACACAACATTCATTTCTTTCTTCCCAGTGATGGGTTTCTTTACGGGGTTGGAGGTGGAAGCAGACGCAATGGGGATTTTCCCACTCTTGATACCACTTTCAACCCTTTCACCAGTTAGAATTAACTCGGTGAAAATGGACGAAGAACACCCAACCAATAAGTTGAAAAAATGGACCAGATAACATACCCATAAACATATCAATATGTTCCCTATCAGTTAATGGTGGTTGGACCTTACTGGCAAGATCCCTCCACTTTTTGGCGTACTCTTTGAACCCCTCGTTTTTACCCATCGTTATGTCTTGCAGTTGAACTCTAGTCGGCGTCAAGTCGGAATTGTATTGGTATTGGTGATAGAAAGCAGTGGCCAAGTCTTCCCAGGTGTGAATACGGGAATCCTCAAATTGGTAAAACCACTCTAGTTGAGTCTCAGCCAAGCTTTCTTGAAAGAAATGGACCCAGAGTTTCTTGTCGGTGGTGTGCGGTTTTATTTTGCGCACGTAAGACTTTAGATGAAGATTTGGGCAGGAAACCGCATCATATTTAACAAAGACGGGTATCTTGAATTTATGGGGAATGACGACACCATATATTAAACCTAAATCATCAAAATCCAAACCAGGAACGGCTTGAATCTCAGCGGCCTTTAGTCTATCCTCTAGTTGCTTTTACTTATCATTGGCAGGAGGATATTGCTCTTCAAAATAGTCTTCGTCATCGGACACTTGATCATTGACACACCCATCTCGAGTGCTCCTTGCTACTCCAACTTGATTTTCGTCTTCCTCAGACGAATCTTCAACTATCGGCATCTGGCGGATCGACTCTCTGAATCTTTTACCCATGTTGACTAGGGCTTTCCTTTTTGGTTTCTTTTTGGATGTCAGCAATGTCATTAACTCTTGTTTCCCCTTGGCTAGGGTCAGCAGAGTCTCTTGAAACTGGGAATTTTGTGCTTGTAGGTCCTTCACTGTTTTTTCAATATCCATCTTACTGAAATAAACAGTAGAAAGATAAGGAAACCTGTTGTGGAAAACCTGCTTATGCTATGATGCATGCAAATGATTTCAAGGATTTATAAGATTTAAATTTGTCTAGAAAAAGAATAAACAAACGTCAAATTGCATTAATAAGTTCAAAATGGTTACAACATGCCTCTTGGTCTTACAAAATAAATTCCTAAGACAAAAAGGTCGAATGCATCCTCTTTGGTGCAACGTAGACGTTCAAGCTTTGTTCTTCATGAAGTTGCCTTGTAAGCTCCAAAACCTTTTTATCGCTTGTGTAGAATTGAGCTTCGAAGGTGTATCACTCTTCCTTTAGCTGAATCCAACCCTTTTGCAAGTCTTCAAGAGAATTAGGCATGTTGGGATAGAGGACAATATACGGGATATCTCCTTCAGCAACAGGCTCCACGATAACAGGTAGGATGGAGGGGTAAGGCATTACGAGCTTCTGAGTACGAGCTCGTACCTGCCTAAGGTAAGGCTCACGGGAATAGAATTGTTGTGTCCCAGTGTCTCACTATCCACTTTATTTACCATCCTTCAAGCTCGTACAAACCTCTGATGGTAGCCTTGATCATCGCTCTCGTAGTCGAACACCACTCCTTGGATGAGCATATCACGAGGACCATATCTTCGGGCATACCCAAACTGTCACAAAGCTAAGCAAGGGTTGTAAGTGATACCTCCCCTAATTCCAAGCAAAGGGACATTAGGTAATTCCCCATAGCGGTCGATGATAGTAATGTTCTCCAAGGATCGAGAACACTAGTGAATATCTGAATGTCTGAGTGACATCAACCTATTGGGCTATCTCAAACCTTGCTCGTTCTTCACCATGGATCGGGGGAGGTGCAAAACAAACTACCTAACCAATAGATGAGTGCAACACATGAGGGATCCTCTTTTCTTCATGGTGCGAGAGTGGATAGAATGTAGGATACCTCCCAACAAAGTAGGCACCAGATTGCGAGATATGAAGATTTTGATAGCATTCACATCTATAAGTTGGTCAGGATTTGGAAATAGTACCATCCCATAGATAAGAAGGGCCAAGATTTCTTCAAAATCTTGTAAATCCAGAGTGTTCCAACAATCTTGAGAATTCTCCAATAGGAACTTGGCTAGGAACCCTTTGACACCACTTCTTGTTTCCCTATTAGTCGTGACGTCGAATTGTTGCAAGTGTAAAGCTTGGGCAATCTCTTCAGGGCTTGGGTCTCTTTCAATACCATTGAAAGGTAGTTGATTTAGAATAGGAATTATCAAGAGTTGATAGAATTCTTCCATGGCAGGTACAAGATGGTAATCGGGAAGGTAAAGCAATGGTGCAAAGGGTCGAAGAACTGGAAAAGCACCTTCATCATGTCTTCATCAATGCTTGAGGTAACCAAGTTGACAGGTCGACCGTGTCTTTTGGTGAATGGAGAACTCTCAGGAACCCTCAATGCTAACTCTTTGAGTTGAGTAGGAATTCTTACGAGGTTGACTTGGATAGTATTCCTGCGGGTGGAAGCCATGTCCTACAAAATAGAACAAAGATAAATCGCAAAAAGTCCTTGAAATGGTTAGTGCAAATGCAATGGTATGATGTTATGATGTTATGCACAAGTAATTACACACAAAGCAAACAACTCCTTAGGTTTAGGATTGTATGAGGTTCATAGGTAAGTACCCTCTTGAAGTTTAGTTGGTTCAACCTGTCCTAGAAAGTAATCGGGTTCTAGGGGATCTCAATATCACTGATCTTTCTTCATCGAGTATTGTTTCAGCACAAGCCTCTTTATTGGCGACCGAAATATCCCGAAAGTCTGATCTCAATGAGCGTAGTATCGAGTATCAACCAACTTCGGACTGCACCAAAGCCGGCTACCTCACTACTTCCTAAAGGCCAAGTTGTTCATGTAAAGGTTCTAAAGTCAGTTAGTGCTTCATGACAACACACAGCGGCCCTGTATTCTCCTTGACTACTCAAGGGCTACCGGTACCAAAAAATGTGTCACACTAACATAACTATTGCTAAGACCATGTCGGTATACCCCGTACAGTTTCTACAACTTATTGTTACTTACCTAAAAGGTGCCCTATATCCGGGTAGAGGATCAAAAAAACCCAAACAAGGAACCATAATGTAAAGCAAACAAGTCAAACAAAGAGAAGCGTCATCGAGGGACTATTATCTTGTATTCTTGATTGTTTTTGTTAAAATGCCTTACATGCATAACATGACCATTTTTCATAAGGCAACAAGTGGAGTTAACCCTAGAGGTGCAAGTGTGCAAGTGTTTGTATTTCATGCTTGATTTATCTTGAATTAGGGCTTTCTAAGTATTGATTTTATCTTTCCATACAAACCTTAATTATTAGCATTTATATGAAACCGATAAATTGCGGAAAGTAAATATCCTACGCTATTACAATCACTTGGGGATGGGGTGTACAAATTTACGAATGGGGGTTTCAAGAAATTAAAGTCCTAATTATCTATTGCAACCATATTGAAATAATGTACAAGAATTGCAATGTAAATAGATTTGTTTTGTTTTTATTAAGAGAAGAAATAAATTTGCTTAAGGAAATGTTTTTAGACTTTTTGTTTTAAAAGAAATAAAGCAAAGCATATGAATATAAAGTATTTTTGGTGTTTTTGATTAATGAAAATAAAAGTGATGATAAAAATAATAAGAGAATAAGAGTTAAAGCCAGCGTGTTGCTGAAAGAATAGAAACAAGAGAGAGCATAAGTTCTGAATCTGGCGTGCTGCAAATTAGAAAACAAATGTTAGCGAAAATGGGGAAAGTCAGAAGTTTTGGATCCAGATGCACTAAAGTTCTAGGGTTATTGGGAACAAAGGAAAACCTAGAAGTTTTTATTTCTGAGAGAGCCTAGAAGTTATGATGCAGTTGGAAACCTAGAAGTTCTAGTGTTACTGGAAGGCTAGAAGTTCTGTTAATGGGTAAGTGAGGTGACAATGCTGTTGGATGAGAATATCTAGAAGTTCTGGTCCAGGAGTACTGTTTTGACAAACAACTGGGGGGGGGGGGGGGGGGGGTTATCTAGAAGTTCTGGTCCAAGAGTATTGTTTTGACAAACAAACTGGGAGGGGGTTTATCTATAAGTTCTGGTCCAGGATTATTATTTGACAAATAATGGGGTAAAAATGTTAAGAAATAAACACAAAAGATGCTTTTAGGGCTAGAACCCAGGACCCTTAACACTAATGCCTTATGTGCGCGCTCTCTACCACTGGGGTGGCTATACATCTGGTATTAGATGCAAAAACATAAACATATATTACAAAGTAAGTTCTGATGATGAACTTCTTCTTCTTCTTCGTTCTAGCCAGAGTATCTGCAACTTAGTCGTTTCTTAACAAAAATGAAAAATGCAAACATAGAAGTTATGGCAAATTTCATTATGGTTTCAGAAATACAAAGCGTCAAAAATGTAAATCAGAAGAAAGGATGAATTTTGCTAATCCTAATTCTGAACCCTAATTTCCTCAAGAAGTTCTGAACTGAAATTCTCTCTACTTAGGCCATATAAATGAAATCTATAAATATGTACAGATTCAGAGCCATGATATCTACATTGTGTCTTTGAAATTGCAAGCCTAACAATGCCTAAGTAATGAGATAAAAATCAGAAGAAACTTACCTTGCAGCTGGAAATTGTTTTGTGAGTTAGAGCCTGGTTCAGATTGTTGTGATATTCTAGACAAGTTCCTCAAGTTCTCAGAAAGCTAAAGCAACCCTTAACTTTGAGTTATGGGTGGTTGGAATGCTCTGGAGCAGTCAAGGTGCAAAGTTATGATTTTTGAAATGGAGATTGGTGAAGACTGTATTACAGTTAGAAAACAGAAGTTGGGAAAGATTCTACGTGTATACCAGAAACTATGTGGATGATTTGGCCAAGAAACGCACAAGGAAAATTAGAGTTTTGATGCAAAAAATCAGAAACTAGCAGGTTTTGTGTTTGTGTTGCAGTTTTAGGTTCTTGGGAATTTTCAGCAAGGTTTCATGGCTTTTTTCAATCCTTCTTCAGTTTGAAAATGAAGCTTAATTTATAGGCAAAGAATTTAGAAGCTTGGAGAAGTCAGGAGCACATCCATCATGTGTTATGGATTGTTGACTTGTTTTTGAAGCAAGTTTAGACAAGCATGGTTTCAGGGAAAGGTAGGGTGGTTAGCAGCTTTAAACATGCCTAATCTGAGTTTGTAGGTATGATTTGTGGGGAATTACACTCAGAAACAAAGTAAAGTATGGGCTCAAAATAAACTTTGTACAAAAGTTTACTTTTCAAGGACAGTAGTGGTACTTTTATGCCACGCGTGGGAAGATCCTTTGGATAAAGGCTTAAATACTGGGATAAAGACTCAAAAGTTTGTGTAAGCATTAAATGATGATGAGATTTAACAAGAAAGAAGGCCTGCAACATGACATTATGCAGCATGGCCTGAAACTGGATCAGAAGTTCAGCATAAACGTGAGCTTAGATTAAGAACAAATGTCCAACTTCTGATATTTGATTCTCCCTGTTCCAGCATGATCTGAAGGAGTTCTCAGACTTTTCAGAAAGCTTGTAACATGCTTTGTAAACCCTTTTGGTATCACTTTTGCAAACTCTGATTGTACCTACGTGAAAACTGGCCCATAAGTTCTAATCAAATTCTAACTTGGAAAGGCTTGGAATTTACTAAGTGTTTTAGTTTCATGGACGTGTCTTGAAGGATTTATAACTTGAAATCCCAGTATTTCTAAGAGGAGTTCTATTCTTCAATGTTTTAGATATCAGTGAGATCTACAACTCTTGTGTCAGAAGTTCTTCCTAAATCATCTTGCATCATGATGAAAATCTGGCCAGAAGTTCTGAACTTATCATATTTTCTTAACACTTAGAAAAATTTCTAAGTGTTTAGAACTTTGACTTTTCCAAAGTAATTTTGACTTTTGATTTTCTTGATGAACCATCTTCATATTCTAACATGTCTTAATGAAATGTGATTCTTGAAACTTGATTTTGATCAAAAAGTCAAAGTTTGACTTTTCAGTGTGCATTTTGACCATTTTGCCCTTGTGCCAATTCCAAACCTAAATTGATGTATCAGTACTGCAAACTTGAGTCATGGAAGATCTTGTGAGAAAAATCTTGAGAAGTGAGAGGGAAAATTTTTGGGTACAACAACCCGGCAAGCTGAACACCTGAAAAGGTGGCTTGGGCAAAAAAGGGTATCCTGGTGGACTAAAAACTCGAAAGGGCGGTCCAGGAAAAAGTTAGGGATTTAAAGCGTATGACTATGTCCCGTTGGATCACCTTACATCCAACCTTCAGTATCAATTTTCAAACTCAAGCAGTACTAATCAATCCAATAAACATCGGACAAAACAACAAGTGGATGAGACGCTCAAAGACATAAAGGCTATAGCAGAATGGGAATCCCATGGGATTATTTGACATATTTGTCTTTCTTTGTATTAGTTTTCATTCTTACGACGACATTATCTTACGAGGACGTTCGTCTCTTTGTATAAAAATGCTTATTCAAGTTAATATAAAGTTATTCCTTTAAAAGTGCAAAACTATCTATTTTTTCTTTTACTTTCTTGTTTTGTTTGCAAAAACGTCCAGTGATTATTTTTGCAAAGTATAAGGCAAGACTGGTGGCCAGAGGTTTTCTACAAAAACCTGGTATTTACTTCGATGAAGTATATGCACCTGTTGCTAGGATCGAAACAATCAGGATTGTTGTTTTGATAGTTGCATGTAGAGGATGGAAAATGCACCAACTTGATGTAAAGTCAGCATTTTTGAATGGTCCATTGGAAGAAGAATTCTACGTTACTCAACCACCAGGTTTCGACGTTAAATGGCAGGATTCGAAATTTTACAGATTAAGGAAGGCTCTCTAATGCTTGAAGCAAGCTCCTAGAGCTTGGAATAAAAAGATATATATCTTCCTAATCGAAGCAGGTTTCACAAAGTGTGTCTCTGAACATGGAGTGTATATAAATGATGTCGAAAGTGTCAATCGAATTATTTTATGCCTCTATGTTGATGACTTACTCATTACAGGAGCAGACGAACCTGAGATAATGAAGGTAAAGTCAAGGTTAATGCGGGAATTCGAAATGTCTGATTTAGGGAATCTCTCCTATTTCCTGGGAATGGAATTCAAAGACGTCGAAGAAGGAGTTTTCTTGCATCAAACGAAGTATGCTCAAGATATACTGAAGAGGTTCAATATGAGCAACTATAAGGCAACTATTACTCCATTAGAAACTGGAGCAAAGCTGAAGAAGGAATTGAATGACGAGTTTGTAAGTTCGACCCTTTACAAACAAATTATTGGATCCTTGAGGTATCTTTACAATACTAGACCAGATATATTCCAAAGTGTAGGATTCTTGAGCAGATTTATGGAGAAGCCTCAGGAATGTCATCTCATTGCAGTGAAGAGGGTGTTGAGATACATAAAGGGAACTATTGATCATGGTGTGCTGTTACCAAAGAAATCGAAGAACAACGCCGATGTTGAAGTTCATGGATACACTGACTCAAACTTCAGTGGAGATCAAGACGAGATGAAGAGTACTGCAAGCTACATTTTCAAGATCGAAGGAGCTCCAATCTCCTGGAGTTCGAGGAAGCAAAGAATTGTGGCTTTGTCATCATGCGAAGCAGAATATGTGGTTGCATCATATGCTGCATGCTAAGCAGCATGGATCGAAATGCTACTTGAAGAATTCATAATAACGGAATCGAAGATGAAGTTGTTTGTTGATAACAAGTCAGCTATAAACCTTTCGAATCACCCAATATGTCATGGTCGAAGTAAGCATATTGAAAGAAGATATCATTTTCTGAGGGATCAAGTCAACAAAGAGAAGCTTGAAATAAAACATTGCAAGACAGAAGTGCAACTAGCTGACATATTCACCAAACCTCTGAAGAAAGTAAGGTTCGAAGAGTTAAAGAAAGGCATTGGGATGAGAAGTCTTGATAACATGAATTAGGGGGTGTGTTAGTTGGTTAATTCTTGTTATGTAGTTATTTGGGCTTTTAGCATGTAATTGGGTCTGGGCATTTTTGCCTATATAAAGGGCGTTGTGTTTGTGCAGTAATAATAATAACAATCAGTTAGATAGTTAGTTACACATAACTAACTCATCATTCTCTCTCTTCTTCTTCTTCTTTTTCTTATTTTCACAAAATCATCTTTATTAAATCCTTTATTCCAACATCTACATGTTCACTAAATTAGTGTAAAAAATTCTCTTTTTTATCAATGACAATGATTCCTTTCTATTTTCAAAGGACTCTTCTCAACTAACTTAGATATAAACCTATAAGCTTATAAAAAGTTTTCAGTAAGTGAAAATTATATAGTTATTTTAATTGAAAAAACATTAAAAATCATATCCTAAACAAAATCATAAATTTTGTTTTACCCAATATGAGAAATTAAGGAGAATACTCAAACAGAAAATTAAAATAAATAAATAAATTCATAGTATAATAAAAGGGCTTATCATCCTATACCTATCCAACTACTACCATAACATATTTATAAACATTTAAAAAACCTAAATAGAAGGAAAAAAAACATAAAAGCACATTAATAATGTCTCTCACAAATTGAAACTAGACTCCACATACACACATGAATGTGTTGATTTTAATTCAAATTGAAGCTAGATTCCACATACATCAACAATTTCAAACAAGGAAAACAACTTAATGCTAATAATGTATTAAAATTGATGTTATAAAGTCTATTGTCTATCTTTGTGAAGTTAAAATTTCATTTACCATTCAGAAATGCGGTGACATCACATTCCCTTTACAATATAATGCAAGTTAAACAAACTATTGTAATGAATAGTTCCTTAAATTTTAACTAATAAGTGATTAGTATAATTAATATGTTCACTTAATAATTATATTTTTTTTGTCTCTACGTTAACGTAGATTTTGATCCTTTAATTTAAAAAAAATCTATATCCAACTCTTAACTATTAAGAATTCATCATGGTATTCATTTTCATGTAATTAATAATAGATTTAATGATTAATTTTTAAAAAAAATGTGTCGTTAATTAATCGTTAAAGACTAACATGAGAATTTTTTTTGGAATAACTATGTATTAAAATTTTTTTTCACAAATAATCATGTTTCGGAAAAAATTACGCAAATAACCATGTTTCAGATGACTCCCCAAAGGAGGAGCCATCTCACTTGGCGCCTACACCTATTTTTTAAGGGGAGACGTCATCTCACTTGGCGCCTAGGTGCTTAGAGCTTTCCCTAAGCCAAGTGAGATGACGCCTTAGTGCATTTTCTAGGGTAATTTTTGCATTTTTTTCAATGCGGTGCGTTACGTATTCGATATAGGATCAACAAATTGACTTTTTATTTACAAAATATGATTACACACATAAGTATTACGTAAAAAAAATAGATTAATCAGTGGACCCCAGAACCCGGTAATGACCCCCGGTTCCGCATCCTCGTCCTCGCCTTTTCCGTGCTGGGTTTCGTCATGTTTCCTGTTGTGGCAGGGTTGATGGCCCAGCGAAGTCAATGCATTCAGGATCCATGAAATCAATCAGATCTCCATATCTAGAAGATCCACTTTGGTACAGTCGGTTACCCATATCCTCAAAGTTTGGTCGTGTTATCGGTGGTTGGGGTTCCATGGTTGGTCTGTAGCATTGATCATCTGAGTACGGGGGGTGAAAAGGAAATGGATCTTAGGGTGTTTGGTATTGAGGATGTTGGGTGGTTTGGCGATATTGTGGTTGGTGGTAAGTTTGGTCGGTTGGTTCATAATCTTCCGACATTCCCAGATCAGGGCTAAGGTTGGATGTTGAGGGACCCATATTGGGATATGCAGAAGACTGAAATTGTGTGTGGGGTATGCGGGTGTGTTGGTATTGTGATTAAAATTGCGGTTGAGTGTGAGGCATTTGGGGGTATTGGTACTGAGGTGGTGACTGTGGTTGGGTGTTTGTGGTTCTGTTTCGTCTGAGGGGTTGGTGGGAGGTTGATGTGTGTTGGGTTTGTTGTTGCGGAAATGAGGGTTGTGCCCATTGTGTTCGTGGGTCAACCAAATACCTCGGATGAGACACGTGCATCTCAGGGGTACTAACCATTCTGTACCAAGATAAATATTGATATGTGTGTCGCATATTACCATGGTTGAGGAAAACTGGGAATTGCAAGACATGTCGGTGACGCCTCTGCCACATCTTACACCATTCTAGAGCAAAGTATTTCCAGTTGGTAAGACCCCATTGGGCGTCGACCCTTTTGAGATGCCACGGGGACAAACAAGTCAGATCGCTGGATATCTCTTGATGCATTCCAAACTGCATCTTCACACGGTCACTGTGGTGCATCTCCATAATATTGAACCGTATGATTGCAGTCTTTGCACTCTAAATTGCTGCATCCTCGAGGTTTGGTTCATGGCCCATACCAGAATATGGTCTCCAGACAAATTGCAGATAAAATTAAATCAGGTTAATGAAAACGTAATATATAAATAATTTAAAAGTAGAAAAGTTGAAACGTACGACGTACATCATCCGGGCCAAGGTGATCCAATAGATTGCGGTATAGTGCGACATTGAATCTTGGATTCTTGTCGTAATCCATACCCCTCACGCAATACCTAAAGGAAATGAAATATACTTTATTTTTATCATATATTTGGTGAAGATATGAATAGTAATAAATGATATAACTTGATGACTTACTTTGCTGCGTATGAGAAAACAAATGTGTTGTTGTTGACGGGGTTTAGGGACTCCATCCTCCACCAACCCTAGGCTTGAAGTAAGAAAACGCAGCCATAAAATGTACATTTTTCCTTGATTGCATTTTTACACAAGGAACTGTATAGGTGGGCTAAAATAGAAGAACCCCAACTATATTTTCTAGTTTTTTCGAAGTCTCTAAGAAAATTTAAATACATAAAATTTACACTATTTCCCGTACTTTCGGGAAATAAAAAGGTTCCAAATAGTATCATTATATAAGTTCTAGATTTTATTAACTTGGCTAGCTCGGAGAAATTTTCGTTTAATTCCAGAGTCCCATAATGATTTTTTAGCTCAGTTAATAGTATACCCTGACCTCTCGCACCACCACCGTAAACCATATCCCTGTCCAACAATTCTTCACACAGAGAATTGGGTTGTTGAACCGATCCGTTAACGGCCTTACCGTTGACAGGGAGACCCAATAACATGTACACGTCCTCTAGAGTGACGGTACATTCACCTATTGGTAGGTGAAGTATATGGATCTCTGATCTCCACCTTTCCAACATTGCAAGTATGAACTTTGAATCAATTATGCAGTTGGAGATCTTTATAACGTTTCCAAAACCTGCGTATTCCATATATGGTACGATCAATGGGTCTAGAGAAAGGTAGTTGTGTGACCGGATTCGGAATCTTTTGGTATCCTAAGTTAATAATGTAAAAGGTGTAAGAGTAGGTAAGATGAACAAAGCATTACTAGAAGTATGAAAATGTATAACTATAAAAGAAACTTACAAATGTTGCAATGTTGTCTCTTGTGCCTCTGTGAGAATCGCCCATTGTTGAAAATGCCTGATATTATGAAAGAGTTTGAAATTGTAAGAGATTATGAAAGAGTTAGTAGCAGAGAGTGAGATGATTGTGGATGCGAGAGAAGTATGTAATGCTCTGTATTTATAGGCAAAAAAATTTCATAGAGTAAGTGAGGTGGTAGGTGGGTGCATGCATGCATGATAAGTGTCACTCTTGCACATGCTAGGTGGCATCCTTGGAGAAGGCATCTCTGAATGCATGTAACACGATTGGACATGAAGGGAGGCGCCATTGAACTTGGCGAAAGAGTACAAAATTGAAAGGTGTCGTCATCCCCATTGGCGAATAAGAGGTGGCATGGGTTGCAGAGTAGGTGTAGGCTAGGTGACAGCCTTGGAGAAGGCATCTCTGAATGCATGTAACACTATTGGACGTGATGGGAGGAGCTGTAAAGGTTATAGTGTAGGTGCAGAGTAGGCGCAAGCTAGGTGGCAGCCTTGGAGAAGGCATCTCTGAATGCATGTAACACGATTGGACATGAAGGGAGGCGCCATTGGACTTGGCGAAAGAGTACAAAATTGAAAGGTGTCGCCATCCCCATTGGAGAATAAGAGGTGGCATGGGTTATAGAGTAGGCGCATGCTAGGTGACAGCCTTGGAGAAGGCATCTCTGAATGCATGTAACACTATTGGACGTGATGGGAGGAGCCTTAGAGGTTACAATGTAGGTGCAGGCTAGGTGGCAGCCTTGGAGAAGGCATCTCTGAATGCATGTAACACGATTGGACATGAAGGGAGGCGCCATTGGACTTGGCGAAAGAGTACAAAATTGAAAGGTGTCGCCATCCCCATTGGCGAATAAGAGGTGGCATGGGTTGCAGAGTAGGCGCGGGCTAGGTGACAGCCTTGGAGAAGGCATCTATGAATGCATGTAACACTATTGGACGTGATGGGTGGAGCCTTAGAAGTTATAGTGTAGGTGCAGAGTAGGCGCAGGCTATGTGACAACCTTGGAGAAGGCATCTTTGAATGCATGTAACACTATTGGACGTGATGGGAGGAGCCTTGGTTAATTCAAATTCAGTATGGCCTATTTAGCCTTACATTTATCAAAACACTGATTCACTTAATCTCTCAAACACTAGAACATTCAAAAATTCCTGCAAATAACTCATAAACTTCAAACCTTCCAACCTTCAAACCTCCAAACAGTCATACACAATGGCCTCTGAACCCCAATATGTCATCAGTGCACATTTCAACGGTGAGACATACATTTGTCCCACCTCTGGGTTTCTGTTTAGAGACATAGACAACATCTGATTTTGTTTAAACAGGAAAGCCAATTTCTTGTACTTCAAAAAACGATTGGAGGCCAAACTTGGACGAGGCCCCGTGACACAAATATTTTATTAGAATCCAGTTTTTTTTTGTAACAACTAAATAATATTTTATAAGATTGAGGTTCAAGATGACGAAGATCTTCAGAATATGTTTTCCAATCATGAGTATTCTGGGTACGACTCTATTGAGTTGTACATTATGCTACGAGAGCCTCAGCTGTCACAAGTGGTTGATCCTTTGGAGACCGAACAAGCAGAAGTAGATGCAATTAGTGAAGAAGAAGAAGATGACAACTTGGAGTTTGACTAAATGGTCAATGATGATTCCGAAGATGATGGGATACCTGGTATTCCTGCAAACGAGATCTACACCCCACCTCCGCACATGACAAACTTCAACATGGGCGGAGATGAACCGTCTTCTGATTTATTTTTCAATCCGTATATGCAGTCAGATGAAAACTTAAAAGAGAAAGACAAATTCCATAATTTAGAAGAATTTATCAGAGCCATCAAAAAATTCCACATGCTCAACTCGATCGATTTTAAGGTGGACCGTGTAAATCCAGAAAGGTACAAGATCAAGTGTGTCCACCCTGATTGTATGTTCAAGCTCACTGCTTCATACAGATTAAGAGGTGATTGTTGGGTCATAGGTTCCATGTCTACCCACACTTGTGTCAGTTCTACTCAATCACAGGATTATCGAAAACTTAATTATGATCTCATTTGTCAAGAAATCCTACCACTCGTCAGCAACGATCCATCTTTGAAGGTGAAAACCATAATCTCTCACATCACTATGGTATTTAACTATACCCCATCTTACCGAAAGGCGTAGTTAACAAAGACCAAGGCGATTGAAAAGGTATATAGAAATTGGTAGGAGTCATACCAAGAACTTCCTCGTTACCTGAATGCACTCTAGACTTATTCTCTGGGTACTGTTTACATTCTGGAAGTAGTGCCAGCATACGCCTCAGATGGTAGTCAACTCAACAGAAATGGAATATTCAGTCGAGTGTTTTGGGCTTTTCAACCTTGCATCACAGGGTTTGCGTCATGCCAACCAATTATACAAATTGATGGGACTTGGTTGTATGGTAAATACAAAGGCACGCTACTGATGGCAGTTGCACAAGATGGCAACAATAACATTTTCCCAATTGCCTTTTCCCTAGTCGAGGGGAAGACTGGTGGTGCTTGGAGCTTTTTTTTGAAAAATCTGCGAACACATGTGGCTCCTTAACTAGATCTTTGTTTGATCTCGGATAGACATGTATCAATTGAAAGTGCATACAATAATCCTGCAAACGGTTGGCATGACCCTCCTTCTACGCATGTCTATTACGTTAGACATATCATCCAAAATTTCACGAGGGAGATCAAAGACAAAACACTAAGGAAAGCGGTTATGAATGCGGGATATGCATTGACACAACCTACATTTAAATATTACCGCAACGAGATCCGTTTGTCAAATCCGGAAGCCGGTAGGTGGATCGATAATATTCCGGTAGAAAAATGGACTAGGTCATAAGACAATGGCCAAAGATGGGGGCACATGACAACAAATCTAATTGAATCGATGAATGGGGTATTCAAAGGCATACGAAACCTCCCGGTCACTGCTTTGGTAAAATCAACATATTTTAGGATGACTTCGTTGTTTGCCAAAAGAGGTGAAATGTGGAATGCAGTGTTACAATCTGGACAACTATGGAGTGAAAGCTGCATGAAGTACATTAAGACAGAAAGTGCCAAAGCCAACACCCATATGATTATACGGTTTGACCGACACAGCCACAACTTCATTGTGAAAGAGACAATCTACCACAACGAGGGCCTGCCAAGACAAGAATATAGGGTTATACTACCTTCTCGTTGGTGCGATTGTGGAAAGTTTCAAGCCTTCCGTATGCCTTGCTCTCATGTCATTGCCGCGTGTGCCTATACTCATCAAGACGCGCTACAACTTCTGTCACACATTTGCAAATTTGAAACGTTGCTCAACGTTTACAACAACAGCTTCCCTTTGGTAGCAAAACCAGATTATTGGCCTGCATACGACGGTGAAATAGTATGGCACAATGACCAAATGCGAAGGAATAAAAAGGGTCGTCCCAAAAGTAAGCGCATCACAACCGAAATGGGCTCCCTTGACAAGCTGGAAAGAAAGTGTAGTTTATGTCATCAGGTCGGACACAATCTCAAAAATTGTCTGAATCGGGCTACTGCCTCAACCACATAAAAATTGTATTACATAAAATCTTTCCTTTATTATGTTGTAAACATTAGGGTTTTTCATTAACAGTATTTGTTACAATAAACATTGCGCGAACAAGAAAAAAAACACAATATTCCTTCTACGAAATTACAACTATTAAAACAATATCATCTGACCCATGCATCATCAACATTACGTCGCTGTCTGTTTTGAATTCCTCCAACCAAACATTAGGTCTTCCTGTCGCATGTGAGGTTGTTGTTCGTCTTCATTGAATCCTTCTAATTTTTCCCCCCTCCACGATGTCTCCATCTAGCCATCGCATCAACTCCCGCTTCAGATGCTCCATGGAGTGAATGTGCCAGAATTTCATTTTTATCGGAGGCTTTGTGTCAGAGAAGATAACGTAACCATCTATGGTAAAAATCATGGGCGATGTCATGACGCAAATCACAGAGTAAACAATAATAAAACAATGCGAGAAAGTGTGAGAAATGACGGAGAAACGGACGAATTATTTATAAAAACAACATTTTTCCCTAGGAGTCAAGTGAGATGGCGCCTCCTCTCACTTTTAAAGTGTAGGCGCCATCTCACTTGGCTAAAAGAGAGAGGAGGCGCCAAGTGGGATGACGCCTAGGGCTAAATGCATAGTGGAGGCGCCAAGTGAGATGGCTCCTCCTTTGGGGTGTCATCTGAAACATGGTTATTTGCGTAATTTTTTCCAAAACATGATTATTTGTGAATTTTTTTTAATACTTGATTATTCCAAAAAAAAATTCCTAACATGACACGTTTAAAAAATTAAGAGATCAATATAAATTTTTCTTAACTTAAGCAATCAAAATGAACCCAAAAGAAATTTATAAAATACAAAAAATTTAAATTTAATATTAAATATAATAAAATATTAAAATATTTAATAATTATATCTCAAAATATAATAAAATATTTTCTAAATTTTCTACTTTTAATTTAAGTATGATACTATGTGGACTATAATGATCGAAACATTTGTCAATTGAGTTAATAAAACAGACACCTCAAACCTATTAGACAAAGATGCGATACTGCAAATCAATTAATTTTCTTTTGCTTTTTTTCAAATTCAATGAGAAATCTACGTGCAATAGTGTAGATATATAACTTTCATTATTAAATTCTAAAATGACTTAACGAATAACTTTCATTATTAAATTCTAAAATGACTTAACGAACCGAAGCGTCATTAGACTTTCATAACTTGCTGTCTCTGACTATAACAATACATTATAATGAAGGATCTTGTGATAACCATCATCCAATAAAAATTATCACTTTCTCATGAACAATCTTGTGATAGCCATCATCCAAAAAAATGTTACCACCTTCTCTTTTATATATATATATATATATATATATATATATATATATATATATATATATATATATATATATATATATATATATATATATATATATATATATATATATATATATATATATATGGATTGGAAATATTGTGACACACAAATTAAGAATGAAAGTTTTTGATATATGAATTGTGTGATTTGCTTGTCAAACATTGTAGGTGAAAATGAAATGATTGAAACATTGTATATTGTTTGTGATTCATTGTGTAATGTTTACATAATTGATAATTGGACACCAATTAATTGCACAGCATTGTCCTTTGTAAATATGATTGCTATGTCACACCATTTGTTACACCAAATACCTACTTCATATATATTGTTTACACTATTTATATATAAATAGTGAACAATATTTTTTTATTAAAATAATATTTTTTTTTTAAATTATAAAAATTATTTTTAAATTTTATTTTATATTTCAAACATAAAGTTGTGTCACTAATCAACTTTATAATTGTATTGACCATAAAAATGTACATCATTAATCAATTATTTTACTTATAATTTATCAACTACTTTCAATATTTCATTAATCAATAAATTAAATATTATTAATCATATTCTGACACTAATTATAAATGTATTAACCAAATTTTATACTCTATTAATCAATTTTATTTTATTATTTAATAGTTTTTTTAATATTAGAGAACTCATTAACCAAGTTATGAACTGTATTAACCAATTTTATATTTAATATTAACTCAAATCTGAACTATATATATTAATTTTTTTTATGTTATAATATATATTAACCAAACTTTAAACTATATTAACTAAGTTTTAATATTTCATTATGTAATTACTGTGTAGTGTCATTTTTTAACATCAAAATATAATTTTTCTTTATAAATTTTGATTTATAAATATTATTCAAGTATATATAATTAAAAAGTAGTTAAACAATAGAGAGAGAAAATCATGATGTTGTCACAAATTTGCCGAGGTTATTTTCAAGATTTTATTGGAAAAACAAATATATATTGTTTTGAAGTTGTTGTCATGTTTAATGATCATATAATATTAAAGCTTACAATGTTATATTATAGTTGAAGGACGACTACTATATAAAGGCATCGTTGCATGCATGAACTTCAAATGTATGCAAAGAAATAATTTAAATATGGCATCCTTAATTCTCTTTTTAACTCTCGTTATTCATCTTGAAATTGTGTCGGTGGTTGATGTCATCAAAGGAGAACCTCTAGTTCCAGCATTATTTGCATTTGGAGACTCAATTATTGATGTTGGAAATAACAACTATTTAGCAACCCCGGCTAAAGCAATCAAAATGAACCCAAAAGAAACTTATAAAATACAAAAAATTTAAATTTAATATTAAATATAATAAAATATTAAAATATTTAAAAATTATATCTCAAAATATAATAAAATATTTTCTAAATTTTCTACTTTTAATTTAAGTATGATACTATGTGGACTATAATGATCGAAACATTTGTCAATTGAGTTAATAAAACAGACACCTCAAACCTATTAGACAAAGATGCGATACTGCAAATCAATTAATTTTCTTTTGCTTTTTTCAAATTCAATGAGAAATCTACGTGCAATAGTGTAGATATATAACTTTCATTATTAAATTCTAAAATGACTTAACGAATAACTTTCATTATTAAATTCTAAAATGACTTAACGAACCGAAGCGTCATTAGACTTTCATAACTTGCTGTCTCTGACTATAACAATACATTATAATGAAGGATCTTGTGATAACGATCATCCAATAAAAATTATCACTTTCTCATGAACAATCTTGTGATAGTCATCATCCAAAAAAATGTTACCACCTTCTCTTTTATATATATATATATATATATATATATATATATATATATATATATATATATATATATATATATATATATATATATATATATATATATATATATATATATATATATATATATATATATATATATATATATATATATATATATATATATATATATATATATATATATATATATATATATATATATATATATATATGGATTGGAAATATTGTGACACACAAATTAAGAATGAAAGTTTTTGATATATGAATTGTGTGATTTGCTTGTCAAACATTGTAGGTGAAAATGAAATGATTGAAACATTGTATATTGTTTGTGATTCATTGTGTAATGTTTACATAATTGATAATTGGACACCAATTAATTGCACAGCATTGTCCTTTGTAAATATGATTGCTATGTCACACCATTTGTTACACCAAATACCTACTTCATATATATTGTTTACACTATTTATATATAAATAGTGAACAATATTTTTTTATTAAAATAATATTTTATTTTAAATTATAAAAATTATTTTTAAATTTTATTTTATATTTCAAACATAAAGTTGTGTCACTAATCAACTTTATAATTGTATTGACCATAAAAATGTACATCATTAATCAATTATTTTACTTATAATTTATCAACTACTTTCAATATTTCATTAATCAATAAATTAAATATTATTAATCATATTCTGACACTAATTATAAATGTATTAACCAAATTTTATACTCTATTAATCAATTTTATTTTATTATTTAATAATTTTTTTAATATTAGAGAACTCATTAACCAAGTTATGAACTGTATTAACCAATTTTATATTCAATATTAACTCAAATCTGAACTATATATATTAATTTTTTTTATGTTATAATATATATTAACCAAACTTTAAACTATATTAACTAAGTTTTAATATTTCATTATGTAATTACTGTGTAGTGTCATTTTTTAACATCAAAATATAATTTTTCTTTATAAATTTTGATTTATAAATATTATTCAAGTATATATAATTAAAAAGTAGTTAAACAATAGAGAGAGAAAATCATGATGTTGTCACAAATTTGCCGAGGTTATTTTCAAGATTTTATTGGAAAAACAAATATATATTGTTTTGAAGTTGTTGTCATGTTTAATGATCATATAATATTAAAGCTTACAATGTTATATTATAGTTGAAGGACGACTACTATATAAAGGCATCGTTGCATGCATGAACTTCAAATGTATGCAAAGAAACAATTTAAATATGGCATCCTTAATTCTCTTTTTAACTCTCCTTATTCATCTTGAAATTGTGTCGGTGGTTGATGTCATCAAAGGAGAACCTCTAGTTCCAGCATTATTTGCATTTGGAGACTCAGTTATTGATGTTGGAAATAACAACTATTTAGCAACCCCGGCTAAAGCAATCAAAATGAACCCAAAAGAAACTTATAAAATACAAAAAATTTAAATTTAATATTAAATATAATAAAATATTAAAATATTTAAAAATTATATCTCAAAATATAATAAAATATTTTCTAAATTTTCTACTTTTAATTTAAGTATGATACTATGTGGACTATAATGATCGAAACATTTGTCAATTGAGTTAATAAAACAGACACCTCAAACCTATTAGACAAAGATGCGATACTGCAAAATCAATTAATTTTCTTTTGCTTTTTTCAAATTCAATGAGAAATCTACGTGCAATAGTGTAGATATATAACTTTCATTATTAAATTCTAAAATGACTTAACGAATAACTTTCATTATTAAATTCTAAAATGACTTAACGAACCGAAGCGTCATTAGACTTTCATAACTTGCTGTCTCTGACTATAACAATACATTATAATGAAGGATCTTGTGATAACGATCATCCAATAAAAATTATCACTTTCTCATGAACAATCTTGTGATAGCCATCATCCAAAAAAATGTTACCACCTTCTCTTTTATATATATATATATATATATATATATATATATATATATATATATATATATATATATATATATATATATATATATATATATATATATATATATATATATATATATATATATATATATATATATATATATATATATATATATATATATATATATATATATATATATATATATATATATATATATATATATATATGGATTGGAAATATTGTGACACACAAATTAAGAATGAAAGTTTTTGATATATGAATTGTGTGATTTGCTTGTCAAACATTGTAGGTGAAAATGAAATGATTGAAACATTGTATATTGTTTGTGATTCATTGTGTAATGTTTACATAATTGATAATTGGACACCAATTAATTGCACAGCATTGTCCTTTGTAAATATGATTGCTATGTCACACCATTTGTTACACCAAATACCTACTTCATATATATTGTTTACACTATTTATATATAAATAGTGAACAATATTTTTTTATTAAAATAATATTTTTTTTTAAATTAAAAAAATTATTTTTAAATTTTATTTTATATTTCAAACATAAAGTTGTGTCACTAATCAACTTTATAATTGTATTGACCATAAATATGTACATCATTAATCAATTATTTTACTTATAATTTATCAACTACTTTCAATATTTCATTAATCAATAAATTAAATATTATTAATCATATTCTGACACTAATTATAAATGTATTAACCAAATTTTATACTCTATTAATCAATTTTATTTTATTATTTAATAATTTTTTTAATATTAGAGAACTCATTAACCAAGTTATGAACTGTATTAACCAATTTTATATTCAATATTAACTCAAATCTGAACTATATATATTAATTTTTTTTATGTTATAATATATATTAACCAAACTTTAAACTATATTAACTAAGTTTTAATATTTCATTATGTAATTACTGTGTAGTGTCATTTTTTAACATCAAAATATAATTTTTCTTTATAAATTTTGATTTATAAATATTATTCAAGTATATATAATTAAAAAGTAGTTAAACAATAGAGAGAGAAAATCATGATGTTGTCACAAATTTGCCGAGGTTATTTTCAAGATTTTATTGGAAAAACAAATATATATTGTTTTGAAATTGTTGTCATGTTTAATGATCATATAATATTAAAGCTTACAATGTTATATTATAGTTGAAGGACGACTACTATATAAAGGCATCGTTGCATGCATGAACTTCAAATGTATGCAAAGAAACAATTTAAATATGACATCCTTAATTCTCTTTTTAACTCTCGTTATTCATCTTGAAATTGTGTCGGTGGTTGATGTCATCAAAGGAGAACCTCTAGTTCCAGCATTATTTGCATTTGGAGACTCAATTATTGATGTTGGAAATAACAACTATTTAGCAACCCCGGCTAAAGCAATCAAAATGAACCCAAAAGAAACTTATAAAATACAAAAAATTTAAATTTAATATTAAATATAATAAAATATTAAAATATTTAAAAATTATATCTCAAAATATAATAAAATATTTTCTAAATTTTCTACTTTTAATTTAAGTATGATACTATGTGGACTATAATGATCGAAACATTTGTCAATTGAGTTAATAAAACAGACACCTCAAACCTATTAGACAAAGATGCGATACTGCAAATCAATTAATTTTCTTTTGCTTTTTTTCAAATTCAATGAGAAATCTACGTGCAATAGTGTAGATATATAACTTTCATTATTAAATTATAAAATGACTTAATGAATAACTTTCATTATTAAATTCTAAAATGACTTAACGAACCGAAGCGTCATTAGACTTTCATAACTTGCTGTCTCTGACTATAACAATACATTATAATGAAGGATCTTGTGATAACCATCATCCAATAAAAATTATCACTTTCTCATGAACAATCTTGTGATAGCCATCATCCAAAAAAATGTTACCACCTTCTCTTTTATATATATATATATATATATATATATATATATATATATATATATATATATATATATATATATATATATATATATATATATATATATATATATATATATATATATATATATATATATATATATATATATATATATATATATATATATATATATATGGATTGGAAATATTGTGACACACAAATTAAGAATGAAAGTTTTTGATATATGAATTGTGTGATTTGCTTGTCAAACATTGTAGGTGAAAATGAAATGATTGAAACATTGTATATTGTTTGTGATTCATTGTGTAATGTTTACATAATTGATAATTGGACACCAATTAATTGCACAGCATTGTCCTTTGTAAATATGATTGCTATGTCACACCATTTGTTACACCAAATACCTACTTCATATATATTGTTTACACTATTTATATATAAATAGTGAACAATATTTTTTTATTAAAATAATATTTTTTTTTAAATTATAAAAATTATTTTTAAATTTTATTTTATATTTCAAACATAAAGTTGTGTCACTAATCAACTTTATAATTGTATTGACCATAAAAATGTACATCATTAATCAATTATTTTACTTATAATTTATCAACTACTTTCAATATTTCATTAATCAATAAATTAAATATTAATCATATTCTGACACTAATTATAAATGTATTAACCAAATTTTATACTCTATTAATCAATTTTATTTTATTATTTAATAGTTTTTTTAATATTAGAGAACTCATTAACCAAGTTATGAACTGTATTAACCAATTTTATATTCAATATTAACTCAAATCTGAACTATATATATGAATTTTTTTTATGTTATAATATATATTAACCAAACTTTAAACTATATTAACTAAGTTTTAATATTTCATTATGTAATTACTGTGTAGTGTCATTTTTTAACATCAAAATATAATTTTCTTTATAAATTTTGATTTATAAATATTATTCAAGTATATATAATTAAAAAGTAGTTAAACAATAGAGAGAGAAAATCATGATGTTGTCACAAATTTGCCGAGGTTATTTTCAAGATTTTATTGGAAAAACAAATATATATTGTTTTGAAATTGTTGTCATGTTTAATGATCATATAATATTAAAGCTTACAATGTTATATTATAGTTGAAGGACGATACTATATAAAGGCATCGTTGCATGCATGAACTTCAAATGTATGCAAAGAAACAATTTAAATATGACATCCTTAATTCTCTTTTTAACTCTCGTTATTCATCTTGAAATTGTGTCGGTGGTTGATGTCATCAAAGGAGAACCTCTAGTTCCAGCATTATTTGCATTTGGAGACTCAATTATTGATGTTGGAAATAACAACTATTTAGCAACCCCGGCTAAAGCAATCAAAATGAACCCAAAAGAAACTTATAAAATACAAAAAATTTAAATTTAATATTAAATATAATAAAATATTAAAATATTTAAAAATTATATCTCAAAATATAATAAAATATTTTCTAAATTTTCTACTTTTAATTTAAGTATGATACTATGTGGACTATAATGATCGAACATTTGTCAATTGAGTTAATAAAACAGACACCTCAAACCTATTAGACAAAGATGCGATACTGCAAATCAATTAATTTTCTTTTGCTTTTTTTTCAAATTCAATGAGAAATCTACGTGCAATAGTGTAGATATATAACTTTCATTATTAAATTCTAAAATGACTTAACGAATAACTTTCATTATTAAATTCTAAAATGACTTAACGAACCGAAGCGTCATTAGACTTTCATAACTTGCTGTCTCTGACTATAACAATACATTATAATGAAGGATCTTGTGATAACCATCATCCAATAAAAATTATCACTTTCTCATGAACAATCTTGTGATAGCCATCATCCAAAAAAATATTACCACCTTCTCTTTTATATATATATATATATATATATATATATATATATATATATATATAATATATATATATATATATATATATATATATATATATATATATATATATATATCATTGATTAAAAGTATAATTTAAAAAAATTATATAGACTTTTATCTCCATCTTAAAAATCACTTTTATAAAATGACTTAAGTCAAACTCTCATTACAAAAACTAATTTACACTCACCACAAATATACACTAATGAAAACCTTTGAAAATATATTATGGAAACTTTAAACTATATCATGGAAATAACTCTCACTAAAATACTTACATAGAACAAGTAAATCAAACAAAAGAATTATTAAACACTATATGTGATTTCTTTAATTTCAAATATAATAAATAAAATTTCGGACAAATCGAAAACTAATAACTTGTACATTTTTTAATAAATTATTAAATATCAAAATAACAACGATATAATTTTTTTTAAAACTTAAGTTATTTTGAAAAATACAATTTAAAACTTCAATTTTGACTCATATTATTGTAATATGATTAGATTTTTGAATTTTAATAATACTTTAAGTTAATAGTTTTTATATAGTGGTTACATTTATGTATAAATAAATAATAAATAATAAATATTAAAACATATATTAAAAATAAGATTTTTTATTAATTTTACAAATAAAATAAATAATTAAATAATTTCATTTAAAGTTTTAAAATTATTACTTGCTGTTATTTTATTTGCTTCATTTTTTGAATTTTTTTTATTAATAACCATGTATTAAAAAAATATTTCGCAAATAACCGGGTTTCGGAAAAAATTACGCAAATAACCATGTTTCAGATGGCTCCACAAAGGAGGAGCCATCTCATTTGGCGCATGCACCTAGGGTTTTGCCCTAGGCGCCATCTCACTTGGCGCCTCCCTTGGCTTTTAGCCAAGTGAGATGGCGCATGCTCCTTAAAAAGAAGAGGAGGCGCCATCTCACTTGGCGCCTAGGGCAAAACTAGGGTTTTTTGTTGTTTTATAAATAATTCGTCCGTTTCTTTGAAATTTCTCACACTTTCTCGCACTGTATTTTTATTTTGTACTCCCTTATTTACGTAATGACGTCGCCTATGATTTTTAGCAGAGATGGTTACGTTATATTCTCCGCCACGAAACCTGCGATGAAAATGAAATTCTGGCACATTCACTCCATGGAGCGTCTGAAGCGGGAGTTGATGCGTTGGCTAGATGGAGACATCGCCGTGGGGGAAAAAATTCGAAGGATCCAGCGAAAACGAACAACAACCTCGCATGCGACAGGAAGACCTAATGTGTGATTGGAGAAAGTCAAAACAGACAGTGATGTAATGCTGATGATGCATGGGTCAGATGAAATTGTGTTAACAGTTGTAATTTCCTAGATTGAATATCGTTAATCATTGTAGTACGCGAAAACCCTACTGTAATTTCCTATATTGAATTTCTTAAATTGTGTGAACAGTTTTATTAACGGAAAACCCATAATGTTTACAACACAAATATTGAAAAGATTTATTGTATTACAAAATTTATGTGGTCGAGCCAGACGCCCGATTCGGACAGTTTTTGCGATTGTGTCCGACCTGACGGCATAAACCACACTTTCTTTCCAACCTGTCAAGATCGTCCATTTCTGTTGTTATGCGCCTGCTTTTGGGACGACCCTTCTTGTTCCTTCGCATTTGGTCATTGTGCCAAACTATATCACCGTTGTATTCAGGCCAATAGTCCGGTTTTGCCACCAAAGGAAAGTTGTTGTTGTAAACAGTGAGCAACGTTTCAGATTTATAAACGTTTGAGAGCAGTTGAAGCGCGTCTTGATGGGTATGAGCACAAGCGGCAATGACATGAGAGCAAGGCATACGAAAAGCTTGAAACCTGCCACAATCGCACCACTGAGAAGGTAAAATGACCCTGTATTCTTGTCTTGCCAGGCCTTCATTGTGGTCAATTGTCTCTTTCACAATGAAGTTGTGGCTATGGCGGTCAAACCGTGTAACCATGTGAGTGTTGGCTTTAGCACTTTCAGCCTTAATGTATTTCATACAACTTTCACTCCATAGTTGTCCTGATTGCAAGACCGCATACCACATTTCACCTCTTTTGGCAAATAACGCAGCCATCCTAAAATACGTGGATTTCACCAAGGCAGTGATGGGGAGGTTTCGTATGCCCTTGAATACCCCATTCATTGATTCAATAAGATTTGTTGTCATATGCCCCCATCTTTGGCCATTGTCGTATGACCTAGTCCACTTTTCGACCGGTATATTGTCGATCCACGTACCGGCTTCTGGGTTAGACAAACGGATCTCGTTGCGGTAATATTTGAATGTGGACTGTGTCAGTGCGTATCCCGCATTCATCACCGCTTTCCTCAATGTTTTGTCCTTGACCTCCCTCGAGAAATTCTGGACGATATGCCTGACGCAATAGACATGCGTAGAAGGAGGGTCATGCCAACCATTTGCCGGATTATTATAGGCACTTTCAATGGAGGCATGTCTGTCGGAGATCAAACAGAGATCTGGTTGAGGAGCCACGTGTGTACGAAGATTTTTCAGGAAAAATCTCCAAGCACCACCGGTCTCCCCCTCGACAAGGGCAAAAGCAACGGGGAAAATGTTATTGTTGCCATCTTGTGCAACTGCCATCAAAAGCGTGCCTTTGTACTTCCCATACAACCAAGTCCCGTCTATTTGTAGAATTGGTTTGCATGATGCAAACCCTGTGATGCATGGTTGAAATGCCCAAAAGACGCGACTGAATATTTCGTTGCCATGTAGTAGACTACCATCTTGGGCGTACGCTGGCAACATTTCCAGAACATAAACACTACCTGGAGAATATGTCTTGAGTGCATTTAGGTAGCGGGGAAGTTCTCGATATGACTCCTCCCAGTTTCCGTACACCCTTTCAATCGCCTTAGTCTTTGCTAACCACGCCTTACGGTAAGACGGAGTGTAGTTAAAAACCGTGGTGATATGGGAGATGATTGTTTTCACCTTCAAAGAAGGGTCGTTGCTGACCAGGGGTAGGATTTCTTGACAGATTAGATCATGGTTGAGTTTTCGGTGGTCTTGTGATTGAGTGGAACTTAAACAAGTATGGGTAGTCATGGAACCTATGACCCAGCAGTCACCCCTTAGTCTGTATGAAGCGGTCAGCTTGAACATACAGTCAGGGTGGACACACTTGATCTTGTACCTTTCCGGGTTTACACGATCCACCTTATAATCAACCGAGTTGAGCATGTGAAATTTTTTGATGGCCCTTATGCATTCCTCTCTATTACGAAACTTGTCCTTCTCTTTTAAATTTTCATCCGACTGCATATACGGTTGGAAAAACAAGTCCGTAGAAGGTTCATCTCCGCCCATGTTGAAGTTTGTCATGTGCGTAGGTGGTGTGTATATTTTGTCGGTAGGAATACTTGGGATGCCATCATCGTCAGAATCGTCGTTCACCATTTCATCAAACTCTAACTCGTTATCTTCTTCTTCTTCATCAACTGCATCCACCTCATCTTGCTCATTCTCCAAAGGATCAACCTCCTGTGTCACCGGAGGCTCTACCTCCTGTGTCACCGGAGGCTCTTGAAACAAAACGTACAACTCAATAGAGTCGTTTCCAGAATAGACATGGCTGGAAATCATGTTCTGGAAATCCTCGTCATCTTGAATTTCAACCTTATAAAAAATAACTTGGTTGTTTCCAAAAAAGACTGGACTCTGATAAAATATCTGGGATACCGGGCCTCGTTCAAGTTTGGCCTCCAATCTTTTCTTAAAGTACGAGAAATTTGCTTTCCCGTTTAAGAGAAATCGAACATTGTCGGTGTTTCTAAACAAAAACCCAACTGTGGGACACATGTATGTCTCACCGTTGAAATGTGCTTTGACAACAAATTGTGGTGAAGAGGCCATTGTGTAGAATTGTTTTAAGGTATGAAGGTTGGAATGTTTTAGGTTTATTGATTGTATGAAGGTATGAATGTTGGAATGTTTGAAGGTTGGATGACTGATTCGAAGGTTGGAAAATTTTACAGTTAATGTGAATGAATGTTATGTTCAACGTAAGGCAAAAAATTTCAATTAAGTAAGTGATGCAACCCCCCAAGGCTGCCAATAATATTACATGCATGGGCTTATGCAGCCACCTAGCCTGCCACCCATCAACTCCAATGGCCTTGCATGCAACAAAGAAAGGAATCCCAAAGGCTGTCACGTAGCCTGAGCCAATGCATGTAAAAAGTGACACCTCTTATTCGCCAAATGGGGTGGCGACACCATTCATTTTTGTACTCTTTCGCCAAGTGAGATGGTGCCTCCCTTACTGTCCAATCGTGATACATGCATGGGCTTAGGCTGCCACCTAGCCTGGCCCTATTCTGCACACATAAATGTTTTGTGTAAGACTCCACCCATCAACTCCAATGGCCTTGCATGCAACAAAGAAAGGAATCCCAAAGGCTGTCACGTAGCCTGAGCCAATGCATGTAAAAAGTGACACCTCTTATTCGCCAAATGGGGTGGCGACACCATTCATTTTTGTACTCTTTCGCCAAGTGAGATGGCGCCTCCCTTACTGTCCAATCGTGATACATGCATGGGCTTAGGCTGCCACCTAGACTGGCCCTATTCTGCACACATAAATGTTTTGTGTAAGACTCCACCCATCAACTCCAATGGCCTTGCATGCAACAAAGAAAGGAATCCCAAAGGCTGTCACGTAGCCTGAGCCAATGCATGTAAAAAGTGACACCTCTTATTCGCCAAATGGGGTGGCGACACCATTCATTTTTGTACTCTTTCGCCAAGTGAGATGGCGCCTCCCTTACTGTCCAATCGTGATACATGCATGGGCTTAGCCTGCCACCTAGCCTGGCCCTATTCTGCACACATAAATGTTTTGTGTAAGACTCCACCCATCAACTCCAATGGCCTTGCATGCAACAAAGAAAGGAATCCCAAAGGCTGTCACGTAGCCTGAGCCAATGCATGTAAAAAGTGACACCTCTTATTCGCCAAATGGGGTGGCGACACCATTCATTTTTGTACTCTTTCGCCAAGTGAGATGGCGCCTCCCTTACTGTCCAATCGTGATACATGCATGGGCTGCCACCTAGCCTGCAAGAGTGACACCTTACATTTTTTGTAAATGCATGCATGCATATGTGTAACACCCTAAGCATGCAAATGTGACACATCGCAGGCATGCAACCACTACATCAAACTTATTTGCCTATAAATACATACCTTATGAAACCTCTCTCACACCCACACAACTCTTACTCTCTGCTACGAAATATTTCTTAAGTCTATCATACTCTCTATTTCTTCCTAAGTCTTTCATTCTCTCAAGCATTCTGAACAATGGCTCTTCTAACAATGGGAGATACTCACAGAGGCACAAGGGAAAACATTGCTGCATTTGTAAGTCTCTTCTTTGGTTATACATTTTTCATACTTCAAATAACGTGCTGTTCATCTTAATTAATCTTAGTCTTGTTTAATTATGATCTCAGGATACACAAAGATTCAGAATCCGTTCGCACAAATACCTGGCTCCCGACCCATTAATCGTCCCTTATCTGGAATATGCAGGTTTTGGACACGTGATAAAGATCTCCAACTGCACCATTGACTCAAAGTTCATTCTTGCAATGTTGGAGAGGTGGAGACCGGAGACCCATACATTTCACCTACCAATAGGTGAATGTACCATCACTCTCGAAGATGTGTACATGCTACTGGGCCTCCCTATCGACGGTAAGGCGGTGAACGGGTCGGTTCAACAACCCAACTCACAGTGTGAAGAACTGTTGGGTAGGGACATGGTAGAAGGTGGTGGAGCAAGAGGGCAAGGAATACTACTCACTGACCTGAAACGGCATTATGCTAGTATGGAATTAAATGAAAATTCCTCAGAGAATGACCGAGTAGTAAAAGCCAGAACGTATATTATGATACTTTTTGGTACATTTTTATTTTCCGAAAGTACGGGAAATAGTGTAAATTTCATGTACTTACATTTACTAACAAATTTTGATAAAACTAGAAAATATAGTTGGGGTTCTGCAGTATTAGCCCACCTGTACAGTTCCTTGTGCAAAAACGCAGTCAAGGAAAAATGTACATTTTATGGGTGCGCATTTTTACTATAAGCCTGGGGTTGGTGGAGGATGGAGTCCTTAAACCCCATCAACAACAACACTTTTGGTTTCCCTTACGCAACAAAGTAAGTCATTAAGTTATAGCATTTATAACTATTCTTCTCTTTCCAATATATATGCTAAAAATGACATGTTTCTCATTTCCTTTAGGTACTGCGTGAGGGGTATGGATTACGGCAAGAATCCCAGATTCAATGTCGCACTCTACCGGAATCTGTTGGATCACTTAGGCCCAGATGACGTACGTCGTAGCTTTTAACTTTTGTTCATTTTAATTATTTATACATTACTTTTGCGCTTACCTGATTTAAATTTTATCGCAGTTCGTCTGGAGACCATATTTGGGTTTGGACCATTCTCCAAATCCAGAGGATGCAACAACTTGGACTGCAAAGACTGCACTCATTCGGTTCAACACTGTGGAGATGCACCACAGCGACCGTGTGAAGATGCAGTTCGGAATGATCCAAGAGATACCAAGTGATCCAACAGATTTGTCCCCCTGGCATCTAAAAAGGGTCGACGCCCAGTGGGGTCTTACCAACTGGAAAGACTTTGCTCCAGAATGGTGTAAAATGTGGCAAAGGCGTCACCGCTACATCTTGCAATCCCAGGTTTTCCTTACTCAAGGTAACATGCGACACACTGATCAATATATGTCGTGGTACAGGTCGGTTAGTAACCCAGATATGCACGTGTCTCATCCGAGGTACTTGGTTGACCCACGCACACAATGGGCACAACCCTCGATTCCCCACCAACAAACCCAAAATCCATCAACCTCAAACCAACCCCCAAGAAGAAACAGACCAACAAACACACAACCACATTCCCCACCACAACACAACTACAATCAAATGCCGTACTACCAACCACAATCACCGCCAAACTACCAATACCCGGATATGCCTCAAACCCAACCACAATACCAACCCCAATACCAGCAAACCCACATACCCCATACACAATTTCAGTCTTCCACATATCCCAATATGGCGCCCTCAACATCCAGCCTTAGCCCTGATATGGGAATGTCAGAAGATTATGACCAAGCCGACCAAACCTACCATCAACCACCATATCACCAAACAACCCAACATCCACAATACCAAACACCCCAAGATCAATTTCCTTTCTACCCCCCATACTCAGACGACCAATGCTACCGACCAACCATGGAACCCCACCCACCGCCAACACGACCAAACTTCGAGGGTATGGGTAACCGACTGTACCAGAGCGGATCTTCGAGATATGGAGATCTTACTGATTTTATGGATTCGGATCGCATTGACTTCGCTGGGCCATCGACCTTGCCGCAGCAGGAAACGAGACGGCACCCAGCAAGAGAAAGGCGAGGACGGGGATGCGGAACTGGGGGTCATTACCGGGTTCCTGGGGATCACTGATGTATCTTTTTTTTTCCCAGTATTTTTTGTATACATTTTTTTACTGTTCTTTAAATGTAAAACAGTTGAATGTAATTATTTTTTTTAAATAAAAAATCCATTTTGTTTATCTCTGTCTAATACGCAACGCGCAGGAAAGAAAAAAAAATTTTTTTTTGACCTAATTTTCTACATAGACGCCATCTCACTTGGCTTAGGGCTTGCCCTAAGCAGTTAGGCGCCAAGTGAGATGGCGCCTCCCTTAAAAAAAGAGGAGCATGCGCCAAATGAGATGGCTCCTCCTTTGTGGAGCCATCTCAAACATGGTTATTTGCGTAATTTTTTCCGAAACCCGGTTATTTGGGAAATATTATTTTAATACTTGGTTATTAATAAAAAAAATTCTCATTTTTTACTTTTGATTTTGATTTACAATTTTTTTTGATATTATTTGCAGTCACAAAATTTCTATTTATTTTGGTTGATCAATGTATTTATTTGTGATAGAATTCTAATGAATTATTGATTGATTACTATCTTATCTAAGTTTATATATATATATATATATATATATATATATATATATATATATATATATATATATATATATATATATATATATATATATATATATATATATATATATATATATATATATATATATATATATATATATATATATATATATATATATATATATATATATATATATATATATATATATATATATATATATATATATATATATATATATATATATATATATATATATATATATATATATATATATATATATATATATATATATATATATATATGTGTGTGTGGATTGGAAATATTGTGACACACAAATTAAGAATGAAAGTTTTTGATATATGAATTGTGTGATTTGCTTGTCATACATTGTAGGTGAAAATGAAATGATTGAAACATTGTATATTGTTTGTGATTCATTGTGTAATGTTTACATAATTGATAATTGGACACCAATTAATTGCACAGCATTGTCCTTTGTAAATATGATTGCTATGTCACACCATTTGTTACACCAAATACCTACTTCATATATATTGTTTACACTATTTATATATAAATAGTGAACAATATTTTTTTATTAAAATAATTTCTTTTTTTAAATTATAAAAATTATTTTTAAATTTTATTTTATATTTCAAACATAAAGTTGTGTCACTAATCAACTTTATAATTGTATTGACCATAAAAACGTATATCATTAACCAATTATTTTACTTATAATTTATCAACTACTTTCAATATTTCATTAATCAATAAATTAATATTATTAATCATGTTCTGACACTAATTATAATGTATTAATCAAATTTTGTACTCTATTAATCAACTTTATTTTATTATTTAATAGTTGTTTTAATATTAGAGAACTCATTAACCAAGTTATGAACTGTATTAACCAATTTTATATTCAATATTAACTCAAATCTGAACTCTATATATTAATTTTTTTATGTTATAATATATATTAACCAAACTTTAAACTATATTAACTAAGTTTTAATATTTCATTATGTAATTATTGTGTAGTGTCATTTTTTAACATCAAAATATAATTTTGATTTATAAATTTTGATTTATAAATATTATCCAAGTATATATAATTAAAAAGTAGTTAAACAATAGAGAGAGAAAATCATGATGTTGTCACAAATTTGCCGAGGTTATTTTCAAGATTTTATTGGAAAAACAAATATATATTGTTTTGAAGTTGTTGTCATGTTTAATGATCATATAACATTAAAGCTTACAATGTTATATTATAGTTGAAGGACGACTACTATATAAAGGCATCGTTGCATGCATGAACTTCAAATGTATGCAAAGAAACAATTTAAATATGGCATCCTTAATTCTCTTTTTAACTCTCGTTATTCATCTTGAAATTGTGTTGGTGGTTGATGTCATCAAAGGAGAACCTCTAGTTCCAGCATTATTTGCATTTGGAGACTCAATTGTTGATGTTGGAAATAACAACTATTTAGCAACCGTGGCTAAAGCAAATTTCTTTCCTTATGGAAGAGACTTTGTAAGTCACTCTCCAACTGGAAGATTTTCTAATGGAAAGGTTGTCTCAGATTATACATGTAATTTCTTTTTCTTCTCAGTATTTAATTAATTACATACATTTTAAAAATTATTACGTATGCATGTAAATCACTATTTATTCTCATATTATAATTTGATATATATATTTATTCATTGTAGCTGAATTATTTGGATTTCCCTCATACCAACCGGCTTACCTTAGTCTAACTACTAAAGGAAACAATCTTTTGAACGGTGTCAACTTTGGCTCGGCTGGATCTGGTTACTATGAGTTCACAGCGAAAAAATATGTAAAAACATAAAGTCTCTCTCTTTTTTTCTTTACTTTATATTATATGAGATAATATTTGATATACTTTTTTGTGTATGTTTTTTGGTGTAGCAAGTACTTACATTAAGCCAACAACTAAACTACTACAAGGATTACCAAAAAGAATTGGTGAAAATAGCTGGACAATCAACTGCACTATCAATTATATATGGTTCAATATATTTTGTTATTAGTGGGTCTGCTGATTTTGCCCTAAATTATTACACAAGTCCAGTTCTCCAAACAATTTACACACCTTATCAATTTTCAGACATTCTTTTGCAAAACTACTTTAATTTCATCCAGGTACATCTCTCTTAAGATTTTTTTAACTAACCACTTTATTTATAAAACACTATCAAATTTACTATTTTTCAAACAAACAAAATTTGGCCTCAACAAGATATTAGGTTAATTTTATTTGTTTTTTTAATTTTAATTTGATATTACCTTGTACTAAATATAATAATGCAAAACAATAATATTTTATTCAAATTCTACTATGCTACATCTCTCTATTTAACAAAAGTGAATAATATTTGTATATAATATGAATTAACAGGATTTATATGCACTAGGAGCAAGGAAGATTGCTGTGTCAACATTACCTCCTATAGGTTGTATGCCTATATTAATCACTTTATATGGTTTTTTCAACAACACATGTGTTGAAGGACTAAATGATGTTGCTATTGACTACAATAAAAAACTCAATATCACTTCAGAGAAATTACTACAAAAATTTCCAAAGCTTAGACTCATCATCCTTGATACCTACCAATCTCTCTATAAACTTATCACCAAACCTTCTGATTATGGTACGAAATCTAATTATGTAAAACCTATAAACTTATCTTATTTATGGCTTATTAACAACTTAGATTATTAATCTGTTGGTTTCAATGTGTGATAATACATTTTGCAGGATTTTTTGAGTCAAGGAGGGCATGTTGTGGGACAGGATTGCTAGAAGTTGCTATTTTTTGCAATCGAATTTCTGTTGGAACATGTACCAATGCATCGGAATATGTATTTTGGGATAGTTTTCATCCCACTGAAGCTACAAACAAGTATTTGATTGATTATTTGGCTCCTACTTTAATCTCTTTCATACAAACTTAATCAAATAGTTGTCTGATGAATTTCTCATCGGCTTCTTAAATGAGGGAAATAAATATGTCTTTATCAAAATAAAGTTGTCTTAAAATATGTATCTTGTTACTACTTTAATGCAATATTAGTTAAGTTATTTCAAGTCTATTCTCTAATTAATGTTGTGTGGAATATTTATAGTTATTACTCCACCATGTTATAAAAAAATGTCTTATTTAATTTTAATTTGTGCATATTTTTTAAAATATAATTAATTGTATTGAGTCTAATGATGAAATTAGTGCTTTTAATAAAGTATTCTTATTTATCATAATTAATAAACTTATTAACTAAATGAAAATCAATCAAAAGAGTATCATAGTAAAAAGTATAATAAATTGAACACAAAATTCCAAAGAAATAATTAGTTTGAGATAAAAAAAATAAGAAATATTTTTTATGATGGCTAAATCACATTATGGATTAATGATAATTAATAATAACAAACAATATTTAGAAGGATAGTTTTGTGAATTTTTTTTTAAATAACTAGGTATTAAAAAAAATTTCACAAATAACCACGTTTCGGAAAAAATTACGCAAATAATTATATTTCAGATGACTCCTCAAAGGAGGAGTCGTCTCACTTGGCGCCTACACCTATTATTTAAGGGGAGGCGTCATCTCACTTGGCGCCTAGGTGCTTAGGACTTGCCCTAAGCCAAGTGAGATGGCGCCTAAGTGCATTTCTAGGGCAATTTTCGCGTTTTTTTTTTCAATCCGGTGCGTTGCGTATTCGATATAGGATCAACAAAATTGACTTTTTATTTACAAAAGATGATTACACCCATAAGAATTACATAAAAAATACAGATTAAAAAAAAATAGATTAATCAGTGGTCTCCCGGAACCCGGTAATGACCCCCAGTTCCGCATCCCCGTCCTCGCCTTTCCCGTGCTGGGTGTCGTCGCGTTTTCTGCTGTGGAAAGGTCGATGGCCCAGAGAAGTCAATGCGTTCCTGATCCATGAAATCAGTCAGATCTCCATATCTAGAAGATCCGCTTTGGTATAGTCGGTTACCCATACCCTCAAAGTTTGGTCGTGTTGGCGGTGGATGGGGTTTCATGGTGGGTCTGTAGCATTGATCGTCTGAGTACGGGGGGTAGAAAGGAAATGGATCCTGGGGTGTTTGGTATTGAGGATGTTGGGTGGTTTGGTGATAATGTGGTTGATGGTAAGTTGGATCGATTGGTTCATAATCTTCCGACATTCCTAGATCATGGCTAAGGATGGATGTTGACGGGCTCATATTGGGATATACAGAAGACTAAAATTGTGTGTGGGGTATGCGGGTGTGTTGGTATTGTGATTGGAATTGCGGTTGGGTGTGACGCATATGGGGGTATTGGTACTGAGGTGGTGATTGTGGTTGGTTGTGGGGAATTTGAGTGTAATTGTGTTGTGGTGGCGACTGTGGTTGGGTGTTTGTGCTTCGGTTTCTTCTGGGGGGTTGGTGGGAGGTTGATGTTTGTTGGGTTTATTGTTGGGGAAACGAGGGTTGTGCCCATTGTGTTCGTGGGACAACCAAATACCTTGGATGAGACACGTTCATTTCAGGGTTACTAACCGACATGTACCAAGATAAATACTGATCTGTGCGTCGCATATTACCATGATTGAGGAAAACCGGGAATTGCAAGACATGTCGGTGATGCCTCTGCCACATCTTACACCATTCTGGAGCAAAGTCTTTCCAGTTGGTAAGACCCCACTGGGCGTCGACCCTTTTGAGATTCCACGGGAACAAACAAGTCGAATCACTGGGTATCTCTTGATGCATTCCGAACTGCATCTTCACACGGTCGCTGTGGTGCATCTCCACAACATTGAACCGTATGATTGCAGTCTTGGCGCTCCAAATTTCTGCATCCTCGGGGTTTGGTTCATGGCCCAAACCGAAATATGGTCTCCAGACAAACTGCGCATAAAATTAAATCAGGTTAATGAAAGCGTAATACATAAATAATTTAAAAGTAGGAAAGTTGAAAGGTATGACGTACATCATCCGGGCCTAGGTGATTCAATAGATTGCGGTATAGTGTGACATTGAATCTTGGATTCTTTCCGTAATCCATACCCCTCACGCAATACCTAAAGGAAATGAAAAATATTTTATTTTTAACATATAGTTGGTGAAGAGATGAACAGTAATAAATGATATAACTAGATGACTTACTTTGTTGCGTACGGGAAAACGAATGTGTTGTTGTTGACGGGGTTTAGGGACTCCATCCTCCACCAACCCCAGGCTTGAAGTAGAAAAACGCAGCCATAAAATGTACATTTTTCCTTGATTGCATTTTTGCACAAGGAACTGTATAGGTGGCTAAAACAGCAGAACCCCAACTATACTTTCTAGTTTTTTCGAAATCTCTAAGTAAATTTAAATACATAAAATTTACACTATTTCCCGTACTTTCGGGAAATAAAAAGGTTCCAAATAGTATCATTAGATAAGTTCTAGCTTTTATTACCCTGTCTTGCTCGGAAGAATTTTCGTTTAATTCCAAAGTTGCATAATGATTTTTATGCTCAGTTAGTAGTATACCCTGACCTCTCGCACCACCACCTTTAACCATATCCCTGCCCAACAATTCTTCACACAGAGAATTGGGTTGTTGAACCGACCCGTTAACGGCCTTACCATCAACAGGGAGACCCAGTAACATGTACACATCCTCTAGCGTGACGGTACATTCACCTATTGGTAGGTGAAATGTATGGGTCTCTGGTCTCCACCTTTCCAACATGGCAAGTATGAACTTTGAATCTATTGTGCAGTTGGAGATCTTTAAAACATGTCTGAAACCTGCGTATTCCAGATATGGTACGATGAATGGGTCGGGAGCTAGGTAGTTGTGAGACAGGATTCTGAATCTTTTGGTATCCTGAGTTAATAATGTAAAGGTGTAAGATTAAGTAATATGAACAAAGTATTACCAGAAGTATAAAAAATGTATAACTATAAAAGAAACTTACAAATGCTGCAATGTTGTCCCTTGTGCCTCTGTGAGAATCCCCCATTGTGAGAAGAGCCATTGTTGAAAATTCCTGAGATTATGAAAGACTTAGAAATTGTAAGAGATTATGAAAGAATTTGTAGCAGAGAGTGAGACGATTGTGGGTGCAAGAGAAGTATGTTATGGACTGTATTTATAGGCAAAAAAAATTCATAGTAAGTTAGGTGTTAGCTGGTGTATGCATGCATGATAAGTGTCAATCTTGCAGTGAAAGCGCAGGCTAGGTGGCAGCCTTGGAGGTTACATGTCTGCATGCATGTAACAAGATTGGACATTAAGGGAGGCGCCATTGGACTTGGAGAAAGAGTACAAAAATGAAAGGTGTCGCCATCCCCATTGGCGAATAATAGGTGGCACGGGTTGCAGGGTAGGCGCAGGCTACGTGACAGCCTTGGAGAAGCCATGCCTGAATGCATGTAACACTATTGGAGGTGATGGGAGGAGACTTATATGTTACAGTGTAGGTGTAGAGTAGGCGCAGGCTAGGTGGCAGCCTTGGAGGTTACATGTCTGCATGCATGTAACACGATTGGACATTAAGGGAGGCGCCATTGGACTTGGCGAAAGAGTACAAAAATGAAAGGTGTCGCCATCCCCATTGGCGAATAATAGGTGGCACGGGTTGCAGAGTAGGCGCATGCTACATGACAGCCTTGGAGAAGCCATGCCTGAATGCATGTAACACTATTGGAGGTGATGGGAGGAGACTTACATGTTACAGTGTAGGTGCAGAGTAGGCGCAAGCTAGGTGGCAGCCTTGGAGGTTACATGTATGCATGCATGTAACACGATTGGACATTAAGGGAGGCGCCATTGAACTTGGAGAAAGAGTACAAAAATGAAAGGTGTCGCCATCCCCATTGGCGAATAATAGGTGGCACGGGTTGCAGAGTAGGCACAGGCTACGTGACAGCCTTGGAGAAGCCATGCCTGAATGCATGTAACACTATTGGAGGTGATGGGAGGAGACTTACATGTTACAGTGTAGGTGCAGAGTAGGCGCAGGCTAGGTGGCAACCTTGGAGGTTACAGCCTTACTTAATTCAAATTCAGTATGACCTATTTAGTCTTATATTTATCAAAACACTGATTCACTTAATCTGTCAAACCTTCCAACCTTCAAACCTTCATACAATCAAACCTTCAAACCTTGAAACAATCAAACTAACAAACCTTCGAATAACTCACAAACTTTAAACATTCCAACCTTCAAACCTTCAAACCTTCAAACAACCATACGCAATGGTCTCTGCACCCCAATATGTCATCAATGCACATTTCAACGGTGAGACATACATTTGTCCCACCTCTGGGTTTTTGTTTAGAGACACAGAAAACATCTGATTTATTTTAAAAGGGAAAGCCAATTTCTCCTACTTCAAAAAACGATTGGAGGCCAAACTTGGACGAGGCCCAGTGACACAAATATTTTATTAGAATCCAGTTTTTTTTGGTAACAACCAAATAATATTTTATAAGGTTGAGGTTCAAGATGACGAGGATCTTCAGAATATGTTTTCTAGTCATGTGTATTCTGGGTACGACTCTATTGAGTTGTACATTATGATGCGAGAGCCTCAGGTGACACAAGTGGTTGATCCTTTGGAGACCGAACAAGCTGAGGTAGATGCAGTTGATGAAGAAGAAGAAGATGACGAGTTAGAGTTTGATGAAATGGTGAATGATGATTCCGAAGACGATGGGATACCTGGTATTCCTGCGAACGAGATCTACACACCACCTCCGCACATGACAAACTTCAACATGGGCGGATATGAACCATCTTCTGATTTATTTTTCAATTCGTATATGCAGTCGGATGAAAACTTAAAAGAGAAGGACAAGTTTCGTAACATAGAGGAATTCATCAGAGCCATAAAAAAATTCCACATGCTCAACTCGGTCGATTTTAAGGTGGACCGTGTCAACCCAAAAAGGTACAAGATCAAGTGTGTCCACCTTGATTGTATGTTCAAGCTCACTGTATCATACAGATTAAGAGGTGATTGCTGGGTATAGGTTCCATGTCTACCCACACTTGTGTGAGTTCTACCCAATCACAGGACCATCGAAAACTTAATTACGATCTCATTTGTCAAGAAATCCTACCACTCGTCAGCAACGACCCATCTTTGAAGGTGAAAACCATCATCTCCCACATCACCACAGTTTTTAACTATACTCCGTCTTACCGTAAGGCGTGGTTAGCAAAGACCAAGGAGATTGAAAAGGTGTACGGAAACTGGGAGGAGTCATACCAAGAACTTCCTCTCTACCTGAATGCACTCAAGACCTATTCTCCGGGTACTGTTTACGTTCTGGAAACAGTGCCAGCATACGCCCAAGATGGTAGTCAACTAAACGGAAACGGAATATTCAGTCGAGTGTTTTGGGAATTTCAACCTTGCATCACAGGGTTTGCATCATGCAAACAAATTATACAAATTGATGGGACTTGGTTGTATGGGAAATACAAAGGCACGCTACTGATGGCAGTTGCACAAGATGGCAACAACAATATTTTCCCAATTGCCTTTGCCCTAGTCGAGGGGGAGATCGGTGGTGCTTGGAGCTTTTTTCTGAAAAACCTGCGAACACATGTGGCTCGTCAACCAGATCTCTGTTTGATCTCGGATAGACATGCCTCCATTGAAAGTGCCTATAATAATCCTGCAAACGGTTGGCATGACCCTCCTTCTACGCATGTCTATTGCATTAGGCATATCGTCCAAAATTTCACGAGGGAGATCAAGGATAAAACACTAAGGAAAGCGGTTATGAATGCGGGATATGCATTGACACAACCCACGTTCAAATATTACCGCAACGAGATCCGTTTGTCAAATCCGGAAGCCGGTAGGTGGATCGACAATATTCCGGTGGAAAAATGGACTAGGTCATACGATAATGGCCAAAGATGGGGGCACATGACAACAAATCTTATTGAATCGATGAATGGGGTATTCAAAGGCATACGAAACCTCCCGATCACTGCGTTGGTAAAATCTACGTATTTTAGGATGGCTTTGTTGTTTGCCAAAAGAGGTGAAATGTGGAATGCGGTGTTGCAATCTGGACAACTATGGAGTAAAAGCTGCATGAAGTACATTAAGGAAGAAAGTGCCAAAGCCAACACTCATATGGTTATACGGTTTGACTGACACAGCCACAACTTCATTGTGAAAGAGACAATCGACCACAACGAAGGCCTGCCAAGAAAAGAATATAGGGTTATACTACCTTCTCGTTGGTGCGATTGTGGCAAGTTTCAAGCCTTTCGTATGCCTTGCTCTCATGTCATTTCCGCTTGTGCTTATACCCATCAAGACGCGCTACAACTCATGTCACACATTTACAAATCTGAAACGTTGCTCAACGTTTACAACAACAGCTTTCCTTTGGTAGCAAAACCAGATTATTGGCCTGCATACGACGGCAAAATAGTGTGGCACAATGACCAAATGCAAAGGAACAAGAAGGTTCGTCCCAAAAGTAAGCGCATCACAACCGAAATGGACGACCTTGAAAATATGGAAAGAAAGTGTGGTTTATACCGTCAGGTCGGACACAATCGCAAAAATTGTCCGAATCGGGCGTCTGCCTCGACCACATAAAAATTGTAATACATAAAATCTTTCCTTAATTATGTTGTAAACATTAGGGTTTTTCGTAAACAGTATTTGCTACAATAAATATTGCGCGTACAAGAAAAAAAACACGATATTCCTTCTACGAAATCACAATTGTTAAAACAATTTCATCTGACCCATGCATCATCAACATTATGTCGCTGTCTGTTTTGACTTCCTCCAACCATACATTAGGTCTTCCAGTCGCATGTGAGGTTGTTGTTCGTCTTCGCTGGATCCTTCGAATTTTCCCCCCTCCACAATGTCTCCATCTAGCCATCACATCAACTCCCGCTTCAGACGCTCCATGGAATGAATGTGCCAGAATTTCATTTTCATCGCAGGTTTGGTGGCGGAGAAGATAACGTAACCATCTCTAGTAAAAATCATGGGCGATGTCATGACCCAAATAACATAGTAAAAAAATAAGAAAACAGTGCGAGAAAATGTGAGAAATGACGGAGAAACGGACGAATTATTTATAAAAACAGCATTTTGCCCTAGGAGCTAAGTGAGATGGCGCCTCCTCTCACTTTTAAACAGCATGCGTCATCTCACTTGTCTAAAAGAGAGAGGAGGCGCCAAGTGAGATGGCTCCTAGGGCAAAATGCTGGTGGAGGCGCCAAGTGAGATAGATCCTCCTTTGGGAGGTCATCTGAAACATGGTTATTTGCGTAATTTTTTCCGAAACGTGGTTATTTGTGATTTTTTTTTAATATCTGGTTATTGCAAAAAAAATTCTTATTTTGTAAACTTATTATATTTAATACATTATTTATTATATTTATTAATTTCCGTAAATTAATCTTAAACAATATTTATTTTGAGATATTGAAAATATCAAAAATTTTAAATATGACCGAAATTTTTAGAGTTACCATTAGAAAATTAGACACTCACATTTTTATGACATTTTTAAATCAATATTACAAAGCCTTAAATTTAAAATCATTAATAATAAGATAATTGAGTTGTGTCTGTTGACACAACTAGACTCTCTTGCTTTTCTTTCATCCTTAGCTCTCTCAATTTGTATTGTGTCCCATGTGTATTAAGAAAATTTTTGGTGTGAAGATACTCTAGCTAGTCTTGGTCTAATCTTGCAACTCCTCACCATTTGATATGAGTGACATCTAGTTATTAGGGAGAGTTTTATTAAAAACAAACCGGACTTGCCTAATTATATATTTGTAATTTTGTAGAGACTTTGATTTTGGTCCTTCTCCCTCTTTTATTCTCCTTTTCTTTTGATACGCATCTTAGAGAATAGCATTTTGAAATTCCTCCCTTCTTTAAAAAAATTATAATACGATTCATAAAAAATTAAAATTGTTCCTCATCTCATGTTAATGTAAATTATTCATTTTCACATTCAATTATCTCTCTTTCTCTCTCTAATTCTCTTCTTTCACGCTATCTTCTTCTCCACATACTCTAAACCCTCAATTATTCACCAATTATGTGATTGTATGTTTCAACATTTGACATCAAGAGTCTAACTCTGATCCATAATCATTCATTGTGTAACATGAATACTGTCTCCAATGATAGAGTTCCTACAAACATACCTCTCCTTGAAGCGAAGAATAAAGACAACTAGTGCAAGCAAATGAAGGTGTTGTTTAGCTACAAGATGTTCTTGAAGTGATCAAGAATGGAGTGGATCCCCTTGTCAAAGGTGCAACAAAGTCACAAAAGATTGTGTACAAAGAAGAAAAGAAGAAATATTACAAACTCATAAACTTCAACTTGAATTAATTAAAATAGAAGAGAAGGAGACAATCTACGATTGCATGACGCGAATTACGCGATTGGTGAATCAAATAAAGTCTTGTGGAGAAACTATTTCGGAGCAGAATGTTGTGTCGAAGATCTTGCTTTCTTTACGGCGAGATTTGACAACATCGTAGTAGCGATAGAAGAGTCGAAGGATATTGAGACATTGAGAAAATATGAGCTTCAAATCTCTCTTGAGGCTCATTAGTAAAGGACGGAGGAGAGAAATAACGACAAGGCAAGACAGAGATTGCTTTGCAACGACAGTTCAATGAGAAGAACAAGAAGTCGAAAGAAAAATGGTCCATGAAGAGTAATGGGAATTTTTAGAATTTTGGTGGAAAAAAGTCCCAAAATTTAAAGAGTTCGACTTGTCAAAGAGGTGACAGAAGCTACAGCGAAAATGGTGGTCAAGGCACTTTAGGGGTGAAAAAGGAAAGTATGACAAGAGTAAGACATATTGCTACAATTGTCAAAAGTTAGGTCTCTTTGCTAGAGATTGCAATACGAACAAGAGAGAATCTTAAGAAGATTAAGCCAAGGTAGATAGACAAAAGGTATATGATGATAATACACTCGTAGTAATGATCACAGAAGGTGAATGCACTAGCAATAGGCTGCAGGGCGACAACAACAATTTTGGGAACGCAGCTGAAACATTCACTGAAGAAAATGTTATGGTGACTGCGAGAGAAGGAGTCCAGTGCAGCAAAGAGTGGTAATTTGATTCTGATTGTTCTATGTATATGACAGGTAGGAAGGATTGCTTTGTCAAAATTAATCAAGCCATAAAGAATAAAGTGAAATTCACATATGACATTAGAGGTATTCGCAGATCGGTTTGAGCGGTTTTCACTCTAAAATTCATTCTAACTACAAGATAGAAAAACATATGGTTTGGTTTGGTTCGTTTGGATTTTAGAAACAAAACAAAACTAAACCAAATCACACCAATGATGTTTGAATATGTTCGGTTGGTTTGTTTTTTTTTAATTTAAATTATTGAGCTAACACATATAAAGGACAATATAATTTTGTGTTAAGTCATTCATTCATTATCATAAAATAAATTTATAATTTTAAAAATAAACCTATAATTTGATACATAAATATGATTGTTCTTACAATTTTCTTTTATGTCTAAAGGATAATATACATGAAATTGTATTCTTAAAAATTTAAAAGACTATATTATATAATTATAAACAAGTGTAATGCATGTGACTATGCTATATCGATAACACTATAAAATCTTTTTTACTATCAATATTTTATATATTAAGAGATACAAAATTAAACTGTTTCTTTCAATTTTATCCTTATCAACATCAACAAATTTAAAATGAAAACAAAAATAAATATATATTGTTATAAAATAAGGAGAAAGAAATAAAAGAATAAAGAGAAAGACGAGAATAAGTTTGTATTATTTGATCGGTGTATTTCTATAAAGAGATTGATCTTATTTATATGATAATATCCCGACATTGCAATAAATACAAATTTTTATAAATAAGGAATAAAATGTTTGGAAAACAATCATCTAATTATTAATAACACTCCTCTTTGGATGTTTGTTTAGGATATGCCTCATTAAAATCTTTCTAGAAAAAATCCAATGGAAAAAAATCCAGTGAAGGAAAAAGAGTACATTATCCCTTTAAAATATATTTATCCCCCCCCCCCCCCCCCCCCCTCAGCTGAACGATTATTTCTTCGATAATAAAGACCAATCTTTTGTACTAGTTTATTAAAAATTCTACTCGGGAGTGATTTTGTTAAAAGGTCTGCAAGATTATCACATGAACATATTTGTTGGATGTTTACATTAGATGAGTGAAAAAGAACTTTGGAGAGATATATTTTGTTCGGTCTCCTTTAATGTAACCATCTTTCAACTTAGTGATGCATGTTGTATTATAATGATATATGGTCATTGTATTTATTTTTCCAGAAGACAAACCACAAGTATTATGTATGTCTTGGATTAAGGATCTCAACCAGTTGCATTCTCGACTTGCCTCATGAAGTGATAAAAGTTACGCATGATTAGATGGAGTTGTTGTTATTATTTGTTTCACTGATCTCCATGAAATAGTTGTACCGCCACATGTAAACAAATAACATGTTTGTGATCTACCATTGTGAGGATTTGACAAGTAATCCGCATTTTTATAACTTGTTAATTGGAATTCGGATACTTTGGTATAAAACAAACTCATGTCTATTGTACCCCTAAGGTAACAAAGTATATGTTTGACTTTGTTTCAATGTCTCTGTGTAGGTGAAGAACAGTATCTTGCTAATAGATTGACAATAAATGATATAGCAAGACATGTATAATTAGCAAGGTAAATTAGTGTTCCAATTGCACTGAGATATGGTACTTCAGGATCAAGCAATTCTTTATCTTTTTCTCGGGGTCTGAAAGGATCTTTATTCACATCTAATGATATAACAACCATTGGAGTAGACAATGGGTGACATTTGTCCATATAGAAGCGTTTTAACACTTTTTCTATATAGCCTTCTTGATGTACAAATATTCTTTTGTCCAAATTCTAAATTTGTAAACTTAGATATAATTTTGTCTTTCCTAGGTCCTTCATCTCAAACTCTTTCTTTAAACAATTCATAGACTTTGGAAGTTCTTAAGGAGTTCCAATAATATTTATGTCATCCACATAGACGCCTATTATTGCAAAAAAAAATCCTAATTTTTTTATAAAAATACAAGGACAAAAGGAGTTATTTGTATATCCCCCTCTAAGCAAATATTCACTAAGACGATTATACCACATGTGTTCCGATTGTTTCAATCCATAGAGAGATTTGTTCAATTTTATGGAGTAGCTTTCTCGAGATCCGAGATTATGTGCATCTGGTATATTGAACCCATCAGAGAGTTTCATGTAAATTTCATTATCAAGTGAACCATACAGATAAGCTGTTACAATATCTTTCATGTGGAAATTAAGTCCTTCACGTGCTACTGGGCTTATTGAATATCAAAAAGTGCTTGCATCTATTACAGGTGAATATGTCTCATAAAAATCGATTCCATGTCTTTGTGAAAACCCTTGAGAGACAATTCGAGCTTTGTATCTCACAATTTCATTATTTTCATTTCGCTTTCGCACGAAGACCCATTTGTATCCAACTGGCTTCACACCTTGAGGTGTTCGAACTGTACGTTTAAAAAAATTTCTTTTGTAGAGTGAGTTTAATTCTACTTCAATTGCATCATTCCATTTTGGCCAATCCTCACTTTGTCTACAAGTTTTAATAGACGTTGGTTCCCGGTCCTCTTTGTAATTTATCTCATTTAGCGCTATATTGTATGCAAAATTATCATCAATGTCGACTTCGCGTCGGTTCCATTGTATTCCATTTGACACATAATTTATCGAGATCTCTTTATTTTCAGGTACCTGATCAATCTCTTCTAGAGATGAAATATTTATTATGTATGAAGATTCTTTTAGATTTTCTATATCCTCACTTGGGTCATCTTTATTCTTAGCTCCCTTTCTTGTTCGAGGATTTTTATCTTTGGAACTGACTGGTCTGCCACACTTCATGCGTGGTTGGGACTCATTGAATTATCCAATAGGGATAACCATTTTTATTGGAGCATTTGCAGTTGGTATATATGATTTAGTCACACCTTTTGATTCAGGGAATGTATTTGGTAATTGATTTGCTAAGATTTGCAGGTGAATTATCTTTTGAACTTCTAGTTCACATTTTTTTGTTCGAGGATCAAGATGAGATAATGATAATTCGTTCCAACTGATCTCTTTTTCCAGCAAAAAAATCACCAATCCCTAAGTGAGTAAATTCATATTACTATAATCGGGATCACCATCTTCATTAGCAAAATGGGTCTCAATCCTTGTATTAGTATTTTTTTTAGTGATTTTTGATAAAGATCAACAAGGTATTTTTGTGTACGGCAAGTGCAAAAATGTGATAAAGAATGTAAAAAATGTGAAATTGATAATTAAATATTCAAAGTAAATTCAATTAAACATTTTCAAGATAAATTCAATTAAATATTTTCAAGCAGAATTAATAGTTAAATCTTTTCCAAACAGAATTAAATATTACTAAAATAAATCCTTCAGAATTAAATATCTCTAAAATAATATTATAATCAATCAAAATAAAATAAATCTTTTTAAAATGACGTATTAGAAGATAATAAGTCAAAATGTCTCAATAATATTTTTAAATATCTTATTTAATATTTTTTCCATCACAAATATAATAAAACTTATGTTCATGTTCGTACATTAAATAAATATTATTTTCTTAGGTTTTATCTACCACCACAACTCCTACCCTCATACATAATTTTTTATAAAACATTTCTTGGATCTACTACCAAGACTCTACTTGTTTCCGTTTCATAGGATTATTAGTTATATGTAATAATATATAATACCATGAATAATGAAATATCATGTATTGATCATATTCTTTCTAATATCTTATAAATAGGATCTATATTTTTTCTCATACAAAATCATATCACTTAAATTATATCGTCATATAATTAATTTGTTTTGCTATATACATAATTTGTTTTTTTTGCTATCTTTGGTAGATGTTTGATAAGTGTCATACCCTAAATTTATCTGCATTGGTGTTAATAGTCAATTTATTTTATTTAGTCATTTTTCTACTAATCTTTGTGTTATAATATTGTATTCGCATACTATCATGTGTTCATTGATAATATAGAAAAATAAAATTTGAGTTTTGATCATACCTGATCAGACTTGGACCATCACGACTGGCTCGAGCAGAATTTGAGTGAGATGGGGGGGGGGGGGTACCTGCAAGACACTCTGATGCTGAAATGAGTGGCGGAATGAGCAGGTGAAAAATGTATAAGTGCGTAATAGATGAATACCTGACCCTATGGGAACAGAGGGTATTTATAGCCCCCAGCGCTAGGCGAAGGTTCTCTCATTGGGCTGACCAGAACTGGCCCAATAAAGGAACTGCCATGTTCTACGTGCGTAGTGGGGCCCCGCACGTGGTCCCCTTCTTGGTGGTGCTCTGCGAAGAATGAGGAGGGACGAAGACGCGGTCTTTCGGGAGTTTAGAGGATTCGATAACGGTCAGAATGGACGGAATCTGCCCTACGGGGAGGGTGCTCGAGCAGGACTCGAGCTGGAGTTCCCTTGGTCGGGGATGCTATGTGTCGCGGGCAATGGCGGGCATCGTGGCTATAGTCTATGGTCGGGCACGTCGGCGGTGATTCGCGGGTGCGCATTCCTCGAGGAGTCTGCTTGGATTAGGCCTTTATCTGCGCTTTGGGCCAGGGTGGGCCCAGTCCAGAACAGGAGCCCCCCAAGTCGTTGCTCCTGGGGCAGGAGTTATGACTTGACTTCAGCTCGCCTTTACCACGGGGATCTGATGCCCGGACCAGGATTTTTCTTTTTTGATGCGTGCTCGAGGAATTTCTCACGGGTTGCGTTCGTAACGTAACCCTCGTCGGCGCGTGCTCGGGGAATTCCTCGCGGGCTGTGTTTGTTGGATACACGAGGCAATCCTTGGGAACTGTGATGCCACCCTAGCGGCAATAGGGTCATCATTGCCTAGGGGAATAAATGTCGAGGAGGGGAAGTTCGCGGCTCCCCGGGGCGACGTTTCGTATTCCACGTCATCCCTATAAATAGGATCCTTGGGGCCCATAATTTGTTTTTCTTCTTCGCGCTTCTCCTTCTTCCTCTGCTTCCGCCGCCGTCGTTTTCTGCAACGCCGTGAGATCACTGCACCATCCTCCGTTGATTACTCCCATCGCTGCCGTACGTTCATCTTTTCTTCCAAGTAGTGTTCATTCCTCCTGTTTTTCTTCGTTGTAGGTAGTTTTAACGTTATTTGGATGTTAGAAACCCACATCTGGGAGTAGTGCCCCGTAGATTCATGATTGTGCCCGGTAAACCCATAGTTTTAGGTACGTGACTCGCAATGCTGCTCGTGACCTTCATAGTTTTAGGCACATGATCTATGATACTGCCCGTGACATTCGTAGTTTTAGGCATATGATCTATGATATTGCCTGTCACATTCATATTTTTGGTCGGCGTACCCATGAGCTAGCCTAGTTTTGGTCGGCGTACCCATGAGCTAGCCAGGATGTTGACCCCTTAGGAAGTATGTAGGATAGCCCGTCGCAATATCTTAGTGTCGGGCAGGCAAAGTCAGGACCTTGCTCGAGTTATTCATTTTTATTGCCTGGGGTGTTCATGCTATTCCCTTGTTGTTCCCGACGCCTGGTCGAGCTGGGGTGTCCGTGTTTGGCTTGTCGTGTACTTCTTCCCGTCACTGTGGCGAGCATGCGGATTTTCTCTCGAATTTCACCGGTTTCCCGTGCTTTACAGGTAAATGGCCGACGAACCGGAATCTTCAAGGCAAAATGAAGTCGAGGACCAAAGCATCGAAGAGAACGTGACTTTAGTTGATACTATCGATGACCCCTCGTTGGACTGGGTGGGCACCGAGCCCCGAGGGATTGCCTCGGCGTACTGTCGGCGTAGTCAACATGCATATACTGTCGTCGAGCATGGCGGTAGTTAGCCAGGTTTCCAGAAGAATTTTATTGTGATGAGGCCATCCATCGATGTGCGAATCTGCTCGGATTTTACCGAGTATGGGTTTCCAATGTACGAGATCATGTTCAGGGATCTCGGTCTTAAGCTCCCTCTCAGCAATTTCCAAGTCGGGGTGTTCTGCCATTTGAACTTGGCCCCTTCGCAGCTTCACCCTAATTTGATCGCCTTCCTTCGGGCGTTCGAGCTGACATGCCGTTTCTTGAGGATCGGGGCGACGATTCCCCTTTTCTTCAGGGTTTTTCACCTGCAGCGTTAGTCTCGGGGAGGCAGGCATAGCTGGGTATCCCTGATACAGTCGAAGAGGTTGTTCAGGATGTATATGGATTCGGTCCGGGGCTTCAAGGATAAGTGGTACGTTCTACAGCCGGTCACCCAGACTGCCTTGGATTCCATGTATGAACCGGAAAACGCGATAGTCAACGAGGACAGGGAGCCCCTCATGGACGCCGAGGGTCGTCCGACAGTGGGGCGCATATCCAAGTTCCCGATACATTGGTGCTCGGGCCATTACGACCATGGCACCGGGTACTATCATACGCTCGCGGGAAGCATGAGCGCCGAGGACGAAGAAGCCTATAGTATCCTTTGCAAGTATGTCGACAGCTTCTTACCTTCCCGGTGGGTCACGAGGGAGGGGGGAGATATTCTTGACGAGGATGGGTACCCAACATTCGAGGCCCGTCCCATCGACACCAAGGCGCTCGTCGAGTGCCAATCTTACGGGAAGGCCGTAGATCTACTAGGTTTCTTGCCTTTGCTTTTATTATTGTTTTATTCCATTTTCGTTGTTTTTGCTTGCTCGCAACTAACCCGAGTCTTGCTCTTCTTTGCAGGTGACATGGCTGAACGACGAGAGAGGCTGTTGAAACTGACTCAGGACAAGAGAGTAAACAAAAGGCTGGTGCGAGCTCCGCAAGCCACGAGGATGGGCCCGCCGACCAGTTCGGGCGATGCCTCTAGTGGGTCCCCGGGCTCCCCAGACGCTGAACAACCCACTGAGCTGATGACGAGAAAGAGAAGCCGGGCAGATAATAGGTTGGAGGTTGGCGACGAGTGTATAGCTGCGAGGTCCTTTGGCTTACCCCCTGTTTCAAAGAGAAAGATTTCTTCGAGGGGTTTCCTCTGACGGTGAGCAACGACGAGGCCGAGACTATTAGACGGCTCAAGAAAGAAAGTCAGAGGAAACACCTGGTTGCCAGTATGGTCGGGATGGTGAAGATGGCCTAGATGGCCGTTGTCCTTGCCGAGGAAGGGTCGGACTCCTCGGATCGCGTCAGGGAGTTGGAGTCATAGAAAGCTCCCCTTGCTGCCAGTTCTCGTAAGTTAAAGGCGGCCCTCGAGCGATCCGAGGAAATGTTTCGCGAATAAGCCGACCTGCTGGCGGAGGAGAAGGAAAACTCCGAGAAGGTTGCTGAGGAGAGGGATTGCCTTCGATTGAACAAGGAATGCTTTGAGGCTGACAACGAACGTTTGTCTAAGGAAGTCGAGGAGCTAAAAGCTGCTATACTTCCTGTTGAAGATGAGTCAGAGGAGACAGCCCCTTTGCAGACCCGTTCGGATCTGGTCGCGCACATCCATCTCCTTGAGACAAACTATGTCGACACTTTAGTGGATGGGTTCGAGGCCGCGGTCATCCAGCTCGCCATACTGAATCCTGGCATGAATACCGAGGGAGTGGGTTTCATGTCTCAGATTATTGACGGCCAGGTCGTGCCTCCTCCTGAGTCTCCTGTGGTGGATGCCGGTAGTCCCAGGAACGTTTAGCGTGGAGTTTTTGGTCGGGCATGCGTTCCCGCTTATTGGTATTTGTTTTGGGGCCTGCGTGCCCGTGTTCATTTTTGGGGCCTGCGTGCTCGTGCTTATTTCTTTTGGCCGTTGTGCCATAGCTTGTAACCCCGAACATCGCCGGACTTTTTGGTCGGTTCATTTTTATTCGTTTTGTGTATGAACTTTTCAATGGATGTTCATTTTAACTTTTAAACTTTCTCGTGTCTAAGATTTACTTTGTGACGAAATTTGTCTAAGTTATGTCCTCGAGCTAGGATTGTATTCGACTGTTACTTTGTGGAAAAATTTTCCTAAGTTATGTCCTCGAGTGGAGATCCTTTCGACCCATTTGGTGGTCCGACGTACTTCGAAATGCGTCGGTTGTGCAGAGTGAAGCCCGCATGTCGAGCGTATGACCCAGATCGAGGTCGTATGCCTGCGGAGTGAACTGCTCATCGCGAGATGGGTGTTCTGCCATGTGGGTACTTCGACAGTGGAGCTCGATTGAGGTGTCCCTGTCGGGCATCGTCGTTCGTCCTCATTTGGATGAACGGCATCATGTCGTTTGGGTGTAGATTGGGCCCGTACCTTGTCCCGTCTACGTGGTCGAGACATTTCTCTCTGTTGACTAAATGTGGATGTTCGACGGCGAGAGTCCTTAGTGTTTAAGGGTTTTTAGCTATAGTATTGCTTTAGTTTAGCAGCGTTCCAGGGTAGTGGTAATGGTTCTCCTTCTAGCTGCTCGAGGTAGTATGCCCCGGTGCCTGTGGCGTCGTGGATGCGATAGGGCCCTTCCCAGTTCGTGGCTAATTTCCCTTCGCGGGAGTCTTTCTAGTTTCTTCGTAATACTAGGCTTCCGATCTTGAACTTGCGTTTGATGACTTTATCATTGTAACACAGGGCCACTCGTTGTTTTAGAGTGGCCTCGCGCAGGGCTGCCCCCGATCGAATTTCCTCGACCAAGTCGAGTTCGTCCCTGAGTGCTTCCTCGTTCATTTCTTTGTCGAGGGGCATTTCTGTCCGCCTGGAGGGTTCCCTTATTTCTACGGGGATGGCGGCCTTGGTGCCGTATGTTAGTCGAAAGGGGGTTTCGCCCGTCGTTGAATGGGGCGTGGTGCGATAAGCCCATAGAACGCTGTGCAGCTCCTCGACCCACCCTCTTTTAGCTTCACCGAGCCGGCGTTTGAGTCCTCGCAGGATGACTCTGTTGGCGGCCTCGTCTTACCCGTTGGTTTGAGGGTGCTCGACCGAGGTGAAATGTTGTTTGGTCCCCAGTTTAGTGACGAAGTTTTGGAACCCGTGGTCGGTGAATTGGGTGCCGTTGTCGGTGACTAGCCCTCTCGGGATCCCGAATCTGGTGAGGATGTTTCTTTTGTAGAAACGGAGGATGTTGTGCAAGGTGATCTTCACGAGAGCCTCGACCTCTATCCATTTCGTGAAGTAATCCACGGCCACAATAAGGAACTTATTTTGGTAAGTCCCTTGCGCGAATGGTCCGAGGATATCTATCCCCCACCATGCAAATGGCCACGGGGACGACAGTATGCTCAGCTCGTGAGGGGGGGCGAGATGCATTTTGGCGTTCTTTTGGCACTTGTCACACTTCTTAACGTGATCTTTGGCGTCCTGCTGCATCGTCAGCCAATAGTACCCCGCTCGCAGGGCTTTCCTTGCCAGGGATTTGCCACCCATGTGTTGGGCGTTAATCCCTTTGTGCATTTCCCGTAATACCTCGGGGACTGTGGATTCGTCGATGCATTTCAGAAGGGGAATGGAGAATCCCCTGCGGTACAGTTTATGCTCGAGCACCACGTAGGAGCACGCCCATCGTTTCGTTATGGTCGCTTTTGTCTGGTCCGAAGGGAGCTCGCCTTTTGTCAGAAAATTGTACACCAGGGTCATCCAGCACGAGGTGTCTTCAACGGCGTGCACCTCGAGTGGGGTCGAGGTCTTTTCGATGCTCGGGCGCGACATGGATTCTTGTATGACGAATTTGTTTCCGCCCTTCTTTCTTGTGCTTGCGAGCTTGGACAATATGTCGGCCCTTGTGTTTTGCTCGCGCGGGACGTGTGATATTTCTGCTCGGTCAAACTTCTTCATGTGTTCTTTGACTAAGTTTAGGTATTCAACGAGGCTGTCGTTTTTAGCTTGGTAACTCCCTTGGACTTGGGAAGCAACGAGTTGAGAGTCCGTGAAAATTTGTACTTCGCGGGCTCCTAGGTCCTCGGCTAGCCTCAGTCCTGCGAGCAGGGCCTCGTACTCTGCTTGGTTGTTCGAAGTTGGGAAGGAGAGGGTTAACGAGTGCTCGACCACTACGCCCTCCTCATTTTCTAGGAGGATTCCCGCGCCGCTTCCGGACGAGCTGGAAGCTCCATCGACGAAGATGGTCTACTTATACTCTTTCCCTGCGGGCAGGATGTGAGCGGTCATTTCTGCGACGAAGTCGGCCAGGGCTTGTGCCTTTAGAGCTTTCCTGCTCTCGTATTGAATTTTGAACTCGGAGAGTTCCAAGGACCATTTCAACATTCGGCCCGCCATGTCAGGTCGACCTAAGAGTTGTTTTACCGGTTGGCTGGTTCGTACTATGACTGTGGGCCAGAAAATAGTGTCTGAGTCTCCTCGCTGCGTTGACGAGGGCTAGAGCTACTTTTTCTATCTGTTGATATCTGCTCTCGGGTCCTTGTAGGGCTTTGCTCGTGAAATAAACGGGTTTCTGCCCATCAGTGGTCTCGCGAATGAGAGCCGCGCTGATGGCTTCATTCGAGACAGCCAAGTATAGGAATAAAGGTTCCCCGTCGACTGGTCGAGACAGTACGGGCGGTTGGGATAGACTTTGTTTTAGGTGGCGCAGTTCCCGTTCACATTCCTCGGTCCATTCGAAGGCTGCTTCTTTGCGAAGGAGTCCGAAGAAGGGGAGGGCGTGCTGAGCGGATCTTGCGACGAAGCGGGATAGCGAGGTGAGCATACCGTTCATGACTTGTATTGATTTCTTCGACGTAGGTGTCGGGAGGTCGGAGAAGGCTCGACATTTGTCGAGATTGGCTCCAATTCCTCGTTCTGTCAGGTAAAACCCAAGGAATTTCCCCGCCTTGACTCCGAACGTGCACTTTTCAGGGTTGAACCTTATCTTACATTGTCTTGCTTGGGCGAAGACTGCTTTGAGATGGGCTGCATGATCAGTGTCTTCTCGAGACTTGACGATCATGTCGTCCATGAAAACCCTCGAGCATGTCTCCGATTTGCTTGTGGAACACTCTGTTCATCATACGTAGGTAAGTTGCCCCTGCGTTCTTTAGTCCAAAGGGAATTACGTTGTAGTAATAGTTTCCCGAGTTGGTCATGAAGGCAGCGCAATACTTGTTGCTCATGGCCATTGGGATTTGGTTATAACCTGAATAGGCATCCATGAACGACAGTATCTTGTAACCGGCCGAGTTGCCAACCAGCATATCTATGTTCGGTAAAGGGAAAGCATCCTTCGGGCATGCCCGATTGAGATCAGTATAATCAACACACATCCGCCATTTTCCATTATTCTTTTTAACTAGTACAAACATTTGACAGCCAGGTTGAATACCGGGCTTCAGAAATAAAATTCGCCTCTAGGAGGTCTTTTACAACTTTTTCAGTAGCCTCTGTTTTCTCCGGAGACTGCCTACGCCTACGTTGTACTACTGCCTTAGCGGCCGGATCTATGGCGAGACGGAGACAGGCGACCTCGGGGTCTAGTCCGGGCATAAAGGCATCGTTGCATGCATGAACTTCAAATGTATGCAAAGAAACAATTTAAATATGGCATCCTTAATTCTCTTTTTAACTCTCGTTATTCATCTTGAAATTGTGTCGGTGGTTGATGTCATCAAAGGAGAACCTCTAGTTCCAGCATTATTTGCATTTGGAGACTCAATTATTGATGTTGGAAATAACAACTATTTAGCAACCCCGGCTAAAGCAATCAAAATGAACCAAAAGAAACTTATAAAATACAAAAAATTTAAATTTAATATTAAATATAATAAAATATTAAAATATTTAAAAATTATATCTCAAATATAATAAAATATTTTCTAAATTTTCTACTTTTAATTTAAGTATGATACTATGTGGACTATAATGATCGAAACATTTGTCAATTGAGTTAATAAAACAGACACCTCAAACCTATTAGACAAAGATGCGATACTGCAAATCAATTAATTTTCTTTTGCTTTTTTCAAATTCAATGAGAAATCTACGTGCAATAGTGTAGATATATAACTTTCATTATTAAATTCTAAAATGACTTAACGAATAACTTTCATTATTAAATTCTAAAATGACTTAACAAAACGAAGCGTCATTAGACTTTCATAACTTGTTGTCTCTGACTATAACAATACATTATAATGAAGGATCTTATGATAACCATCATCCAATAAAAATTATCACTTTCTCATGAATAATCTTGTGATAGCCATCATCCAAAAAAATGTTACCACCTTCTCTTTTATATATATATATATATATATATATATATATATATATATATATATATATATATATTTATATATATATATATATATATATATATATATATATATATATATATATATATATATATATATATATATATATATATATATATATATATATATATATATATATATATGGATTGGAAATTTTGTGACAGACAAATTAAGAATGAAAGTTTTTGATATATGAATTGTGTGATTTGCTTGTCAAACATTGTAGGTGAAAATGAAATGATTGAAACATTGTATATTGTTTGTGATTCATTGTGTAATGTTTACATAATTGATAATTGGACACCAATTAATTGCACAGCATTGTCCTTTGTAAATATGATTGCTATGTCACACCATTTGTTACACCAAATACCTACTTCATATATATTGTTTACACTATTTATATATAAATAGTGAACAATATTTTTTTATTAAAATAATATATTTTTTTTAAATTATAAAAATTATTTTTAAATTTTATTTTAT